>OX451740.1:31779408-32192713 GCA_948472305.1 Vicia faba | reverse complement strand
ACTCAAAAGTCTTTCATGTTTATTTCCTTTTTCCTTTGACATTGTTATCTTATCATTGATTTGGTAAGTAACCCTATCCTTGGATGTAAAAGGGACGGACGTGGGTCATTGTATAACCATGATTAGCAATGTTGCAAGGTACCTTAGCATTTTCTTAGGAACTAAGATCATTTTTGAAAGGCAACTATGATAGCATAATCGAGGGACTATGATCTTGTATTTTGTTTGTTTTTGCTAAGATACCTCACATGCATATTATGACCATTTTTGTAAGGCAACCAAGTGGATTTACCCTAGGGGTGCTTGTGTACAAGTGTATTGATTTTCATGCTTGATTTGTCTTTGGTTAGGGTTTGCTATTTGTTGGTTTTAGTCTCTCCATACAAAACCCTAATTACTAGCATTTGTATATAAAGCGATAAATTGCGAAATTTAAAATTACCACGCTATTACAATACTTAGGGGAAGGGGTATACAAATTTACAAATGGGGAATATTTCAAGAAATTAAATCTAAATAATTATTACAACCATATTGAATTTGAATAAATGTACAAAATAAGGATAAAATGCAAAAAAATATGAAATGTAAGGGAAAATGTGATTTTGTTTGGTTTTTTATGAAAAAGGGTTTTTTACCTAATTAATTAAAGTAGAATAATTAACTAAAAAGGAAAATTAATATTAAAATAGCAAACTAAATTAATTTAAAGAAAACAAGTTTTTATAGGGTTTTTGTGAATTTAATTAAATTAGTAACTAAAAATAATTAAATAAAAGTCCTAAATTCTAAATTGATTTTAATTTACAAGAAAAAATAAGTGATATAATATAATAATAATAAAGATTAAATTATCTAAGTAAAAAAGAAATTAATTAGAGAAAAGATTTTTGTTCTTTTATTTTTGAAAAGGAAAATAAAATAAATTGATATAAATAATAAAAATAAATATTTTTTGGATTTTTATGATTAATGAAAATAATAATAATAATAACAATAATAGTAATAGTAATAGTAATAATAATAAATAAAAGATAAAAAGTGAAAAAATAAAACAAAATAAAAAAATAAAGACAAGGAGGTTGATAAGTGAAACAGGGGTATTATGAGAAAAAAAAGATGGCCCAGGCGCTGCACACGCTTTAACCACTGGGGTGGTGATACATCCGTTAACTTATGTAAAACCATAAATATATAACACAAATCTTGCCCTAAATACACTTCATCTTCAACCTCCAGCCAGAAGCCCTGCAACTTGCTCATTTCTCAACCATTTGCAAAAATGTAAATATGAAAGTTGCTCTATTTTTTCATACGAATCCAACCATATAAATATCATGAACTATAAATCAAATATGAATGAGAATTTTTGAAAGTACCAAATTCTGACCTAATTATTTTTAGAGATTCAATCCTAAAATTATCCTAGCTCAATCAATATAAATGAAATCTATGGACATGTACAGCTTCAGGGCAATGATGTCTACATTTTATCTTCACAAATGCAAGCCTAATAATGCCTAAGTATGAAGATAGAAGTTCAAGAAAAATACCTCAAAACTGGAAATTGTGAAATGCAAATGGGCTTGATTCAAGGCGCTGCAATGATCAGGTTGGCTTCCTCAAGTTCCCAGAAAGCTAATGCAATGATTAGCTTGAGCAATGGGTGGCTGAAATGGTCTGGAGAAGTCAACTTGCATAACTCTATTTTTGGTTATGGAGGTTGATTAAGATGGAGTTACAGTTATGAAACATGGTCAGGGATGGTTTATATTTGATGTAAGGAAGTTTTAGGAATGAATTTGAGGGAGAACGCACGAGGTCAGAACTTTGTATCAATGGAGTTTTTTGTGTAATTTCTGGATAGAGGGAGTTTGGGAGTATTTCAGGGTACTTGAGCTTGTGTCCTAGCTCACAAATATTGACTCTATTTATAAGCAACAAGCTTGGAGACTTGTTGTTGATCAGAATTCAAAATCACAAGTTTGTGTATAACATGTGATTTTTTGAGAAATTCAAGTTTCAAAGCCTTACATACTTGCTAAGAAAAAGTGGTTATGCTTTAAACATACTTGCTTCTGACTTTGTGGATGGAGAGTGATCAGAGGGAACAAGTTAGAGGCTCAAGAATGACCTTTTTGCAAAAAGCTTGCTTTACAAGAATGACAATGTTAACTTTGTGCCATTAATGGAAATGCAACTTGGGTAATAGCTCAATTGCTTGGATCAAAGCTCTAATAGCTGTGTAAACATATAATTATGGAGTGACAAACAAGTTTGAGGCCTGTAAAGCAAAGATTATGCAGCCTAGCATGGATTTGGTTCATGTGTTCATAAAAAATGACTTGTAATTCAAGTTTGAAAACCCTAACTTCCTCTCTTCGATTCTCCCTGCTCAAGAATGATCTCAAGTAGTTATAGGACATTTTGGAAAGCTTGTAATGTGATATACAACCCCTCTTTGAATCACTTTTGAAAATTCCCCTTGGAACTATATGAAAAAGTGCCATGAAGTTAGGTCAAAATCCTGCCTAAACTAGGGCAAAATTTCACTAAGTGTTTAGTTTTAAGACTATGACTTCATGAATTGATAACTTGAGATCCAAGCACTTTTATAAGAATTTGTGTAAAGAAATGTTGTAGACCTCATGGAGATCTATAACTTTCATGTTGAAAGTTTCTTCTGAATCATCTTGCATCATGGTGAAAAATTTGCTCAAAGTTGTGAAAAAATATGAAGTTTTAAACACTTAGAAAAAATTTTAAGTTAAAAAACTTTGACTTTTCAAAATGAAATCTTGAATTTTTGATTTCTTGATGAATAAGTTTCATATTTTGACATGTTTTGATGAATTGTGATCTTTGACATTTGATTTTAACCAAAAAGTCAAAGTTTGACTTTTCAGTGTACAATTGACTTTTGATCAATTGACTGAAAATTCACTATCAATCCAATTGATCTTGAGAAATGTTTTGGGTTATGCCATTAGGTCAAAATGATGCAATTTAACTCTTGTGATCATGCCTCAAACCAATTAACAATTTGCTAGGTCAAAAATCAGAAATTGCCCTTTCTCAGTCAAAACCCTAATTTTGACCATTTTGCCCCTTTTGATGATTTGATCAATTTTATTGAGGAATTGTGGTCCAAACTTGATCAAATGATACATACGAGTTTATAATGTTGATGTGGATAAAAAATTATGAAGTTTGACTATAAATTGGCCACAATTGTCTTTTAGGTCAACTGCTCAATTGACTGAGCAAAAATGTGATCCAAGGCTTGAAACTTTACATGAGTAATCTTGAGGGTCCATAATGATCCATGAAAGTCATATGAAGCATTTAAAGCTTAAATATCCTTATGAAATCTCAAAACCTAATTTTAGTCATCAGTGCTTAAGGAGGTGTCTTGAGTTGATCAACCCTAATGCAGTCCTGAGTTGATAAGTGAGAGGGCAAATTTTGGGGTACAACAGCTACCCCTGTTCAATCTTCTTAAACCTGAATAGTTAGATTGGCGGATTTTCCATTCGTGACTTGAAGGTGGAAGATGATTGGACACTAGAGTGCCCAGAAATTTGCACTCGAGGACGTGATGGTTGATGGTGTAGGGAATGGGCTTAAAGATGCCATTTAGAGAGGTGATAGAAAGTTGTTGGAGAGTTGTTGGAGATGAGCTTGTAGATGCAATCCAAGAATTATTGTTGGTAGGAATAGAGGAAGTGCCAAAATAAATCTCTGTTTGATTTATACTGAAGTACTGGATGTGTGGGGTTGAGTACCAGAATAATATCCATAAATGAATTGTATTTGACTCATTTCTGAAAGTTGAATTTGAATGAGTAACAAAATGACATACGAATCTGGATTATACCTGAACTGTATCTGAAAGCTGAATCTGAATGAGTATCAGAATGGCGTCTGTGTCTGGAGCGTATCTGAACTGTATCTGAAAGCTGAATCTGAATGAGTATCAGAATGGCGTTAGTGTCTGGAGCGTCTCTGAACTGTATCTGAAAGTTGAATCTGAATGAATATCAGAATGGCGTCCGTGTTTGGAGCGTATCTGACCTGTATCTGAAAGCTGGATCTGAATGAGTATCAGAATGGCATCCGTGTCTGGAGCGTATCTGAACTGTATCTGAATGTTCAGCTGGTCGTGTAGATAATTGTTCCGGCTTGTTTCACGTATCAATCTTTGACCCTTTTGTAAATTGTTGATGATAGCCATTGTGATACGGTGGGAGAACTGACTATGATTTTTTTGCGTTTGTATTCGTAAAATGTCGCGGTAAGAAAGAGTCGCCACCGACTTTTTATTTTATCCTAAAGGAAAGGTTAAAAAAGCACAGCAAAAACCTTTTGAGATATTTCGTGGGTCCGGGGGGTAGATTATGAAAAGGGAAGGTATTAGCACCCTTTTCATCCATGGTTATCCATGAGCTCTTAGTTACTTGGTTTTTAGATCACTTGCCTTGATTTTCGATTGCTTTGAAAATGGTGTGTGTGTGTGTGTGTGTTTTTGAAAATGTTTTGGAAGAAGATGCCTTGTCTTAGGCTACCCTTGTAATAATTCTTTACTCGAATGTTTTACAAAGGTGTGTATCTTTTCGAAAAGATGTTTCAAAGTGTTTTTGAGAGTTTGTTTTGAAAGTGTTTGTGGAACGTGGTTTTTGAAAAGAAGGCAAGTGTTTTTTGCAAGTTGATCTCAAGTAACTAAGAGTTTTGTCTACCCTATTGTACTCAAAGGTTTTCTCTATGTTTTCAACCCTTTTTAACAATTTTGTTCCATCATTGAATTTGGTGGACAATCTTGCATTTAGGAAGTTTGTTCGGGACGGGCGCGGGTCATCGTATGGACCATGAAGGCAATGATGTCAAGTGTCTTTGGCAATTTGCTTTGAAAGGACTATGATCATTCCGTTTTAGGCAACTTTCGAAAGCGTCATCGAGGGACTTATGATCATTTGAATTTGTTTTGCCAAAGATACTCGACGTGCAAGCATGGCCCATTTTGGAAGGCAACATGTGGGATTACCCTAGGGGGTGAAAGTGTGATTGTGTATTGATTTCATGCATTTGTCTTGTATTAGGTTATCTAGTGTTTGATTTTATGTACATGCAAACCCTAGGTCTAACCATGGTATAATTTGAAAGCGGTAAATTGCGAAAATGTAAAATCTACGCTATTACAAAATAAGTATCCGGGAGTGGGGGTACAATTTTACGAATGGGGATGAGACTTTAGGAATGTAATGTCCAATAAGTTACAACCAAATCGAATTTGCGACCAAATGTAAATGTAACGAATATACAAAATAAACAAATGTATAAGGTATCAAGTACAAGTATATTGTGTAAGTGTACGTGCATATGTGTATGTAATTATTTACAGGTTAGGAAAATGAATTTAAGAGAGTATTATTAAGTATTGTTTAACTTAAATGAAAAGAATTAAATATTTATTAATTAATCCTTGTAATCTTGTATATTTTTAATATGTATAAAAAAGAATGTTTTGATTAAAAGTTCTAAGTTCTAATTATGTATATAAAAAAAAGTATTTTTATTTGTTATGTACAAAAAGTATTTTAATTAAATGTTTTAAAGCTTATGTGTATTGAAAAATATATTTTAAAAGTGTTAAAGTATTAATGTATTGTTGTATTAATCTTAAGAAAAATTATATATTTATGTATAAATAGAAAATTTTCATTAAATACCTTAAATTATATTATGTACAAAGAATGGTATTTTAGTTAAAAGAAAAAGGTTTTACATTTTAATTGTATTGTGTAATAAAAAATGTATTTCAATTATTAAAAAAAATAAAAATATTTTGATGTCAATAAATAATAAAAGAAAAAGGGTTTTGTTAATTTAAATGTATAAGAAAAGAAAATGATGTTTAAAAAGAATTGGAAACAAAAAAGTCAGAAATGGGCTTTAGGCGTTTCAGAGGTGGGTAAGGAAGGGGTGCGAATTGGAATATGCTTGGGCTTAGGCGCAGAAAGGGCAAGGCCCAAGTCTTGACGCAAAAATGTTTTAGGGTTCTGATTGTGTTTTCATTTTTTGGATGCTTAGGGTTCGTGCGCCGTCTTGGGGTTTCGTTCATTACTTCATCTTCTCCGATCGTTCTGAATGCCCAGCTTAAACCTTTCGCCTCAGCCACCAGCGACCTCCACCTCTTCTCCTCTCTTCACGCCCACTCAAATGGTGACAAACAGAGGTACGAATCTCTTTCTTTTCAACGTGTTAGGGTTTTTATTCTTCTTATATGTAACTGTTTACTGCTTTTTTGATTAAGTGTTTGACTTTGTTTGTTTAACGAGGATGAAAAGGGATGAGAAGAGAGATGTTTTACCTTGACAGAGGGGAGGAAGAAGATGGAGGAGACGCGTAGGAGGCTTGGGCAGAGGGGGTTACAGGCGCTTGATGCTGGACTTATGAGCTTCCTGGTATTTTTACCTTTTTGCCATTTTAGGGTTTTATGAGGATATTGACTGAAAACCCTTTTTGAACATTCACTTCTTTATCTCTTCTCCTTGTTGGCTTGCCTTTGTTGCCTTTTGTTTATGTGCCTCTGTATGCTTTTGTTATCTCTCTTCTTCGTCTCTGAGTTGCCTTGTTGCTTACTTCTGTTGCCTACTTCGCTCGTATGTTTATGTTGCCTTTAACGCTTGCCTTTGTATGATGCCCTGTGATGAGTACTCCTCTGAGGGCCTGCCTTGAATGTGCTTCTGAATATGCTTCCTTAGCTTCAACCATCTTGTTGCCTTTTGAATACTTGTTTCATTATCCCTTTTGCCCAATGATGGTGCTCTTTGAGGGCTTGAGGATTACAGGTTGCCTGGGTAAGTTTATTGGTTTTGAAAGTTGACAAGGTTTTAGGTATATGCTGGTATGGCTTGGACTTGGTTCAGGTTTCACAGGTTTTAGGTATATGCTGGTATGGCTTGGACTTGGTTCAGGTTTCACAAGTTTTAGGCTTGTGAAGTTGAGTTTGACAGGTGGTGAAGCTTCACAGTTTATGCTTAGGCAGGTTTGATACTGAGGCAGGTTTGATACTGAGGCAGGTTTTGTGCTTCACAGTTTATGCTTCTTGGTTTAGGCAGGTTTCTCAGGCTTGTTGGTTTAAGGTGTTTGACAGGTTCTTGCTTGGCTTGAGGCTTAACAGATTTATCCTTAGGCAGGCATGAGGTTTAAGCTTATGGCTTAGCAGGTTCTCTTTTTTTTGGATCAGTTTGACAAGGTTTATGTTTGAAATGGAAAAGCTTTTTGAAACTGGGTGCTCTCCTGGTTTAATGCTTATTGATTGATTTTGTATGTTTTCTGATACAAGGTTTTTGGCTTTCTTGGATTTTGGTTATTAGCAGGTTGTTAGGCTTTTGAGGCTCAGGCTTCATGTTAGGCCTTTTGACAGGTTATGGCCTTGACAGGTTCAGCAGGTTTTTGCCTCTTGTTTTTGGTGTATTGGTTTACCTCCTCCTTTTATCCACTGTGTTCAGTTTTTGTTTTATATTATCTTCCTGCCTAAAGCCTAAGCCTGCTTTCTTTTTCTCTTTTCCTTCTCTCTCAGTACAGTTTGCATTAAATATTGTTTATGCTTTTGTACTTTCTGAAAGGGCCACTTGGGGAAATGATGAAAATGAGTGTTTGCTTGCATAACAATTTTCTTCTGCATATTTGTCCCTTCTTCCAAATTTTGTGCTTTTAATATCTTTCCAAATCTTCTTCTTTGGTAGCCTTGAATAGCTTTGTGACATTTTGACAGCAAGTTTGAAATTTTCAGTTTGGACTTCTAGTTTGGTTTGAACTTGGAGTTTTGAGATTTGAATTTATGCAGTTTGGATAATTTTTGAATTGTGCAATTTTGACTTTTGTGCATTCATTTTTAGCAAATAAAAATTTGTCCCTCTTTGTGAACTGGGAGAAATCCCGTGATTTGCAGAGAGGGTTAACTGATCCCAATCAGTGGCCCTTAATGATGAACTGTCTTTTATTTATCTGTCATTATTTATTTATCTGCTATTTGACTTTTCCTCCTTTCTTTTTGCAGATGAATATTTGGATGGAGAGGAGTATTAAATGAAGAATGAAGAATTAGAAAAAATAGGATAGTTTCATTTTTTTATTTAAATTTAAATTAATGTAAAATTATTGTTGTAAATAAATTGTAAACAATAATTGTACGAATAATTTAAAAATAAATAAAAGTTTTTATTATCCAATTAATTCTATTTCCTCTTTTATTGTTTATTTATTATTTAAAATTCTTTGAATTAAAATAATTGAAAAATAAATTCCAATCACTTAACCTCAGAATAATAAATAATTTAAATAAACAATGCTTTAGCAATTTACTCAGTTAAACCTGGCCTTTCCAATATCCAAAGCAAAGCAACAATTAACCAAAACAGCTAATCAGGCGCATTCCCTTTTCACTGATTTTTTATCAAACACTGTAAATCCAAACTGAGTGCATCCTTTGACTGGTTCAAACAAACAAATGTGAATTCAATCCAAATGCATTCTTTTTACTGATTAAGTCAAACAATGCGAATTCAACCCAAATCTCGGAATAACTTGCAAAGTGCTGTAGAATTTAAATCCTTCTGAGAACGTGCCCAAAAAACCCTAATTCCTGATTAAATTCCAAAGAGCGTTCGCCTGATCAAAGTTGAGCCAAAATCAACCAAAACCCTAAGCCAATTGTGTGAAACATTCCAGAGCCCTAAAAATCAATAAAACCCTAATTTTTTGCTTGGCTGACGAGAAAAGTCCGTTTGACCGATCCTTGAGCCAATCTGAAAAATCAGGAAACGCCTGAAGCTGTGATTTCTTGTGGAAAAATGCGAGGGCAAATTTTGGGGTACAACAGTTGCCCCTGTTCAATCTTCTTGAACCTGAAGAGTTAGATTGGCAAGTTTGCCTTTCGCGACTTGAAGGTAAAAGAAGATTGGACACTAAAGTACCCAGAAAATTTGCACTCGTCGATGTAATGGTAGAGGTGAATGGGCTTACAGATGCCATTTGGTGATGGGCTTAAAGATGCCATCAGGGAATGGGCTTAAAGATGCCATTTGGCGACTGCTGGTAGGAGGATGGGCTTAAAGATGCCATCTGGAAATGGGCTTAAAGATGCCATTTGTAAATGTTGAACTGTATGTCAATGGTGAGTGGACGAGTATCAGAAAGGCACCCCTGTTTTGGAACATTTCTGAATTGGGGGTCTGAATAAGCAATAGATTGACATCCATGTATGGAGAATCCGTGAACAGTTTTCAGGAGTTGAGAAGAGTCTGAACAAGTGATAGGTTGACCTCCGTTACTGGAGAACCCGTGAACTGTTTTCAGCAGTTGCATCTGAACAAGTTGGTAGATTAACATCCGTTGTTGGGAAGAATCCGTAAACTGTTTTCAGAAGTCTTGAGAAGAATCTGAACAAGCGATAGGTTGACCTCCGTTACTGGAGAACCCGTGAACTGTTTTCAGAAGTCTTGAAGTTGAATAAGCAATAGAGCAGCATCCGTTGTTGGGAAGCGTCCGTAAACTGTTTTCAAAAGTTGCATCTGAACAAGTTGGTAGATTAACATCCGTTGTTGGGAAGAATCCGTAAACTGTTTTCAGAAGTCCTGAAGTTGAATAAGCAATAGAGCAGCATACTTTGTTGGGAAGCGTCCGTAAACTGTTTTCAAAAGTTGCATCTGAACAAGTGATAGGTTAACATCCGTTACTTGGAGAACCCGTGAACTGTTTTCAGAAGTCTTGAGGAGGAAACGGTGTAGGGCTTCCTGATGATGAGCTCGTGTAAAGCTGCATCTGGATGGATCTGGAATAAGTATCAGAATGTCGCCGTGTCCGGGTCACATCGGAACTATTTCTGGATGAATCTCGGAAGATGATCATTGTCTGTCGACTGATCTTTCCTGAAAAGGTAAAGGGTTAGTTGCATGCAATGTTATGATGCATGATGCAATGTATGTGACATCAATGTTTATAACATGAACGTGATGAATGCGCATGTAAGCTGATGAGCTATCTTGCTGAGGATAAATGAATCCTGAATGGCTGCAGATAAAAGAATCTTGACTGCTGCCTGGGAGAATAATTCTTTGGCTGCTGCTGTGGAGGGCAAGAGTCTTCAATTGTTGAAAATGAGAAGTCTGGGGACCCTTGTTGGGGAAATCAGAAGCTTGGGTTGTATGCCAAACTACTGGGGACTTCCTGTTTTGAGGAGATCTGTGTAGGATTTCCTGATGATGAGTCCGTGTAGAACTGCATCAGGTTTTTGAACACTTTTGACATTCGAATGCCCCAAGTGGTGATGTAGATAATTTCCTGGCTTGTTACAGGTGTTGGTCTACAATCGGTCGTCCACAGATGTTTTCCTAGCTTGTTACAGGTGTTGATCTGGAATTCTTCAGACGTGCCCTGGCTGGATACAGGAATCGAGTCTGGAAAGGTGATAGTTAATAGATATGCCCTGGCTGGATACAAGAATCGAATCTTCAAACTCTTCAGAAGTGCCCTGGCTAGATATAGGAATCGAGTTTGGAAATGTGATAGTTAACAGATATGCCCTGGCTGGATACAGGAATCGAATCTTCAAACTCTTCAGACGTGCCCTGGCTAGATACAGGAATCGAGTCTGGAAATAGTCGTCAACAGATATGCCCTGGCTGGATACAGGAATCGAATCCTCAAACTCTTCAGACGTGCCCTGGCTAGGTACAGGAATCGAGTCTGGAAATGTGATAGTTAACAGATATGCCCTGGCTGGATACAGGAATCGAATCTTCAAACTCTTTAGACGTGCCCTGGCTAGATACAGGAATCGAGTCTGGAAATGTGATAGTTGATTGGTTGAACACTTTTGACATTCGAATGCCCCAAGTGGTGATGAAGGAGTCTTGAATCAGATTACTCTGCATATTGAGAGATTTTTTGAAATCTTGACTGGACTGCCCCCGGTTAACTGGATTTTGAAAGATTTGTTGGACCTTGACTGGACTGCCCCAGGTTAATTGGATTTTGAAAGATCTGTTGGACCTTGACTGGACTGCCCCAGGTTAATTGGATTTTGAAAGATCTGTTGGACCTTGACTGGACTGCCCCAGGTTAATTGGATGGTGCTATGTCATGCCCCTTGTTGATAGGAGATTTGATGGAAGTGTTATCCTCTTGAAGTGATTTTTACTTACTGAGAGAGTTTTCGTTCCTCCGAACATTCGCTGTATGAATTTCTTCGTTGTCAAACAAAAAGCCAAATGCAGACAGTGATATTCAAATAATGCAAAGTTTATGTTTGTCTCGAAGTTTTGAAGAATGCATTTTTTAGCAGAAAACTTTTTATAAGACAGATCAACACAAGATTTAGAGCAAAGCCTTACAGGAGTCAGGATACCTTTTGTAACAGTGTGCTTTCGAACTAACCCATGCTCCAATTAGGACTTTTGAAGGGTTGTAACGTGGTTTGGTTCACGGTTTAAGAAACAAAGGATAAAGGCTCAAAGTATATTTGTACCCACCCGCTCTTCGTGATGTTCTTCAACCTAAGCTCAGTTAATTGTGCGTCACTCTGTTTTGAGTTTGGAACGACTTTTGGGCGATGGTTCACCGGTTGAATTCGGGGAGACAATAATCATCTCCTCTTTTCTTTTTCAACATTTTTCATGTTGTTGAGGATTTTGTAATGACCTCACTATTTTGATTTTGATTTGTTATCCCTAACTTTTGCCTGACTGTTACCGTTTTCCGGGATTACCGTCAGCGGGATGCCCCAGCTTTCTTAAGCCTCCTTTATAGGTTTTGGCTTGGTGGGCTTTTCTCTTTTGAGAGATTGACTGGCTATGTGATAGGGAACCACCCATGTCTTTTGATTCCAAAGGAATGCTTTCTCTTTTGACATCGTTCGTTGTATTATGAACTGAGAGTTTGCGACTTCAATGCGCATTTTCTTTTGAATTAAACTGAGATACTACCCTGCCCCATGTTTATATCAAAGGTTTCGATTGTTTAGAACAGAAAACTCCTACTTCTTTGGCTCGAAGGGGTTGACTAGGGATTAACTTCCTTATAACTCCAGTGTTTGGGAATTGAAAGAAATGCTTGTACATCATCAGCAAGGTCTGTTCGAAAGCATACTGTATAAGATCATGGCATTGTTTCGTCATCCTCCCTCTAAAGGCTTGCAGCTTTTTATCAAGAGTCAAATATCATAAAGAAAAGCATAAGAGTAGTGAAACGAATGGATGAATTCAAGACAAACATATGCAATGCATTAATGAAAACAGAGTTTAACATCAACAAATAATTGTTTGACAGCAAAAGAAATTACAACTTTGAAAATTCAAAAAGAAGCAAAATTCTTTCAGCTTGAGCTTCATCACTTCAAGTGGAGAACCCTTTAACGGAATATTTTCATCTCGCCGTCTGGCATGAATTCCAGCACCCCAATGTCGATCAGATCTTGAATCTTGTTCTTCAAGGCCCAACAGTCGTTGGTGTCGTGTCCCGGGCTGTAGGAATGGTAAACACAAAATGCGTCGGGACGATAGTTAGGAGATGAGGTATTGAGCTTCTGAGGAGGATCCCTTAGGGTGAGCAAGTTGACCTCCAACAGACGCTTCAATATGAAGAATGATGGTATTTCAGTCTCTGTGAACTGCCTTCCCGATGTTTCTTGCTTACGCCGATTACCCCGTTGACGCTGGCGAGGTTGTTGATGGGATTGTGACCCTGAAGCAAGCGAAGGAGCTTTCCCCTTGTCTTCTTGAGTGGATGGAGGCTGAGCGGTGACTTGCTCTTCAACCCCAGATGTTTTCCCCAATTGGTTGTTCGGAAGTAGTTGGCGGATAAGAACTCTGAGTTCCTCTTGTCTTTGAGATAGGTTTTGGATGAGAGCCATATGGCCCACCAACTGTCCCATCACTTGGGTCCTCAATGTTGTCAGATCAAACCGAATCTCTGCAAGCTGATCACTCCTGGCCTTGTTGGAATTCTCCAAGCCCTTTGTGAGGAGAGCTTTCATCTCTTCTTGCCCCAAAGACAAGTTCAGGAACATCTCCTGCAGCTGAGCAGTCTGGTCTTGGATGTCTTTGACAAACCTTTCTAGAGCCATCTCTTACTGAAATAAACAGCAGGAGAGTAAGGAAACCTGAAAAAGGAAAGACTGTCAAAATGCAATGCATGATATGTGGATGCATGCTTTCAAGGATCTCTTGGGGTAAACACAAGAAAATGTTAGAGGTTGAACTTTGCTCTTGGATTGGAGATCTCCGCACCGATGGATGTCTTTCCACTAGAATCAAGCTCACCATGTCGAGTGGGTCGTAGCCACTGATTCAAGTTGTTGTACTTGATCTTTGACTGGAGAACTTTGTATCGATGGATGTCTTTCCACGAGAATCAAGCTCACCATGTCAAGTGGGTCATAGCCACTGATTCAAGTTGTTGTACTTGATCTTTGATGGCATTTGTTTAGAGGAGAAACCTCTTGTCCCTTGATAGACGTCTGGTTCAACGTAACCCTGCATCAAAAGAACCCTCGAGATCCTTGAAATGGTTATTGAAAATGCTATGGTATGATGTTATGATGTTATGTACATGTATGCAAAAAGCAAGTGAGTGTATATACAGGCAAACATATTCACACAAAGCAAACAAGTCCTTAGGTTTAGGCTTGCATGAGGTTCAGGTACTACCCTCTTTCAGTTCGTTGGTTAAAACCTGTCCTATCAGAAGTAACCGGGTTCTAGAGGATCTCAAATCATTGGCTACCCTCGATCGGTCATAACTCCAACATCGCTATCTTTTCTTGCGGCCGGAACCATCGCGAGAGTTTAGCCTCAATGAGTGTAGCATACTGCTACTGTTCTAATGGCCAAGTTGGGTCAATTTAGGGTTCTAAGGTCGGTTGGTGCTTAATGACTCCTTGGAAGACCCATATTCTCCCCGTTTCAACACGAGGGATATCGGTACAGACCAAGGCGCCACACCAACGTAGCCACTGCTTCACCCATGTCGGTATACGCCGGACAGGTCCCTCACAGATTATGCTACCTAAAAGGGTATTCCCCAGATCCGGGTTAGGATCTATGAAACTCTGATACAAAGCCCACAAATGTAAAAGCAAACAAAGCAATCAATTAAAAAAAAAGATGATCTAAACCCTAAGGTAACCCCACTTTGAGTAGTTATCCCCAGCAGAGTCGCCAGTTCTGTGATACGGTGGGAGAACTGACTATGAGTTTTTTGCGTTTGTATTCGCAAAATGTCGCGGTAAGCAAGAGTCGCCACCGACTTTTTATTTTATCCTAAAGGAAAGGTTAAAAAAGCACAGCAAAAACCTTTTGAGATATTTCGTGGGTCCGGGGGGTAGATTATGAAAAGGGAAGGTATTAGCACCCTTTTCATCCATGGTTATCCATGGGCTCTTAGTTACTTGGTTTTTAGATCACTTGCCTTTATTTTCGATTGCTTTGAAAATGGTGTGTGTGTGTGTGTGTTTTTGAAAATGTTTTGGAAGAAGATGCCTTGTCTTAGGCTACCCTTGTAATAATTCTTTACTCGAATGTTTTACAAAGGTGTGTATCTTTTCGAAAAGATGTTTCAAAGTGTTTTTGAGAGTTTGTTTTGAAAGTGTTTGTGGAACGTGGTTTTTGAAAAGAAGGCAAGTGTTTTTTGCAAGTTGATCTCAAGTAACTAATAGTTTTGTCTACCCTATTGTACTCAAAGGTTTTCTCTATGTTTTCAACCCTTTTTAACAATTTTGTTCCATCATTGAATTTGGTGGACAATCTTGCGTTTAGGAAGTTTGTTCGGGACAGGAGCGGGTCATCGTATGGACCATGAAGGCAATGATGTCAAGTGTCTTTGGCAATTTGCTTTGAAAGGACTATGATCATTCCGTTTTAGGCAACTTTCGAAAGCGTCATCGAGGGACTTATGATCATTTGAATTTGTTTTGCCAAAGATACTCGACGTGCAAGCATGGCCCATTTTGGAAGGCAACATGTGGGATTACCCTAGGGGGTGCAAATGTGATTGTGTATTTATTTCATGCATTTGTCTTGTATTAGGTTATCTAGCGTTTGATTTTATGTACATGCAAACCCTAGGTCTAACCATGGTATAATTTGAAAGCGGTAAATTGCGAAAATGTAAAATCTACGCTATTACAAAATAAGTATCCGGGAGTGGGGGTACAATTTTATGAATGGGGATGAGACTTTAGGAATGTAATGTCCAATAAGTTACAACCAAATCGAATTTGCGACCAAATGTAAATGTAACGAATATACAAAATAAACAAATGTATAAGGTATCAAGTACAAGTATATTGTGTAAGTGTACGTGCATATGTGTATGTAATTATTTACAGGTTAGGAAAATGAATTTAAGAGAGTATTATTAAGTATTGTTTAACTTAAATGAAAAGAATTAAATATTTATTAATTAATCCTTGTAATCTTGTATATTTTTAATATGTACAAAAAAGAATGTTTTGATTAAAAGTTCTAAGTTCTAATTATGTATATAAAAAAAAAGTATTTTTATTTGTTATGTACAAAAAGTATTTTAATTAAATGTTTTAAAGCTTATGTGTATTGAAAAATATATTTTAAAAGTGTTAAAGTATTAATGTATTGTTGTATTAATCTTAAGAAAAATTATATATTTATGTATAAATAGAAAATTTTCATTAAATACCTTAAATTATATTATGTACAAAGAATGGTATTTTAGTTAAAAGAAAAAGATTTTACATTTTAATTGTATTGTGTAATAAAAAATGTATTTCAATTATTAAAAAAAATAAAAATATTTTGATGTCAATAAATAATAAAAGAAAAAGGGTTTTGTTAATTTAAATGTATAAGAAAAGAAAATGATGTTTAAAAAGAATTGGAAACAAAAAAGTCAGAAATGGGCTTTAGGCGTTTCAGAGGTGGGTAAGGAGGGGGTGCGAATTGGAATATGCTTGGGCTTAGGCGCAGAAAGGGCAAGGCCCAAGTCTTGACACAAAAATGTTTTAGGGTTCTGATTGTGTTTTCATTTTTTGGATGCTTAGGGTTCGTGCGCCGTCTTGGGGTTTCGTTCATTACTTCATCTTCTCCGATCGTTCTGAATGCCCAGCTTAAACCTTTCGCCTCAGCCACCAGCGACCTCCACCTCTTCTCCTCTCTTCACGCCCACTCAAATGGTGACAAACAGAGGTACGAATCTCTTTCTTTTCAACGCGTTAGGGTTTTTATTCTTCTTATATGTAACTGTTTACTGCTTTTTTGATTAAGTGTTTGACTTTGTTTGTTTAACGAGGATGAAAAGGGATGAGAAGAGAGATGTTTTACCTTGACAGAGGGGAGGAAGAATATGGAGGAGACGCGTAAGAGGCTTGGGCGGAGGGGGTTACAGGCGCTTGATGCTGGACTTATGAGCTTCCTGGTATTTTTACCTTTTTGCCATTTTAGGGTTTTATGAGGATATTGACTGAAAACCCTTTTTGAACATTCACTTCTTTATCTCTTCTCCTCGTTGGCTTGCCTTTGTTGCCTTTTGTTTATGTGCCTCTGTATGCTTTTGTTATCTCTCTTCTTCGTCTCTGAGTTGCCTTGTTGCTTACTTCTGTTGCCTACTTCGCTCGTATGTTTATGTTGCCTTTAACGCTTGCCTTTGTATGATGCCCTGTGATGAGTACTCCTCTGAGGGCCTGCCTTGAATGTGCTTCTGAATATGCTTCCTTAGCTTCAACCATCTTGTTGCCTTTTGAATACTTGTTTCATTATCCCTTTTGCCCAATGATGGTGCTCTTTGAGGGCTTGAGGATTACAGGTTTCCTGGGTAAGTTTATTGGTTTTGAAAGTTGACAAGGTTTTAGGTATATGCTGGTATGGCTTGGACTTGGTTCAGGTTTCACAGGTTTTAGGTATATGCTGGTATGGCTTGGACTTGGTTCAGGTTTCACAAGTTTTAGGCTTGTGAAGTTGAGTTTGACAGGTGGTGAGGCTTCACAGTTTATGCTTAGGCAGGTTTGATAATGAGGCAGGTTTGATACTGAGGCAGGTTTTGTGCTTCACAGTTTATGCTTCTTGGTTTAGGCAGGTTTCTCAGGCTTGTTGGTTTAAGGTGTTTGACAGGTTCTTGCTTGGCTTGAGGCTTAACAGATTTATCCTTAGGCAGGCATGAGGTTTAAGCTTATGGCTTAACAGGTTCTCTTTTTTTTGGATCAGTTTGACAAGGTTTATGTTTGAAATGGCAAAGCTTTTTGAAACTGGGTGCTCTCCTGGTTTAATGCTTATTGATTGATTTTGTATGTTTTCTGATACAAGGTTTTTGGCTTTCTTGGATTTTGGTTATTAGCAGGTTGTTAGGCTTTTGAGGCTCAGGCTTCATGTTAGGCCTTTTGACAGGTTATGGCCTTGACAGGTTCAGCAGGTTTTTGCCTCTTGTTTTTGGTGTATTGGTTTACCTCCTCCTTTTATCCACTGTGTTCAGTTTTTGTTTTATATTATCTTCCAGCCTAAAGCCTAAGCCTGCTTTCTTTTTCTCTTTTCCTTCTCTCTCAGTACAGTTTGCATTAAATATTGTTTATGCTTTTGTACTTTCTGAAAGGGCCACTTGGGGAAATGATGAAAATGAGTGTTTGCTTGCATAACAATTTTCTTCTGCATATTTGTCCCTTCTTCCAGATTTTGTGCTTTTAATATCTTTCCAAATCTTCTTCTTTGGTAGCCTTGAATAGCATTGTGACATTTTGACAGCAAGTTTGAATTTTTCAGTTTGGACTTCTAGTTTGGTTTGAACTTGGAGTTTTGAGATTTGAATTTATGCAGTTTGGATAATTTTTGAATTGTGCAATTTTGACTTTTGTGCATTCATTTTTAGCAAATAAAAATTCGTCCCTCTTTGTGAACTGGGAGAAATCCCGTGATTTGCAGAGAGGGTTAACTGATCCCAATCAGTGGCCCTTAATGATGAACTGTCTTTTATTTATCTGTCATTATTTATTTATCTGCTATTTGACTTTTCCTCCTTTCTTTTTGCAGATGAATATTTGGATGGAGAGGGGTATTAAATGAAGAATGAAGAATTAGAAAAAATAGGATAGTTTCATTTTTTTATTTAAATTTAAATTAATGTAAAATTATTGTTGTAAATAAATTGTAAACAATAATTGTACGAATAATTTAAAAATAAATAAAAGTTTTTATTATCCAATTAATTCTATTTCCTCTTTTATTGTTTATTTATTATTTAAAATTCTTTGAATTAAAATAATTGAAAAATAAATTCCAATCACTTAACCTCAGAATAATAAATAATTTAAATAAACAATGCTTTAGCAATTTACTCAGTTAAACCTGGCCTTTCCAATATCCAAAGTGTGATCGGTGGATCTGGAACTGACTGTTTAACGCTGGTTCGCGAAATGTCGCGGAAGCAAGAGTCGCCACCGTCTTTTATTTTCTCCAAATGGAAAGGACAAAAGCACAGAAAAATTCCTTATTGAGATTGCTCTCGGTTCGGGAGGTAGATTTATAGAAAGGGAAGGTGTTAGCACCCTTTCTATCCATGGTTATCCATGGGCTCTTAGATACTTGCTCATTTGTGTTTTCGAAATTGTTTGTTTGCTTTTCAAGGTGAGTGGGTTTGAAAAAGTTTCTTTGAAAGTTTCAGATCGACTCTTGTATCAGTCCTCAAGAGTGTTTGAAAAATTGTTTTTTTTGAAAGCTTTTTGCCAAGTGTCGGTGTGAAAAGAAGTTTTTGATTTGTTTTGAATTAGAGCAAGTATCTACGAGTCATCTACCTACCCTAAGGAATTATGCTGTGTAAATGTCCTTAAGGTAGCGCCATCCCACCATTGAGAGGTAGGTAGCACCACCGTTGGAGGTGTTCGGGTCAATTCGAGGGTTAGGGACAGTGTGGTCACCGGGAAATAGTAAGATACCTTAGAAGCTACCCTTATGCCATTGATCTTTTTATTTCGAGGCAACCGTTTCGAGGCAACTTGTTTTGAGGCAACCAGATCAATGGAACATAAGGACTTACTAAGACGTCCTGTACTCGACGACCACGTTTCGAGGGGCAAGGCAACAGTGTGATCACCAGAGCAACGGTAGGACACCTTAGAAGCTACCCTTATGCCATGTTCATGGACATAAGGACTTACTAAGACGTCCTGTACTCGACGACCACGTTTCGAGGGGCAAGGCAACAGTGAGGCGTACCCTAGGAGTGGTGTGTGATTTGTGTGTCATTTTCAGTTATTATTTGTCTTGTCATGCATTTAGTGAGCTACGCTTCGATTTTATTTGGGAATTCATTCTTTCATGTGATTATTAACAATTAAAAGGTGCGAGAATTAAAATGCGGAAAATAAAGGTCCTACGCTATTACAAGGCGCGAGTCTACATCGCCAAATTAAACCAAGACCCGATTTGAATAAATAAAATGCGGAAAGTAAATATCCTAATTATCTATTACAAGGCTTTGGGGCAAATACATTACATTCATAAAAGAAATAAAAATAAATGCGCGAAGAGAAATTATATTCGAAAGTGCGAGGGTGTTGGACCCTTTAAAGGAATTAAATTGGAATTGAAAATTGATTTAATTATTAAATGAGGAAAAGAACTTATTTTTTATATTTTTGGATTTATGAAATTGAAGAGAATTAATTGGAATTAAAACCCTAATTCTAAACATTTTTAATTATTAAAGAAATAAATTCGAGTTTGACCTAATTTACTAGTTATTTAATTATAAGTTATTTACAAAAATAATTAATAATTAATAGTGATAAGAAAAAAAAGATTATTTATTAAGAAAAAGAATAAAAAATGCTAAAAGACTTGTTTTTTTATATTTTTTTAATTATCTAAGAAAAATCATTAAAGTTAAAAACTTAAAATAAAAACTAAATTGATTATTAGGTTTATTTACAAAATAAAACATTTAGTGAATTAAATAATGAAAATATTTTATTTTTGAACTTTCTGATTTTTGTATTTTTATATTATTAAAATTAATTGGGTGAATTAAAAGAAAATAATTAACATAATTAAAATAAGTAAAAGAAAGAACAAAAAGAGAGAAAAATGCAAACATGGGGGGGGTGGTTGACCCAAACTGGAGGTATATCTGGAATTGTGAGGGTGCATTCAGAGGGTGTCCAATTCTCAGCATCGATGGAGAGGTTGTCGGTGGCTGTTGAGAAGGTTGTTGTATGGTCGCGGTGCTGCTGTGAGTGACTCGGTCTCTCGAGGAGTTTTTTTTCTTCTTTCCTATTCTTTCTGCAAAATGAAACAACAATTCTTGTGAATTTTTGAATTTTTGCGGCGGATCTGATTTGCTCTTGTCTTCCATATTTCCTGGAAAAAAAAAACTTCGTACAAATTGTTAAATGAATCTATGTAACGTGTTATTAAAAGGGTAATGATTTTCAAGAAAAGATACAAGTTGCATATGTCAAGGTTTGAAGGTTAGATTGAAGGGATATGTGTAATGAATGAGAATTATACAGTGAATAGAAACTGTGGTGAAAATTCAGCCTTTTCTATGTACAAGACTATTGGAGAAATTGGTGAAAAAGGGTAAATCAAAAATTTAGAAATCGGAAAAAGATGTATTAGAATGTGGATTTGTGATCGAATTTCTTTTGAATTTTTTGGAATTGGTTTGGCCGTTTGAGAGATGCTTGAATTGCACTGGAAGGTTGGAAACAGTTTTCACTTTTCTTCCAATTTTTTTTTGAATCTTCTTTTTTCGTTTTTGGTGTCTCTCCCCCTTTGTAATGTATTGGGAAAGCTTGCATATGTATCCTTGAATGAGAATCAAAACAATATAATGCACCTTTAACCCTTGCACTTATGTTTGAGATTTTGCCATAACCTCCATTAACAAACTTTCCATCTTTGCACCAAAATTTGAATTCTTGCTTGATTAGGCCTTGGTACAAATTTGGGATGTGCATAATGGTGGTTCAAAGTTATTCAATACACAATATTCCCTTTAATTAACCTTTTTAATTTTTATTTGATTTTAAAAGATTTAAAATGCATTAAATCCAATAAAATTAAATAAAAATGAAAAAATTAATTTTAAATTTTGAAATAATTTGTGGGACACGTGGGAAGCATGGCCAAGCTGATTCAAGTGGAAAAAGTGGGCCCCTTTTGTCAAAAATGAATTTTCAAGGATAATTGCCTTTGGCCATTTCACAAAAATTTCCCAACTTCTCCAATGCATATCTTGCTCAATTTTGAAGCTATGAACATGTTCTTGGACATTTTGGAAAGGTCTTGAAGTCCTCTAACTAATGTCTTTGGTCCCATGTCATTTTGATTTACCAATCTCAAGTTATGGTCTTTGACTTAAAGTCCCTTTTTGTTGACTTTTGAAAATGACCTATAATGTTGAAATTGATAACTTTTTGTGAGAGTATTTATTGGACTTGGAATGTGAAAATTAGTTGTAGGAAATGTCCTCCCCTTCAAGATGAGCATTGGATGGGATTTTTCTGATGAACCATGCAAAAGTTATGCCTTAGTCAAGTTACAGTTGACTTTTCAGCTGTCCAAAAATAGAAACTTTTGCATCTTGAGACTTTTTGAGCCATGCTTTGAGGAATCATGATCAAGCATTGATCCAATGATGTTTGTGGCTTCAAAATGAGATGTTGACCAAAAATTTTGACTTTTGACTGCCAAATGACCATTTTGCCCCTACAGTTGACTGTTGAGCAATTAGGGTTTTTGACTGTGCAACTTGACCTTGTGAGCCTTGAAACTTGACATGTAGGTGCTTGACAATGTTTATAGGCATAGGAGACTTGATTGAGCTCTTGAAAACTTCAACTTCCTTGCACGAACCAAAACCCTAGTTTGACTGTCTTAGGAGGATGGTTGATTGTGTAGCCCTTGAGTAGACTTTGAACCATTTGAGGATGATTCTTGTCAAAACTTTGAAGATTATGGGAGGGCAAATTTTGGGGTACAACAGTTGCCCCTGTTCAATCTTCTTAGACCTGAGGATGTAGATTGGCTGGTGTGCCTTTCGTAATCCGAAGGTGGAAGATGATTGAACACTAGAGTGCCCAGAAATTTGCACTCACATAGTAGAGTATCAGCAGTGTGATAGCGGGAATGGGCTTACAGATGCCATTTGGAGAGGTGGTGGACAGGAGGATGGGCTTATAGATGCCATCTGGAGGTGTTGATCGCGTAAGAGATTCCTTAGCGAGAACTTGCGTACCTGCATAAGAAAAATGAGTACCTGACATGTTGCAGGAGCTGGTCTTCAGATGCTTTGTATAGATATGTCCTGACTGGTTACAAGAGCTGAATCTGGAGCTACAAAAGATGATGAATGAACCAGGGATGGTTACTACCTCAACAGGAACGGTGAGAGAACCTTGGATGACTTTAACTTCAACAACAATCGTTGAGAAAATCTTGGTGGGAATTATCATCTCCGCAGGATCGGGGAGAGAACCATAGGAAATTATAATCTCAAAAGCAAACATTGAGAAAAACCTGGAATGGAATTATCGTCTCCGCAGCATTGGGGAGAGAACCATAGGAAATTATAATCTCGAAAGCAATCATTGAGAAAAACCTGGAATGGAATTATCGTCTCCGCAACATCGGGGAGAGAACCATAGGCAATTATAATCTCAAAAGCAATCATTGAGAAAAACCTTTTGATAACTTCTACTGAGTCTTCATCAGAAAAATCTGTTTGGGGTCGATTTAGCTGGACTAGAGAAGGCCTTGGACTGGATAAGAAATCTTTGGAGTCGATTAACTGAACCGATCTAGGTCTTGAAATATGATTGAGAATTTAACTGAATCTTTCCTGAAAGGTAAAGGTTAGTCATATGCAATGCATGATATGGATCAAGCGATGATGTTCTCAACATAAATGAGATTTGTAAGATATGATGCGTATATGCATGCTATAATGATGTATGTGATATTTAGGAATGTACGCTTTCGTCTAGGGAAATAAATCCTTGACGGATGCCGGGAAGTTGAATCCTGGGCTGATGTGGAAGAAAAGAGCTTCTTGTTTCCGCTGGGGATAATGGTTGCAAGAATACCGGTAGGAGAAGATAACTCCGTTGGGGGATAAACTTGGCGAATGGATTACTCTGCGGGGAGAAAATCCCTCTGACGATCTTGCTGGGGAACAATACTCTGTGGGGAGAGAGGTACTTTTCTCGGATATTGATGGTAACTTCGCTGGGGATACCATTGTTATGTTGGAAGTGTGATGAACTCCGCTGGGGATGGGGAGACTTCGCCGAGGACAATCTTTCCGTGGCTTTTGGCTGAGGATAACCCAGTTATATCCTGGTAGGGAAATAACCTTTGAAGAAAGCCGGGAGACGCGTTCGTGCTCTACGGGGAAGAAGCTTCCAGAATCTACTGGGGAAATTTTTGAGATGTATTTTTTGTAAGTTGAAAGAGGGAACCTATGTAGGGTTACTTTGAGGTTGGGCTTGCGTGAAGCTGCATTTGGAGTTGAAGGAAACCTGTGTAGGGTTTCTTGATGACGAGTTCGTGTAAAACTTCATCTTTGGAAAGAGAGGACCTGTGTAGGGTTTCTTGATGGCGAGTTCGTGTAAAACTGCATCTTTGGAGGGAGGAAACCTGTGTAGGGTTTACTGACAATGAGTCCGTATAAGACTGTATCTAGAGCTGAGAAGGAAACCTGTGTAGGGTTTACTGATGACGAGTCCGTGTAAAACTGCATCCTTAAAAATAGAGAACCTGTGTAGGGTTTCTGGGTGACGAGTCCGTGTAAAACTACATCTGGAGTTTTGAGAAGGAAACCTGTGTAGGGTTTACTGATGACGAGTCCGTGTAAAACTACGTCTGGAAAGAGATAACCTGTGTAGGGTTATTTCAGGATAAGTCCGTATAAAACTTCTTGATGAACCGGGGTAAGGTTATCTTTGAGGTAAGTCCGTGTAAGACTTCCGGATGAACCGGGGTAAGGTTATCTTTGAGGTAAGTCCGTGTAAGACTTCTGGAGGAAACCGGGGTAAGGTTACTTGTGGAGGGTGAGTCCGTGTAAGACTTCGTGATGAACCGGGGTAAGGTTATCTTAAGATGAGTCCGTGTGAGACTTCGTCTGAAAATTGAGAAGGAACCGGTGTAGGTTTACTTTGATGATAAGTCCGTGTAAGACTTTTTTGAAAGAAAAGGAACCGGTGTAGGGTTACTTGTGGATGAGTCCGTGTAAGACTTTGTCTGAAAGTTGAGAAGGAACCGGTGTAGGGTTACTTGATGATAAGTCTGTGTAAGACTTTTTCTGAAAGAAAAGGAACCGGTGTAGGGTTACTTGTGGATGAGTCCGTGTAAGACTTTGTCTGAAAGTTGAGAAGGAACCGGTGTAGGGTTACTTTGATGATAAGTCTGTGTAAGACTTTTTCTGAAAGAAAAGGAACCGGTGTAGGGTTACTTGTGGATGAGTCCGTGTAAGACTTTGTCTGAAAGTTGAGAAGGAACCGGTGTAGGGTTATTTTGATGATAAGTCTGTGTAAGACTTTTTCTGAAAGAAAAGGAACCGGTGTAGGGTTACTTGTGGATGAGTCCGTGTAAGACTTTGTCTGAAAGTTGAGAAGGAACCGGTGTAGGGTTGCCTGATGATGATCAAGTGGATGATTGTCCTGTTTGGTTTCGGATGTTAACCCTTGATCTGGAATTTGTAAAGGTAGATGGTAATCATCTTTGTATTAACCTTTCCTTGGTACTTTGGTTGACAGAGCAACTGGATCGCCTGGACGACTCATTATTGCCCCTGTTTTTGAGGTGAGGGGAAAAGATATCTTGTGGAGGTGCTGGATGACTGCCGATTGACAAATCTTCCTTTTGGTAGGCAAGTGACGAGATGCCGGGACATAGTCGTACGCTTTGATCCCTAACTTTTGCCTGGACCGCCCTTTCGGGTTTTCAGTCCACCGGGATACCCATTTTTGCCCAAGCCGCCTTTTCAGGTTTTCGACTTGCTGGGTGTACAAATTTTTCTTTTTCATCCCTTATTTTGCCCGAACCCTTTTGGTTCGCCGGGAAGCCCTTATTTTTGCCTAGGTGTGTCAACCTAGCGGGTCTTTGATTACGTGTAGTATTCTTTTTCGACTATGTCCACGCTCTCAGGTTGTAGGGGGTGCCCCTGTTGATAGTGTTGTGTTGCCCTGCTACCAGAAGATGTCCGATCGTGCAAGATTCGTTGCTGGAATGCCACCAGTGACTCGGGCGGAGGTTTGCCCCAAGCTAGTTGGCCTTGAGAGATTCCTCGAATCTTGACTGGACTGCCCCAGATGATAGACACTGATCATGCCATGCCCCTTGATTGGAAGTGTTTCTTCCACTTGAGGTGATCTCTTTGTTGAGAGGACTTTTGTTCATTAGATGTTCGTCGTGCGAATTTCTATGCTGTTCAAACAAATAGTCATATGCAAACAAGGTTATTTTAAGAATGCAAAGGCTTATGTCTGTCTTGAAGTTTTTTTGAAAAATGCATTTTTTCAGTAAAAACAGCAAATTTTGTAAAATGTGATGTCAACTCGTTATTTTACCGCAAGCCTTAAGGAGTCAGGATACTTTTCGTAACAGTATGCTTTCGAACTAACCCATGCTTCAGCTAGGACTTTTAAGGGTTATAACGTGGCCTGGTTCATGGTTCAAGAAACAAAGGATAAAGGCTCAAATTATTTGTACCCACCCGCTCTTCGTGATGTTCTTCAATCCTAAACTCAGCCGATCGTGCGTTAGACTTTGTTTGAGTCTTTGCCTTGATGTTCCAATGATGATTCAGATATTGATGATTCATTCTGAATAGGCAGTCTTTTTTTTTTGTTTTTGTTGAGGGTTTGTGCGACCTCTTTCTTTTTGATTTTGCTATCCCTAAATTTTGCCTGAACTGTTTCTTTTGTGATTACAGTCAGCGGGATGCCCCAGTTTTGTAAGTCTCCTTCATAGGTTTTGACTTATTGGTTTTTTATTTTTGAGATATAATGACTTCCTATCTTTATGGTTATTTAGAACCATCATTGTCTTTTGTTTCAGAAGGACTTCTTTTGATGCCATTCGTTGTGCACTTGGATCAACTGAGAGAACTACCCTGCCCCAGGTTATGATTAAGGGTTTTAATTTTCGAAAAAAAAAACTCCTACTTCTTTGGCTCAAAGGGGTCGACGAGGGATTATCTTCCTTATAACTCCAGTGTTTAGGGATTGAAACAATGCCTGTACCTCATCAGCGGGGTCTGTTCAAAAGCATACTGTAAAGATCGTGGTATCGTTTTCGTCATCCTCCCTCAAGAGGCTTAGAATTTTCAGTCAAGAGTTGATCATCACAAAAATATGAAAGCAGTTTTAAGTACAGTAAACATAATTAATTCAAGACAGACATGTGTAATGCATTCATGAAATAAAAGAGTTTAACATGATAATTGTTTGTTTGAACAAGAAAAGAAAAATACAACTTGAATTCAAATGAACAAAAATCTCTCAATCCTAGCCATGTTTTGGCAAAGGAGCAGTGGTCACAACGGGAGTCTCAGCAGGCTCGAACTCGATCTCCTTAGCGTCGATCATATTCTGGATCTTATACTTCAGCGCCCAACAGTCCTCAGTATCGTGCCCCGGGCTATCAGAATGATAAGCACACCTCGCTTCTGGATTGTAGTTTGGAGAGGAGGTCTTGGGATTTGCAGGAGGGTTGATCACCGCAATCAGGTTCATTTTCAACATGTGCTGTAATGCTTGTGACCATGGCATGTTGATGTTGGTGAATTGTCTTTTAGGCTCATCCGGCCTTCGCTGATTTCCCTTTTGTGGTTGGCGGCGTGGTGCAGAACCAGAGATCATGACTGCCCCTGCCTGTTGGTCACGACGACTCTTTTGACCGTATGCAGCATTAGACTCTTTCTTGCCCATGTAAGGCTTTTGGTGAGTATCCGAAGGTGTGGCCTCCTGAATCTTCCCACTCTTGATACCAGCTTCGATTCTTTC
The DNA here is from genome assembly GCA_948472305.1 of Vicia faba. Taxonomy (NCBI): domain Eukaryota; kingdom Viridiplantae; phylum Streptophyta; class Magnoliopsida; order Fabales; family Fabaceae; genus Vicia; species Vicia faba. The sequence continues at coordinate 32,165,685 of OX451740.1, read as the reverse complement.
CCCAGTCAGAATGAGGTCGGTAAACCCTGCAGATGAATTACCAATGAGATAATTGAAGAACGGCCCGGATAGGGTCCCTAAGAACATATCAACGAGTTCCCGGTCGGTCAAAGGTGGTTGTACCCTCCCAGCAAGGTCCCTCCATCTCTGCGCATATTCTTTGAAACCTTCTCCCGATCCTAACGACATACCCTGGAGTTGGGTACGTGTAGGAGCGAGGTCGGCATTATACTGATACTGCTTGTAAAAAGCAGTAGCCAACTCCTCCCAGTTACGAACCTTGGTCCCATCCAGCTGATAGAACCATTCGAGGTGAGTCCCTGAAAGACTCTCCTGGAAGAAGTGGATCCACAAGTTCTTGTCCACAGTGTATGGTTGAATCTTCCGCACATAAGATCTGAGATGCAGCCTGGGACAGGATGCCCCATCATACTTAGCAAAAGAAGGAACCTTGAATTTGTGTGGGATCACCACACCAGAAGATAGACCCAGGTCCCCGAAATCCAACCCAGGCACTTGTTGAATTTCCATGGCATTCAGACGATCCTCTAGTTGCTTGTACCGGTCCTCAGCAGGGGGGTACTGTTCATCATTGAAGTCTATCTCGGTGTCGGAGACCATAGGGCTAGGAACCTCTCTCCCTTGGTGACTGCCTTCCCCCACAGATGGAGTAGTCCTCTCAGCTTCATTCTGCAGTGTGTTCCCAGATCTGCGTCTAGGGTTGAACAAAACAGTCCTCTTCTTCTTCTGAATCAGAGTCTTCAATTCCTTTTGACCCTGGGCTAGGCTCATAATCAACTCCTGGAACTGGGCATTCTGGGCCTGGAGGGCCTTGATAGCTTGTCCATCGGATGATTCAGGATTCATGATGACGGCTGTAATAAACAGCGAAGAAGGTAAGTGACCTGCAACAAGTGTACCTGTAATGAAATGATATGTATGATATGCATGCGATGTTTTCAAGGATCTCGCGGGGTAGACAAGAAAAATTGTTAGAGTTGAATTTCGTAGCTTGGTTGAAGGAACTGCATGTTGTTGAGAGTCCTTCTTCAAGGGTCAAAGGCTCACCATATCCAGTGGGTCATAGCCTCTGACAACCTTGGCTTAGAGGAAAATAAATCCCCTTTGCCCCTGGCTAGGCAGTTTGGTCCATCGTGACCTGCACCACAGACCCTTGAGATCCTTGAAATGGATTAGTCCTTATGTAGGATGCATGCAATGGCATGATGTCATGATGTTATGCTATGCGTGGGGTAATGTAGGTAAACCCTGTTATGAGTCCCATTTAAGGACTGTAAACAAAACTTGCGAGAAACTTAGTAAACCCTGTTATGAGTCCCAATTAAGGACTATAAACAAAACCTGTAAGAAACTCAAATGTCAGATAACAAGCATGCAAGTAGTCAAGTTGGAAGGCACACAAGTCACACAAGGGAAACCCTTAGAGTTCAGGCCAGCATGGGGTCTGGGTATTACCCTCTTGAAGTTGGTGGGCTCAACCTGTCCTATTAGAAGTAACCGGGTTCTAAGGATCTCAATATCATTGGATTGCTTTCATTGTTCATCGTTTCGATTTAGCCACTGACTGGCGATCAAAATATCCCAAGAAAACAACCCTCAATTGAGTGTAGTATCGAGTATCAACCGACTTCGGAGTACACCAAAGTAGTCATCTCACTACCCTAAAGAGGCCAAGATGGTTCAATTAAGGTTCCTAAGGTCTGTTGATGCTTCACGACACCACGCGGAGGCCCCGTACTCTCCTTGATTGACTCAAGGGTTACCGGTACACACCAAATTGCCACATCAACGTAGCAGACTGCTTCAACCATGTCGGTATACCCCGCACAGTTCCCTCACAGCCTTGTTGCTACTTTCTAATAAGGTATCCCCAGACCCGGGTTAGGATCTATAGAACTCCCAAGACAGTCCCACAATTTGAAGCAAACAAATCAAAGCAATTGAAAACACAGTGATCTTAGTCCTAAGGTACACCTCACTTTAAAGAGTATTATCCCCAGCAGAGTCGCCAGTTCTGTGATCGGTGGATCTGGAACTGACTGTTTAACGCTGGTTCGCGAAATGTCGCGGAAGCAAGAGTCGCCACCGTCTTTTATTTTCTCCAAATGGAAAGGACAAAAGCACAGAAAAATTCCTTATTGAGATTGCTCTCGGTTCGGGAGGTAGATTTATAGAAAGGGAAGGTGTTAGCACCCTTTCTATCCATGGTTATCCATGGGCTCTTAGATACTTGCTCATTTGTGTTTTCAAAATTGTTTGTTTGCTTTTCAAGGTGAGTGGGTTTGAAAAAGTTTCTTTGAAAGTTTCAGATCGACTCTTGTATCAGTCCTCAAGAGTGTTTGAAAAATTGTTTTTTTTGAAAGCTTTTTGCCAAGTGTCGGTGTGAAAAGAAGTTTTTGATTTGTTTTGAATTAGAGCAAGTATCTACGAGTCATCTACCTACCCTAAGGAATTATGCTGTGTAAATGTCCTTAAGGTAGCGCCATCCCACCATTGAGAGGTAGGTAGCACCACCGTTGGAGGTGTTCGGGTCAATTCGAGGGTTAGGGACAGTGTGGTCACCGGGAAATAGTAAGATACCTTAGAAGCTACCCTTATGCCATTGATCTTTTTATTTCGAGGCAACCGTTTCGAGGCAACTTGTTTTGAGGCAACCAGATCAATGGAACATAAGGACTTACTAAGACGTCCTGTACTCGACGACCACGTTTCGAGGGGCAAGGCAACAGTGTGATCACCAGAGCAACGGTAGGACACCTTAGAAGCTACCCTTATGCCATGTTCATGGACATAAGGACTTACTAAGACGTCCTGTACTCGACGACCACGTTTCGAGGGGCAAGGCAACAGTGAGGCGTACCCTAGGAGTGGTGTGTGATTTGTGTGTCATTTTCAGTTATTATTTGTCTTGTCATGCATTTAGTGAGCTACGCTTCGATTTTATTTGGGCATTCATTCTTTCATGTGATTATTAACAATTAAAAGGTGCGAGAATTAAAATGCGGAAAATAAAGGTCCTACGCTATTACAAGGCGCGGGTCTACATCGCCAAATTAAACCAAGACCCGATTTGAATAAATAAAATGCGGAAAGTAAATATCCTAATTATCTATTACAAGGCTTTGGGGCAAATACATTACATTCATAAAAGAAATAAAAATAAATGCGCGAAGAGAAATTATATTCGAAAGTGCGAGGGTGTTGGACCCTTTAAAGGAATTAAATTGGAATTGAAAATTGATTTAATTATTAAATGAGGAAAAGAACTTATTTTTTATATTTTTGGATTTATGAAATTGAAGAGAATTAATTGGAATTAAAACCCTAATTCTAAACATTTTTAATTATTAAAGAAATAAATTCGAGTTTGACCTAATTTACTAGTTATTTAATTATAAGTTATTTACAAAAATAATTAATAATTAATAGTGATAAGAAAAAAAAGATTATTTATTAAGAAAAAGAATAAAAAATGCTAAAAGACTTGTTTTTTTATATTTTTTTAATTATCTAAGAAAAATCATTAAAGTTAAAAACTTAAAATAAAAACTAAATTGATTATTAGGTTTATTTACAAAATAAAACATTTAGTGAATTAAATAATGAAAATATTTTATTTTTGAACTTTCTGATTTTTGTATTTTTATATTATTAAAATTAATTGGGTGAATTAAAAGAAAATAATTAACATAATTAAAATAAGTAAAAGAAAGAACAAAAAGAGAGAAAAATGCAAACATGGGGGGGGTGGTTGACCCAAACTGGAGGTATATCTGGAATTGTGAGGGTGCATTCAGAGGGTGTCCAATTCTCAGCATCGATGGAGAGGTTGTCGGTGGCTGTTGAGAAGGTTGTTGTATGGTCGCGGTGCTGCTGTGAGTGACTCGGTCTCTCGAGGAGTTTTTTTTCTTCTTTCCTATTCTTTCTGCAAAATGAAACAACAATTCTTGTGAATTTTTGAATTTTTGCGGCGGATCTGATTTGCTCTTGTCTTCCATATTTCCTGGAAAAAAAAAACTTCGTACAAATTGTTAAATGAATCTATGTAACGTGTTATTAAAAGGGTAATGATTTTCAAGAAAAGATACAAGTTGCATATGTCAAGGTTTGAAGGTTAGATTGAAGGGATATGTGTAATGAATGAGAATTATACAGTGAATAGAAACTGTGGTGAAAATTCAGCCTTTTCTATGTACAAGACTATTGGAGAAATTGGTGAAAAAGGGTAAATCAAAAATTTAGAAATCGGAAAAAGATGTATTAGAATGTGGATTTGTGATCGAATTTCTTTTGAATTTTTTGGAATTGGTTTGGCCGTTTGAGAGATGCTTGAATTGCACTGGAAGGTTGGAAACAGTTTTCACTTTTCTTCCAATTTTTTTTTGAATCTTCTTTTTTCGTTTTTGGTGTCTCTCCCCCTTTGTAATGTATTGGGAAAGCTTGCATATGTATCCTTGAATGAGAATCAAAACAATATAATGCACCTTTAACCCTTGCACTTATGTTTGAGATTTTGCCATAACCTCCATTAACAAACTTTCCATCTTTGCACCAAAATTTGAATTCTTGCTTGATTAGGCCTTGGTACAAATTTGGGATGTGCATAATGGTGGTTCAAAGTTATTCAATACACAATATTCCCTTTAATTAACCTTTTTAATTTTTATTTGATTTTAAAAGATTTAAAATGCATTAAATCCAATAAAATTAAATAAAAATGAAAAAATTAATTTTAAATTTTGAAATAATTTGTGGGACACGTGGGAAGCATGGCCAAGCTGATTCAAGTGGAAAAAGTGGGCCCCTTTTGTCAAAAATGAATTTTCAAGGATAATTGCCTTTGGCCATTTCACAAAAATTTCCCAACTTCTCCAATGCATATCTTGCTCAATTTTGAAGCTATGAACATGTTCTTGGACATTTTGGAAAGGTCTTGAAGTCCTCTAACTAATGTCTTTGGTCCCATGTCATTTTGATTTACCAATCTCAAGTTATGGTCTTTGACTTAAAGTCCCTTTTTGTTGACTTTTGAAAATGACCTATAATGTTGAAATTGATAACTTTTTGTGAGAGTATTTATTGGACTTGGAATGTGAAAATTAGTTGTAGGAAATGTCCTCCCCTTCAAGATGAGCATTGGATGGGATTTTTCTGATGAACCATGCAAAAGTTATGCCTTAGTCAAGTTACAGTTGACTTTTCAGCTGTCCAAAAATAGAAACTTTTGCATCTTGAGACTTTTTGAGCCATGCTTTGAGGAATCATGATCAAGCATTGATCCAATGATGTTTGTGGCTTCAAAATGAGATGTTGACCAAAAATTTTGACTTTTGACTGCCAAATGACCATTTTGCCCCTACAGTTGACTGTTGAGCAATTAGGGTTTTTGACTGTGCAACTTGACCTTGTGAGCCTTGAAACTTGACATGTAGGTGCTTGACAATGTTTATAGGCATAGGAGACTTGATTGAGCTCTTGAAAACTTCAACTTCCTTGCACGAACCAAAACCCTAGTTTGACTGTCTTAGGAGGATGGTTGATTGTGTAGCCCTTGAGTAGACTTTGAACCATTTGAGGATGATTCTTGTCAAAACTTTGAAGATTATGGGAGGGCAAATTTTGGGGTACAACACAAAGCAAAGCAACAGTTAACCAAAACAGCTAATCAGGCGCATTCCCTTTTCACTGATTTTTTATCAAACACTGTAAATCCAAACTGAGTGCATCCTTTGACTGGTTCAAACAAACAAATGTGAATTCAATCCAAATGCATTCTTTTTACTGATTAAGTCAAGCAATGCGAATTCAACCCAAATCTCGGAATAACTTGCAAAGTGCTGTAGAATTTAAATCCTTCTGAGAACGTGCCCAAAAAACCCTAATTCCTGATTAAATTCCAAAGAGCGTTCGCCTGATCAAAGTTGAGCCAAAATCAACCAAAACCCTAAGCCAATTGTGTGAAACATTCCAGAGCCCTGAAAAATCAATAAAACCCTAATTTTTGCTTGGCTGACGAGAAAAGTCCGTTTGACCGATTCTTGAGCCAATCTGAAAAATCAGGAAACGCCTGAAGCTGTGATTTCTTGTGGAAAAATGCGAGGGCAAATTTTGGGGTACAACAGCCATCGACTGATTGATCTTTCCTGAAGAGATGAAAGATTAGTTGTATGTAATGTCATGATGTATGAAATGCATTGTATAATGATGTTCTCAATAAATGAATGAGATTATGTTGTATATATCCGCGTTGTCAATGTCATAACATATAGATGTGATGTATGGGCATGTAAGCTATGCTACTATAATACTGTTGGATTAGGGAAAATAAATCCCTGATTGTTGTTGGGGATGTGGAGCGTAAGTCTTCATGTTTTGAAGTGCTGACGAGCTTTTATTTGTTTAGAGAAATAAACTCCGTTGTAAGGGAAACACCGTGTATGGCTTGTGAAACCTTGTTGGGGAATCCTGAGAAATTTGGCGACTTCTACCGGGGAGTGATAACTGGAAGTTTTGTTCCGCTGGGGATTAAGCTGCACACTGGGGGATTTTATGGAATAGTTTAAAGATATTATCCTATTTCTTAAAGCCATTAGCGATTGTCTTTATACTTTTTGTTCTTTTTTGTTCATTTGTAAACAGTAGTTACGTTCAAATTCATATGTTCAAAAATAAATCATTGGACGTTTTTGTAAACAAAACTCAGAAATAAGGAAAAACAGATAGTTTTGCACTTTCAAAGGGGTATCTTTGTATTAACTTGAACAAGTATTTTTGTACAATGAGACGAACATTCTAGTAAGGGAATGTCTTTGTAAAAAAATTGATACAAAGAAAAGATAGCTATGTGCAATAATCCCATGGGGTTCCCATTCTGCTATAGCCTTTGTGTCTCTGAGCGTCTTGTCCATATACTGCCTTGTCCGAAGTTGATTGGATTGATCACAACCACTGAGTTTGTCAGTCGAAGCCAAAAGTTGCTTGTAATGTGATCCAACGGGACATAGTCATATGCTTTAAATCCCTAACTTTTGCTTGGACCGCCCTTTCGGGTTTTCAGGCCACCGGGATACCCTTTTTTGCCCAAGTCACCCTTTCGGGTTTTCAACTTCCCGGGTGTACAAATTTTTTGTTTTATCCCGAACCTTTTTGGTTCACCGGATGCCCTTGTTTTGCCTAGGTGTGTCAACCTAGAGGGTATCTTATGCATGGTATCTTTTAACTATGTCAGCATTCACAGGGTGTGGCAGGTCGTCGCCATCCATAGTGGTTAAGATCATTGCTCCACCAGAGAATATGCTTTTGATCACAAACAATCCTTCGTATGTAGGAGTCCATTTGCCCCTAGGATCACCTCGTGGCAATATGCTGCGCTTGATTACCAAATCCCTAACTTGATACACTTGGCATCTGACCTTTTTGTTGAAAGCCTTGATCATCTATTTTTGATACATTTGACCATGACAGATAGCAGTATGCCTTTTCTCGTCAATCAAGTTCAGTTGATCAAGCTGAGTTTGGATCCAATCGTCTTCATTCAACCTTGCATCCTTCATGATTCTCAGAGAAGGGATCTGGACCTCGATAGGCAAGACATCCTTCATGCTGTATACCAGAGAGTAAGGTGTTGCCACGATTGATGTGCGCGCCGTGGTACGGTAACCGTGGAGGGCGAATGGCAGCATCTCATGCCAGTCCTTCTAGGTTACTGTCATTTTCTGTATGATCTTTTTAATGTTCTTATTTGCGGCTTCGACAACACCATTCATCTTTGGCCGGTAAGGAGAAGAATTATGGTGCTGGATCTTGAATAGTGCATATAGCGCGGTGGTCATAGTATTATTGAGATTCGTACCATTGTCTGTGATGATCCTCTCCGTGATACTGTACTGATAGATGATATTCTGTTTGATGAAATGAGCGACAGCATTCTTGGTAACAGAAGCGAAAGAAGCCACCTCAACCCACTTTGTGAAATAGTCAATGGCCACCAAGATGAAGCGGTGTACATTAGAGGCTGTAGGATTGATTTCCCCAATCATATCAATGCCCCACATAGCAAAGGGCCAAGGAGCTGTCAAGAAATTCAAAGGAACTGGAGGTACATGCACCTTGTCAGCATAGATCTAACACTTATAACAAGTTTAAGAGTGCTGATAGTAATCTGCTTCCATGGTAGACCAATAATAACCTCCCCGTAGGATCTTCTTTGCCATCATATGCCCACTGGAATGGGTGCCAAAAGTGCCTTCATGTAGATCAGCCATGATCTTTTCTGCCTCAACCTTGTCTACGCAACGGAGCAAAACAGAGTCATGGTTGTGCTTGTAGAGAATGCCATTACTAAGGAAGAACTTAGCCGAGAATCTCCTTAAGAACTTCTTATCATTGACTGAATCTTCTTCTGGATATTCTTGAGCCTCGAGATACCTCTTGAATTTGTGGAACCAAGGCTGGTCCATTAATTCTTCAGTATTGATCTCGTGACAGTGAGATGGTTCATCCATTTGTTCAATGGTGATCTGGGGAGCCTCGTTATCCCATTCAAGTTTAAACATGGATGGCATTGTGTCTAGCGCGTCCGCTAGTTGATTTTCTTCTCGCGGGAAATGCTCGAAGGTAATATTCTCAAAGTGTGGGATTAATATCAACACATGTTCTTTATAGGGGATGGGGTTAGGGTGTTTAGTGTCCCATTCTCCTTTGATCTGACTGATGACCAAGGCTGAATCTCCAAATACACTTAAGGACTTGATCCCCAAATCTATGGCAGCTTTGAGGCCAAAAATACACGCTTCATATTCTGCCATGTTATTTGTACAGTTGAAGCAAAGTCTTGCAATAAGGGGAGTGTGACATCCTTCAGGGGATATGAGTACAACACCAATTCCATTGCCGAGTGAGTTGGACTCCCCATCAAAACCCAGCGTCCATCGGGATCCTTGTTCAGGTTTGTCATATGGTCTGAGTTCTTCACAGTTGTTTACCATCATGATGTCTTCATCTGGGAATTCGAACTTCATGGACTGGTAGTCATCCACAGCTTGATGAGCAAGGTGATCGGCTAGTACACTTCCCTTTATTGCTTTTTGGGTAGTATACTGAATGTCATATTCCGTCAGAATCATCTGCCATCTCGCTATCCTCCACGAGAGGGCAGGCTTCTCAGATATGTATTTTATTGGATCTATCTTGGACATTAACAAGGTAGTATGGGCCAGCATATACCGTCTTAGTCGGCGAGCAACCCATGCCAGAGCGCAACAACTTTTCTCGAGTAGTGAATATCTTGTTTCACAGTCGATAAACTTTTTGCTCAGGTAATAAATAACATGCTCTTTTCGGCCAGACTCATCATGCTGCCCCAACACACACCCCATTGAATTTTCCAAAACAGTTAGATACATGATCAATGGTCTTCCCTCGACTAGTGCCATTAAAATAGGAGGCTCTTGTAGGTATTCTTTGATCTTGTCGAAGGAAGTTTGGCATTCATCATTCCATTTGACTACTTGATCTTTCTTCAATAACTTGAAGATTGGTTCACAAGTAGCTGTCGGATGAGAAATGAATCTGGAAACGTAGTTTAGCCGTCCCAAGAATCCTCTGACTTCTCTCCGGTGCAAGGAGCAGACATTTCTTGTATCGCTTTCACCTTAGCAGGGTCCACTTTGATACCTTTACCGCTGACGATAAAGCCTAGGAGTTTACCAGACCTCACCCTAAATGTGCATTTATTCGGGTTTAACCTCAACTTGTATTTCTTTAGTATCTCAAAGAGCTTCTATAAATGGTCAAGATGTTCTTCTTCAGTTTGATATTTGGCTATCATGTCGTCCACATAGACCTCTATTTCGTGATGTATCATGTCGTGAAATAGGGCTACCATGGCACGCTGATAGGTTGCCCCAACGTTCTTCAACCCGAATGGCATAACCTTGTAACAAAATGTGCCCTATTGTATGACAAAGGTTGTTTTCTCCATATCCTCATGCACCATTTTGATTTGATTATAGCATGAGAAACCATCCATGAAGGAAAACACCTTATGTTGTGCTGTATTGTCAACCAGAATATCAATGCGGGGAAGTGGGAAATCATCCTCAGGGCTTTCCCTATTCAAATCTCTATAGTCCATGCAGATTCACACTTTGCCATCCTTTTTAGGCACGGGAACAACATTGGCAACCCATTGCGGATAGGAGGTGATGACCAAGAATCCAGTGTTGAATTGTTTAATGACTTCTGCTTTGATTTTCTCCAACATGTCTGGTCTCATGCGATGGACTTTCTGCTTTACCGGAGGGCAATATTCTTTTGTTGGTAGACGGTGGACCACGATATCAGCATCCAATCCTGGCATGTCTTTGTACGACCAGGAAAAGACCTCGACATAATCATGCAGCAACTGAGTCAGACGCTTCTTGATGTTGGGTTCCTGATTGACACCCACCCTGACCTCTTTCTTGTCCTCTTCGGTACCTAGGTTAACTGTGTCCACTGGTTCTTTGTGGGGCTGTGTGGTCCTCTCTTCTTGTTGTAGTAACCTGGCAAGTTCCCCTGGTACTTCACAATCTTCCTCACCTTCGTCTTCGGCTTGGTAGATTAGATTTTCAGAGTCACAGAAAGTCATAGTAGAATCGTTACCCATGGGATCCCGAATGGATGTAGATCTGCATTTTGAATGTGAGTGTGTGTAAGAGTATAACTATCTTTGAAAGCAATGAAAATGTAAAAAGAAAGACAAATAGCACAAAGTTTGTATGCAAAAACGTCCATGATTCATTGATGACATATGAAAATGAGATAACAACCCTTACAAATGGACCATTGTGCCTCGGGTAAGACACAAGGTTTTAAAAGTCTGAATTGTTTAATTATTATAGGTACGACAAAAATTTAAAGACAATTACTGTTGGATAAAAGTAACTGGGACAAAGTCTTTAGCTTCCCAGTTGCTGAGTCCTCCATTGACAATTGGGAAAATCTATTCCTCCAGGTCGTAGTTGTCCTCATCATCCTCCACTGCGTTGACTCTGTGGTTGTTGATCTTCAAGGGTGGTCCCCCGACACGAGTACAACACACAACTTTATGGGCTCCTGAAGTGAAACCCAAACCAAATTTGTCAGACTTCTATGTGATATCCGAGAGTTGGCCCCAAATAGTACACCCACCTTCTTCGATCACGGCCCTGACATCCTTCAGAGAAGACATCTTTAGCGGAGGTCTTGTAATCTTAGGGACTTGGGAACAATCTTGGTTACTGCCACGGTTTGTGGGACTTCCTCGAAGTGCTGAAATGGAGTTTCAATGAATTCACCATCCAATTCCACATATCTGAAGGAGTTCAAGTGACTGACCATATATTCCTCTTCTCCATGGACATTAATGATTTTCCCTTCGGTTGGATATTTCAGCATTTGATGTAATGTAGAGGTAACTGCACCAGTGTTGTGAATCCATGGTCGGCCCAACAAGCAGGAATAGGAAGGGCGAATGTCCATCACGTAAAAAGTTGAATCAAAGATTTGGGTTCTAACTTTTATGGGGATGTCCACCTCCCCATGCACCATTCTCTTTGAACCGTCGAAGGACCTTACCACTATATTGTTGGGTTTTAAGGTCAAACCTTCACAGTTGAGTCTATCAAGAGCCTTCTTAGGCAGCACATTCAAAGATGAACCGGTATCAACCAAGACATGGGCCAAAGTTGTGCCCCTGCATTCGATAGAGACATGCAATGCCTTGTTGTGCTTCCTCCCTCTAGGTGTCAAGTCAGCATCAGAAAAGCCTAACCCATTATCCGCGGTCAAGCTGGCCACACAGTCTTGGAACTGATCAGCAGAGGTTTCTTGTGGTACATGGGCAGTTTTAAGGAATTTCACCAAGGCCTTCGCATGAGCCTCAGAGCATAACAATAAAGCCAACATGGAAATCTTTGACGGAGTCTGACCTAGCTGTTCGACTACGTTGCAGTCGCTTCTCTTTATAATTTTCAGAATTTCTTCCATCTCCTTTTGGGAGGCCTCAGGGATAGATACTGATTGCGCCTTCATCCGGACAGGCTCAACCAAAATTCCTTTCCCCCGAGTCTCGGTCGACTCGGTGGTAGGAGTATCAACAGGTGTAACTATAGGAATTGTAGTAGTAGTAGTGTCAAAAGGAACAGGAACATGTATGATCATAGGACCGGTAACAGTCTTTGGAGGAGAAATCTCTGGGGAGAATACTCTGCCACTTTGGGTTATCTTGCTGGTTCATGCAATGTTGCTAATGTCGGGGTCATCCTTCTCAGAAATTGAGTCTTCAACAGCTGACCAATCCTGCTTGACACCGTGATAGTAGACATCGCCCCCATAATTCCATGGGACAGTTTTATCTGATGAATACGGAACTGGTCCAGGCATAGTAATTATCAGTGGAGCTACTTTAGAAACTAATGTAATCCTAACGGGTCTTTTGGTGGAGACCCTGGAAGGATTGGCGGAAATGGTTACTATTGAAACATCATTGTAAGAAATGGTTGGAACGAGAGTCTTCTCAAACAAAATCTCTTTGTCGTCCATTAGACGTTGAACACCTGCTTTCAATAAATGATAGCCAGTTGGTAGGGATAAACAGAGGTGGCAGCTTTCATCACAGCCTGGAAATAAACCGACTTTCAACAGGTTTCTCTTGATAGTTAGGAGAGGAGTAACAAGTTCATCAACAAGAGTAACAAACATATCATCTTCTACAACATTAACACCACGACCATGCTTGGGAATAGGAGAGGTGATAACATTTGGGATCTCAGGAGCATCCAATTTAATTTCTTTTGCTTCAAGAAGGTCTTGCACCTTGTTTTTCAAAGCTCAACAGTTGTTGGTATCATGGCCTGGGCTTTCTGAATGGTAAGCACAACGAGCATTAGGATGGTAGTGATGAGAGGTTGTGTTAGGATTCTTTGGAGCTTCTTTCAAAGTTACCAGATTAGATCTCAACAAATGTGGCAGTACTTGAGATAGTGTCATATTAATCCGGGTAAATTGTCTTACTAGTCTTTCTGTTCTAGGTTGATCGTTCCTTTGTTGAGTAGGTGCAGGCTTAGGGATCATGACAGCCCCTACCATTGGACGGAGTTCAGTTCTTTCTTGATTCCTTTAAGGATACACAACACCAACTTTTTTCTTCCCAATAAATTGTTTTCTTACAGCAGCAGAGGATGCGTCTTTTTGAATCTTCCCACTCTTAATCCTAGCTTCCACTATTTCTCTGGTCAAGATTAATTCAGTGAAGCCTGCTGAGGAGCTTCCAATTAGATGATTGAATAAAGGACCAAACAAGGTACCCAAAAACATGTCTACTAGTTCTCTTTCAGAAAGGGGAGGCTGGACTCTTCCTGCTAAGTCCCTCCATTTCTATGTGTAGTCTTTGAAACCTTCATTTGAAACCATAGTCATACTCTGGAGTTGAGTACGGGTGGGAGAAAGATCTGCATTGTACTAATACTATTTATAGAAAGCAGCAGAAAGGCCTTCCCAATTATGGATATTGGCCCTTTCCAGTTGATAGAACCAATCTAGCTGAGTCCCAGATAGACTGTCTTGAAAGAAGTGTACCCACAAATCTCTGTCAGTAGTGTGAGGCTGTATCTTCCTCACATAGGATCGGAGATGCATCTTTGGACACGAAACTTAGTCGTACTTAGAAAATATTGGTGCCTTGAATTTTGGTGGAATGACAATCCCAAACACCAAACCCAGCTCTTCAAAGTCCAATCCAGGCACTTTCTGAATCTCCATTGCACTTAGGCGTTCTTCCAGGTGCTTGTATTTGTCGTCGACCGGGGGATACTGCTCTTCAGAGTAGTCTTCTTCTTCTTTCTCTTCAGATTCTAGCTGGACAACCGCTTCCTTGCCTTTCACTTCTTGATTATCCTTTTCACCAGATGATGTTGCAAAGTCTAGGGTCCGTCTGGCTTGTCCTTGGAACCTTCTTCCCATATTCAGAACTCCAGTTACTTTCTTTGCTTTCTTCTTCTTTTCTTCAACCAACAAGGTTTTCAAATCTTCTTGTCCTTTGGCTAGAGTCAAGAGCATCTGTTGAAACTGAGCATTCTGCGCCTGGAGGTCTTTTACTGTCTGCTCGAGATCCATCTTACTGAAATAAATAGTAGAAAGATGAGGATACTTGTTGTAAGAAACCTGCTTATGTTATGATGAATAGTAAATGCGTATGCAATGATTTCAAGGAAATTAGAGATTTAAATTTTCTTTAGACCAAAAAAGGAACACACGTTATATTAATAAATCAAAGCTTGAGTACATCATGCCTCTTTCGGGCTCACAAAGAAATACAAAAACTCTAAGATAAAAAAGTTGTACGCATCCTCTTTGGTGCAATGTAGGCGTTCAGGCTCCGCTCCTCATGAAGTTGCTTAGTGAGTTCCAAAACCTTCTTCTCACTGGCGTAGAATTGGGCCTCGAAAGTGTCTCACTCCTCCTTAAGTTGTATCCAATCCCTTTGTAAGTCTTCAAGAGAGGTGGGCATGTCAGGATGCAGGATAGTGTATGGAACATCTCCTTCCACAACAAGCTCTATGATAACCGGGAGAATAGAGGGGTAAGGCATTATAAGACTTTGAGCATGAGCTCGTACCCATTTGAGGTAAGGCTCAAGAGGGATGGAATTATTATGCCCCAATGTCTTGCTATCTACCTTGTCCAACATCCTCCAAGCTCGGATAAATCTCTGGCGGTAACCTTGATCGTTGTTCTCGTAGTAAAATACCAAACCTTGAATGAGCATCTCACGTGGGTCATCCCTTCGGGTGTAACCAAACTGTCTTAAAGCTAATCAGGGGTTGTAGGTGATACCTCCTCTAATGCCAAGTAAAGGGACATTAGGTAATTCTCCACAACTGTCGACAATAGTAACGTTCTCTATAGATCAGGAACACCGATGAATGTCTGAATGTTTGAGCGTCATCAACCTATGTGACCACCTTGAACCTTGCTCGTTATTTAGTACAGATTGGGGAAGATGCGAAATAAACCATCTTGCCAAGAGAGGAGTACAACACATAAGGATACCTCTTTTCCTCAAGGTGAGAGTGTGAAAAGAATGTAGGATGTCCCCTAGTAAAGTAGGTACCGGGTTACGAGACATGAAGATTTTGACGGCGTTCACATCTATGAGTTGGTCAGGATTTGGAAACAAAGCTATCCCATAGATGATGAGAGCCAAAATTTCCTCAAAAGCTTGCAAATCCAAAGAGTTCCAACAGTTTTGGACTTTCTCAAACAAGAACTTTGCTAGGAAACCTTTGACACCACTCCTTGTTTCCTAATTAGTTGTGATATCAGATGGTTGCAAGTGTAGAGCTTGAGCAATCTCTTCTGGATTTGGATCTCTTTCCGTACTGTTGAAAGGTAGTTGATTGAGAATGGGAATCCTCAGGAGTTGGGAGAATTCTTCCGAAGTTGGCACAAGTTGATAATCGGGAAACATGAAGCAATGGTGTAAAGGATCAAAGAACTGAAAGAGCACCTTTATCATGTCCTCATCAGTGTTGGAGGTGACCAAGTTTAGTAGGCGACCATGTCTTTCGGTAAATGGAGAATTTTTCGGAATCCTTGATGCTAGCTCTTTAAGTTGAGGAGGGATCCTTACAAGATTGACTTGAATGGTTTTCCTGCGAATAGAATCCATGTCCTACAAAACAAAACAAAGATAAATCCCAATATCCTTGAAATGGTTAGTGAAAATGAGAATGATGTTATGATGTTTATGATGTTATGTACAAATATGTATATACAAAGCAAACAAGTTCTTAGGTTTAGGCTTGCATGGAGTCTCATAGGTAAGTACCTTATTGAAGTTTAGTTGGCTCAAACCTGTCCTAGTAATAGTAACCTGGTTTTAAGGAGCTCAATATCACCGATTTGTTTCTTTGGGCATTGTTTCAGCGCAAGCCTCTTTAATGGCGACCAAAATATCCCAAAAAACAAAACCTCAATGAGTGTAGTATCGAGTATCTACCAACTTCGGACTGCACCAAAGCCGGTCATCTCACTATGTCCTAAAGGCCAAGTTGGTCAAGTAAAGGTTCTAAAAGTTCATTAGTGCTTCATGACATCACTCAGCAGCCCCGTATTCTCCTTGACTACTCAAGGGTTACCGGTACTCATAAATATGTTACACTAACGTAGCTATTGCTTAGACCATGTCGGTATACCCCGCACAGTTTCCACAATGTATTTCTACTTACTTATAAGGTATCCCAAATCCGGGTAAAGGATTCAAACTCAAACAAAGAACCATGATGTAAAGCATACAAGTTAAACAATGAAAGCAAGTAAATGTGATCTAACCCAAATGTAACCCCACTTTTAAAATTCTCCCTGTTGTACCCCAAAATTTTCCCTCTCATTTTATCAAGATTTACCCTCACAAGACTCTTTGAACTCCAGACAGGATTAGGGTTTGCTCTGCTCAAGACATCTCCTTGCACTGATGACCTAAATTAGGGTTTGAGTTTGCATAAAGATTTTTGGACTTTCAATGCTCAAAGTGGCTTTCATACTTCATGTTGGACTTATAAGACTGCCTCTACCAAGTTTCAAGCTTTGAATCAAATTTTTGCCCAGTCAATTGGACAGTTGACCTAGAAATCAGCTGTATTGGGGAAAAAGTTAATTGTGGCCAATTTACAATCAAACCTCATAATTTTTGATCCACATTAACATTATAGACTCATATGAACCATTTGATCAAGTTTGGACCACAACTCCTTAAGAAATTTGATCAGATCATCAAAAGGGCAAAATGGTCACTTTTAGGGTATTGACTGTATAAGGGCAATTTCTGATTTTTCACCTAGCCAATGGAAAATTGGGTTCAAGCATGCATTCAAGGACTCAATGGCATCATCTTGACCTATTCAAAAGGTTCAAAAAATCTCAAATGCATTGGATTGACAGATGAATTTTTTAGTCAACTGAACAAAATTTAACTGTACACTGAAAAGTCAAACTTTGACTTTTTTGTCAAAATCAAGTGCCAAGGGTCACTTTTCATCAAGATGTGTCAAAACATGAAACTTGTTCATCAAGAAACCCAATTTTGCAAATTAGGGTTTAAGATTGAAAATTTTCATAACTTAGAATTTTTCTAAGTTATGAAATTTCCTTATTTTTTCCCAACATTGCCCAACATTTTCACCATGATGCAATTGGATTCAAACAAAACTTCCAACATGAAAGTTGTAGTCCTACAAAAAAGTCTACAACTTTTAATCACAAAGTTTTCCCAAAAGAAGCTTGGATCTCAAGTTATGATTTTTGGAACAAGGGTCCGTGAAACTTTTAACTTAGTGAAATTTTGCCCTAGTTTAGGCAGGATTTTGACCTATCTTCATGACCATTTTTCACATAGTTCCACTTGGAATCTCAAAATGCATTTCAAATATGGATTTTATAGAATGTTACAAGCTTTAAAAAATGTCAAATAACTCTCCAAAATCATTTATGGTTAGGGAGAATCGAAGATTTAAATTTGGCAAAAACTCACTTTGATCCATGGCATTTTCATGTTGACACATGTTGCAAAATCTGTTCAAACTTGCTTTGTACTTGATTACAGGTCTCTAAACCCTTCCACACTCAAAAATTGAATGCAAACTCATTATTTTAAGGTGTTATTCTGATCAATAGAGGTTTACACATTGAGTTAAGCTTAAAATGGCAAAAAGGTAGCATTTCCATTTTCATAAAGGCAACTTTATGTCAACATTGCTTCCCTTGAGCCTTGGACCTCTCTCTTTGCAGCAAAAAAGTTCCATAAACTTAGGAAAAGGTACAACAAACTTGTGCATGCTTGGAGATAGCCTGTACAGGCCTATCTTGTATCACTTCACACTTTTCTTTCAAAACAAGTCAACTTGCCAAAAGGACATATCTTGAGCATCTGTTATAACCAACTCTTGTAAGCATTTGAAACAAGTTTTTCACATTGCCTTGAGCCAGAAACACGATCCATTCATCCCTCAAACACTCTTGAACATCAAAACACATTCCTCTTGCAAAACATGGCAGCTTCTGCACTTTGAGTTCCAAAACAAAAACCACTCGTGCGTTTTGTCCCAAACCAGTTCCAATACCTTCCATACAACCTATCTGAACTTTCCCAACCATTGGCCATTGACTGTAACTCCATTTGCAAGCTTCACCATTTCTGATTTTAGCTTGTGCAGGTTGACTTCTACAAGCTTATTCAAGCAAGCTCAAGGCAAACAAAGCATTGGGGAAGGTCAGAGGAAGTTCAGGCAAGCTCACAAACATCTCAGGCCTCATTGAAAACCTCCACATTGCCATACACGAGTTCATCTGAAACAGGTATTTGTCAACTTTCTGTCTCTCTATTTAGGAATCATTAGGCTTAGGTTTGTGAATAAAAAATGTAGTACTCATAGCCCTTAAGCTGTACATATGCATAGATTTCATTGAAGTTAAGTGTGCTAAGATAATTTGATTGATGAACTTCCTGAAAAAGTTAGGTTAGAAATTAGGGCCAGAGAAATTCTCTCTGGTCTTTGAGAGTTAGATTAAGTTTTTTATATGGTTAGAATCGTGTTGAAAAATGCTATAACTTTCATGTTGTGAGTTTTTTCTTTAGAGCACGTATGCAGGAGTTGGATATTTGTACAGGAAACTCGTGTTTTGTTTGAACCAGAGGTTGAAGACGAAGTAAGTGGGCTAGGCCTTGGCTTGGCTTGTTTTTGACACCCCCTCTTTGCTGATTGCACCCCCTGACCCATTTCATTATATTTTTTGTATATTTTTATTTATTTTTCATTTCTGATTTTATTTTATATTTTCTAAACATAAAAAAATATCAAAAACATTTTCATAAATTTTCACATTTTATTTTATTATTTTTTAGACATAAAAATAATTGTTAAATAGTATATACCTTTATTTTCTTTAATAAAAAGAAATAAATATTATAGAAATATTATATATTTTTATTTTTATTATTTATACATATAAAATAATATTTTTTCACATGTTTTATCTCTTAATACCTTTGTATATATTTATATTTATTTTCTTGTACATAAAATAAATAATATAATATATATTATCTTAAAACAAAAAACTAGGGTTTCCACCCTTATTAAAAATAATATTTTTTCTAATATATTTTTATTTTTGGAACACTTGTATATATTTTTATTTTTATTGTACATAAATAAATAATATTATAATATACATGCATATTCTTAAACCAAAAATTAGGGTTTTACCCTTAACAAAAATAACTTTTTCTTTTCTTTTTTTTAATACATTAAATATTATATTTTTACACATAAAAATAAACGCAAAAACATTTTTTTTTTGCATATTTATAATGTATTGCCTATTTATATTTAATTGCTTATTTAAATATTGTTTATTTATTATTTGATGCAAAGAGTTCAATTTGGATGTAATAGTAACTTAAGGTTTTAATTTCTTGCAAAATAATCCCTATCCAAAATTGTATCCCCCTCCCCATATCAATGTTGTAATAGCTTAGATTACTTTTACACACTTATGCTTTCAAATATGCCATGATAAATATTAGAGTTTGTATGCAATATCCAAAATTAAAACAAATAGTTAGACCTAATACAAGACAAAAATGCATGAAAATGATAACACAATGCACACATGCACCCCTAGGGTTTCATCCACTTGTTGCCTTTAAAATGGCCATGGTATGCATGTTGAGTATCTTGGAAAAACAAAAACAAAACAAAAAGATCATAGTCCCTCGATGAATCTATCTTGGTTGCCTATACAAAATGATCTAGTCCCTCAAAAAATTGCTAAAGATACTTAGCACTATTGCTATCATGGTCAATACGATGACCCGCGCCTGTCCCGTTTAACATCCAAATACAAGGTTGTTTACCAAATGCAATGGTAAAACAACAATGTAAAAAGGTTAAAAATGTGTAGGAAAGATCTTTGAGTAGATAGGGTAGACAACTCTTAGTTACTTGATCAAAACTTGCAAAAACATCCTTTCTATTTTCAAACACACTTCACAACACAATTTCAAAACATTTCCCAAAGTAAACTTTCAAACATTCAAACATTGAAACATCTTTTCAAAAGACAATACACCTTTGTATACATTCAAACAAGAATCATTATAAAGGTTGCCACAACGATGGCCTCTTTTCAAAACATTTTCAAAACCACACACAAAGCACCATTTCAAACAATTGAAAAGCAAAAGAAAGTGATCTAAACAAGTAACTAAGAGCCCATGGGTAACCATGGATGAAAAGGGTGCTTGCACCTTCCCTTTTCATAATCTACCCCCCGAACCCAAGAAAACATCTCAAAGGTCTTTCATGTGCTTTTTGACCTTTCCTTTGGATAAAATTAAAAGTCGGTGGCGACTCTTGCTAAACCGAAACATTTGCGAACACAAACGTAAAACCTCAAGTCAATTCTCCCACCGTATCACAGAACTGGCAACTCTGCTGGGGAAAATCTAAAAGTGGGGTTACCTTAGGGTTTAGATCACCTTACATGCTTACTTTGTTTGCTTTGATTGCTTTACACTTGGTTCTATTGTTTAGGTTTGAAATCCTCTACCCGGATTCGGGGAAACATTCATAGGTAAATAGCAATACATTGTGGAAACTGTGCGGGGTATACCGACATGGTTGAAGCAATAGCTATATTAGTGCGACATATTTGTGGGCACCGGTAGCCTTTGAGTCAATCAAATAGAATACATGGCCGCTGAGTGATGTCATGAAGCACTAATGGACTTTTAGAACCTTTACTTGACCATCTTGGCCTTTTTAGGGGTTGTGAGATGACCGGATTTGGTGCAATCCGAAGTTGGTAGATACTCGATACTACACTCATTGAGGGTTGTTTTCTTGGAATATTTCAGTCGCCAGTAAAGTGGCTAAACTGAAACAATGAACACAGAAAATAATCCAGTGATATTGAGCTCCTTAGAACCCGATTACTATTTATAGGACAGGTTGAGCCAACTAAACTTCAAGAGGGTACTTACCTATGAAACCCCATGCAAGCCTGAAACTAGGAACTTGTGTGACTTGCTTGTACATATACTTGTGCATACATCATGAACATCATAAAGCATCATACGCATCCACTAACCATTTCAAGGGTTTGAATCTTCATCTTTGTTCTTGTTTTGTAGGTAATGGAATCTCTTTGTAGGAAAACAATTCAAGTCAACCTTGTGAGAATCCCTCCTCAACTCAATGAGCTTGCTTCCAAGATTCCAGAGAATTCTCCCTTCAGTGAAATACATGGTAGACTTCTCAACTTGGTCAACTCCAACATTGAAGAAGACACGGTAAAAGTTCTTTTCCAGTTCTTTGACCCCCTACACCATTGCTTCACATTTCCTGATTACCAACTAGTGCCTACTTTGGAGGAATTTTCTCAACTCCTGAGGATTCTTATTCTCCATCAACTACCCTACAACGGTACGGAAAGAGAACCAAAGCCTGAAGATGTTTCTCAAGCTATACACTTGCAACCATCTGATATCAAAGGTCATTGGGAAACCAAAAGTAGTGTCAAGGGTTTATTGGCAAAGTTTCTGTTTGAGAAGGCACAAGAATGCTGGAATTCTCTAGATCTGCAAGCTTTTGAGGAGATTGTAGCACTTCTCATCTATGGGTTGGTCTTGTTCCCAAACCTTGATAAGCTTATAGATGTGAATGCTGTCAAGATTTTCATATCTCGGAATCCTGTGCCTACATTGCTTGGGGATATCCTCCACTCATTTCACACACGAACAATGAGGAAAAGAGGTGTTCTCATGTGCTATACTCCTCTTCTAGCAAGGTGGTTTATTTCTCACCTTCCCCAATCAGTCTTGAAGAATGAGCAAGGCTTGAGGTGGTCAAAACGATTGATGACTCTTACACATTCTGATGTTTATTGGTGTTCTCGGTCCAGAGAAAAATGTCATCATCATTGATCGTTGTGGGGAATTCCCTAATGTCCCACTACTTGGCATTAGGGGAGGCATTACCTACAACCCCTGTTTGGCTCTGAGACAATTTGGGTATGCCCGAAGGGATGGCCCTCATGACATGCTGATTCCAGACTTGGTTTTTGACTTTGACAATGACGCTCAAGGACTTCGACAAAGGTTTATCCGAGCTTGGAGGATGCCCAACAAAGTGGACAGTAAGACATTGGGACACAAGAATTCCATCCCCCTTGAGCCTTACCTCAAGTGGGTACGAACCCGCGCCCAGAGTCTTATGATGCCTTACCCCTACATTCTGCCCATGATCAAAGAGCCTGTTATGGAAGGAGAGGTTCCATACACCCTCCTACATCCTGACATGCCAACATCATTGGAAGATTTGCAAAAGAGTTGGATACAGCTCAAGGAAGAACGAAACACTTTTGAAGCCAACTTCTACGCCAGTGAGAAGAAGGTTTTGGAACTTACTCGTCAACTCCACGAAGAGCAGACTCTCAACACCTACATAGCACCGAAAAGGATGCACAATGTCTTTTTACATTAGAATTTTGTATTATTTTGCCCATGGGGCACTTATGTACTAACAAATTCTATCTTATTAATATGACATGCGCAACAAATTTGAATTTCTGAATCCTTGAATGCATTACATGAATACATATCATTCATCATATGCATAAGCAGGTCCCCACACCAGGTTTCCTTATCTCTCTGCTGTTTATTTCAGCAAGATGGATATAGAGCAGACGGTCAAAGACCTACAAGCGCAGAATTCACAGTTCCAACAACTCCTCATGACCTTGGCAAAGGGTCAGGAGGATCTTAAAGCACTGTTAGAGAAAGAGAAGGAGAAAAATAAAAAGAAAAGAGTTGGTGTGGCCACTATGGGAAGAAGATTTGAGAACCAAGCTAGAAGAGTCCTGGATTTCCCCTCGACATCTGATGAAGGGGTTAGCAAAGGAAAGGGAGCTGCAGTGCCCTCCGAGTCTGAGGCTGAAGAAGAAGAAGAAGAGGATGAAGATTACTCTGAGCTGCAGTACCCTCCTGCAGACGACAAGTATAAGAATCTAGAAGAGCGTTTGGAAGCCATGGAGGTACAAAGAGTGCCTGGGCTGGATTTCGAGGAACTAGGGTTGGTTGCTGGGATTGTGATTCCCCCTAAATTCAAGGTGCCTACATTTGCTAAATACAATGGTTTGTCTTGTCCGAAGATGCACCTGCGGTCTTACGTCAGAAAGATCCAACCTCATTCTTCTGATAAGGATCTTTGGGTCCACTTTTTTCAAGATAGTTTATCGGGTACGCAATTGGATTGGTTCTATCAGCTTGAGAGATCTAATGTACACACCTGGGAGGATTTGGCTGCTGCCTTTTACAGACAATATCAATATAATGTAGACTTAGCGCCTACTCGTACTCAATTACAGAGTATGGGTATAGTCTCTAATGAAGGCTTTAAGGAGTATGCCCAGAAGTGGAAGGACTTGGCTGGAAGGGTGCAACCACCATTGTCTGAGAGAGAGCTTATGGATATGTTTTTGGGGACCCTATCAGGTCCATTCTTTAATCACTTGATCTGGAGCTCATCTGCAGGGTTCACTGAGCTAATTCTGACTGGTGAAAGAGTCGAAGTTGGCATTAAGAGCGGTAAAATTCAAAAGGATGCATCTGCTTCCGCTACTATCAAGAAAACTTTTCCAGCCAAGGAAGAAGTCTCAGCTGTTTACTCCTAAAGAAATCAAGGAAGAATGGAGCGCCGACCAGCGGTGGGGGCTGTGATGATTCAGAATGCCCCAGCCGATCAAACTCAAAGCAGTCAACCCAGAACCAACCAAGCAAGGGTGGAAAGGCCTGCACAACAATTCACCCGGATCAATATGACACCTGCTCAGGTTCTCCCTCATCTGTTAAAGTTAAACCTTACAAACTTGAAAGAGGCGCCGAAGAACCCAAATACCTCTTCTCCCTACTACCATTCAAATGCAAAGTGTGCCTATCATTTGGACAGCGTGGGGCACGACACCAACAATTGTTGGGCCCTCAAAAATAAGATCCAAGATTTAATAGATGCCAAGGAGGTGGAGTTTGACGCACCTGAAAAACCTAATGTGATATCCGCTCCAATGCCAAAACATGGTCACAATGTCCATGCTGTTGTAGAAGATCTTTATGTTGCTGCTGTTGGTGACTTAATGACTGCATTACCAATGATCAAGATGAATTTGTTGAAAGTCGGGATTTTCTCGGGCTGTGAAAAAGATTGCTACCTTTGTTCATCCCTACAATCCGAC
The DNA here is from genome assembly GCA_948472305.1 of Vicia faba. Classification (NCBI taxonomy): domain Eukaryota; kingdom Viridiplantae; phylum Streptophyta; class Magnoliopsida; order Fabales; family Fabaceae; genus Vicia; species Vicia faba. The sequence goes on along the minus strand of OX451740.1, from coordinate 32,141,352 downwards.
TATCCGCTGTTGAAGTTATGCATCCAACGCCTAATGGATAATCAAGAAATCCTCTTCAAGAAAACTCCTGTTACTCCTGTAACTCCTGTTACTCCAATCAATGATGTTGCTATAATTACCATTTCCGACAATCTTTCCAAGGTCTCTAAAAGACCTGTTAAGATTACACCCGATCCAAAGTTTGTACCTCTGAAGATAACTATGTCGGGGCCTATCCCATACAAGTCCAACAAGACAATACCGTGGAATTATGGAGGAGAGATCTTCTACCACGGTGTTAAGCAGATCGAATCAGTTGAAGAAAGTTCCAATGAAGAGACTCCTGACGTAGGAAATATTGCGGGGACAAGTAAGATCACCCGCAGCGGAAGAATCTTCTCTCCGGAGATTGCTCCTTCAAGGGCAATCTTCGGACCCTCAAATGCTCCTAAGGTTACTCCTGTGCCAGTCTACACATCTATACGAACTCTAGTAATTGAAGAAATCATAACTCCCGAAATTGTACCCTCTGCTGTTACTGCTGACAAAGGTAAGAGGATCCAAGAAGCGCCTGTCGGGACGAGGGCTCAGCCTTTGGTCATCCCCGAGACCACTCAAAAGGAAATGGAGGAGATTTTAAAAATAATTAAGAAAAGCGACTATGATGTCGTAGAACAATTGGGGCAAACCCCTTCAAAAATCTCTATGCTGATCCGATTGCTCTATTCCGAAGCTCATGCCAAAGCCTTGATCAAATTCCTGAAGACGGCCCATGTGCCTCAAGAAACCTCCGCGGACCAGTTCCAGGAGTGCGTAGCCAGCTTAACCGCCGACAATGGTCTTGGATTCTCCGATACTGATCTAACATCTAAGGGGAGAAAGCATAACGACGCACTACATGTCTCGATGGAATGCAGTGGGACTACTCTTGCTCACGTTCTGGTTGATACCGGGTCGTCTTTAAATGTCTTGCCTAAGAAAGCATTGGACATATTGGACTGTGAAGGTTTGACCCTAAAGCCCAGCAACATCATCATAAGAGCCTTTGACGGTTCTAAGCGGATGGTCCACGGGGAAGTGGACATCCCAATTAAAGTGGGTACTGAAACTTTCCACTCCATATTTTATGTCATGGATATCCGTCCCTCCTACTCTTTCTTGTTAGGAAGACCCTGGATTCATCATGCTGGGGCCGTTACGTCCACTTTGCATCAAAAGCTTAAGTACCCTGTCCAGGGGGAAATTATGACAGTTCGTGGCGAGGAGGAGTATATGATAAGCCATCTGAATTCATTCCGCTATGTTGAATTAGATGGTGAATTCATCGAGACCCCCTTTCAGCACTTTGAAGAGGTTTCTCCTGAATTTGCGGTAGCCAAGACAATGACTTCTGTACCCATCATTACCAAACCTGTGTCCCGAATGTCATCCCTTAAAGATGCGAAGGCTGTGATCAAGGAAGGAGGAAGCACAGTATGGGGTCAACTGCCAGATTTTCCTTACAAGACCGATAAGTTTGGCTTAGGTTTCACTGCTGCTAGTCAGAAGGTTGTACGTCGCTCCCGCGCTGGAGGACCGCCAATGAAAATCACTCATCATGGAGTTCATGCTTTAGAGGATGATGAAGAAGAAAGCAATTTTGAAGACTGGATATTTCCAACTATTGAAGGAGGACTGAACAACTGGGAGGCGAAAGACTTCGTTCCCATTACTTTCATCAATCAATAATTTATCTTTTGAACATTTTCTGTTGGTCTGTAATAATTTTTAAACAACTCGTACACTTTTTGCCTTATGCCTTACCCGGGGCATATAGGTCCATTTGTAAGGGCTTGATTTTTCATCTTCATATGCCATTTTTAATGAATCATGGACGTTTTCATATATAAACTTTTGTGTTCATTTTCTTTCTTTTTACATTTTACTTGTTTAAAGGTGGCTATCCCTTACACACACCCACACTCACAAGTGCAGGTACCCATCCACTCCGGATTCCATGGGTAACAATTTTGCTATGGCCTTCAGTGACTCTGAAGATCTGATCAATCATGCCGAATACAAAGGTGATGAAGACTGTGAAGTGCCTGGAGAGTTGGCCAGACTTTTGCAACAGGAAGAAAGGGCTATTCTACCTCACGAGGAATTGTTAGAGACTATCAACTTGGGAACAGAGGAAGACAGAAAAGAGGTTAAAGTGGGTGCCAACCTAGAGCCAAGTGTCAAAGAGCATCTAGTTCAGCTGTTGAATGAATATGTTGAGATCTTCGCCTGGTCCTACGAAGACATGCCGGGACTGCATACAGATATTGTGGTTCACCGTCTCCCTACAAGAGAAGACTGTCCATCAATCAAACAGAAACTCCACCGAATGAGGCCCGACATGTCCAAAAAGATCAAAGCTGAAGTGATGAAGCAGTTCAATGTTGGCTTTCTTGCTGTTACTTCCTATCCACAATGGGTTGCTAACATTGTGCCCGTGCCTAAAAAGGACGACAAAGTCAGAGTGTGCATGGATTACAGAGACTTAAACAGGGCTATCCCTAAAGATGACTTTCCACTACCGCACATTGACATCTTGGTTGACAATACAACCCAACATAAGGTATTCTCTTTCATGGATTGATTTTCAGGGTACAATCAGATCAAAATGGCCCCTGAAGACATGGAGAAGACTACTTTTGTTACGTAGTGGGGTACCTTCTGCTATAAAGTGATGCCATTCAGACTGAAGAATGCCGAGGCAACCTATCAGCGTGCCATGGTAGATATGTTTCATGACATGATACATAATGAGATTGAAGTCTACGTAGACGATATGATAGCCCGTTCACAGACAGAAGAAGAACACCTCGACCATCTGCAAAAGCTGTTTGTCAGATTGAAAGAGTACAAGCTCAGACTGAACCCTAACAAGTGCACTTTCGGAGTCAGGTCCGGTAAACTCTTGGGATTCATCGTCAGTAACAAAGGCATCGAGGTTGACCCTACCAAAGTCAAAGCTATACAATAAATGCCCGCCCCTCGCACTGAGAAGGAGGTCAGAGGTTTCTTGGGATGCCTAAACTACATTGCAAGGTTCATTTCTCACCTAACATCTACCTGTGAACCAATCTTCAAGATGTTGAAGAAAGATCAGGTGGTTAAATGGAATGATGACTGTCAAGTTGCTTTCGATAAAATCAAGGAGTATTTGCTGGAACCTCCTATCTTGATGCCTCCCGTCGAAGGAAGACCTTTAATCATGTATCTGACTGTCTTGGAGAATTCAATAGGGTGCGTACTGGGCCAACATGACGAGTCTGGCTGAAAAGAGCATGCCATTTATTACCTTAGCAAAAAGTTTACCGACTGTGAGACTCGCTACTCACTGCTCGAGAAAACTTGATGCGCTTTGGTATGGGCTGCTCGCCGGCTAAGGCAGTATATGTTGACACATACCACTCTGCTGATTTCTAAAATGGACCCGATCAAGTATATCTTCGAAAAGCCTGCTTTATCTGGAAGAATCGCTAGATGGCAGATGATCCTCACCGAATATGATATACAATACACAACCCGAAAAGCCATAAAGGGGAGTGTGCTAGCCGATCATCTGGCCCATCAAGCTATCAAAGATTACCAATCCATGAGGTTTGACTTCCCCAACGAAGACATTATGACATTGGACAACATTGAAGGTAACAGACTGTATGACGGACCTGAACAAGGATCCCGATGGACCCTGTACTTTGATGGTGCCTCCAATGCACTTGGAAACGGTATCAGCGCGGTACTTATTTCTCCACAAGGTTGCCATACACCTTTCACCGCTAGACTCTGTTTCAGTTGCACCAACAACATGGCCGAGTATGAAGCTTGTATCTTTGGTCTCAAGGCTGCTATTGACTTGTGAATCAAATCTTTGATTGTATTTGGGGACTCAGCTTTGGTTATCAGTCAAATTAAAGGAGAGTGGGATACTAAACATCCAAACCTCATCCCTTACAAAGAACATGTCTTGACATTGTTACCACATTTCGAGCAGATTACCTTCGAGCACTTCCCGTGAGAAGAGAATCAGTTGGCAGATGCACTAGCTACAATGTCATCCATGTTTAAACTTAACTGGGATAATGAGGCACCTCAAATCACCATCAAACGAATGGACGAACCTGCACATTGTCACGAGATTAATACCGAAGAAGTAGTGGACCGACCTTGGTTTCATGACGTCAAAAGGTATCTCGAAGCACACGAATACCCTGAAGGAGCTTCAGTCAATGACAAAAAGTTCTTAAGGAGGTTCACTGCCAAGTTCTTTCTGAGCAATGGTATCCTATACAAGCGCAATCACGATTGCATTCTACTCCGTTGTGTGGACAAAGTTGAGGCTGAGCAAATCATGGATGAACTACACAATGGTACCTTTGGCACCCATTCAAGCGGTCATACGATGGCTAAGAAGATTCTAAGGGCAGGCTATTATTGGTCTACCATGGAAGCTGATTGTCATCAACATTCCCGTACTTGTCACAAATGCCAAATCTACGCGGACAAGGTACATATACCTCCAGTTCCTCTCAATGTATTAACAACTCCTTGGCCATTCGTGATGTGGGGAATCAACATGATTGGAGAGATCAAGCCTACATCATCCAATGGACACCGTTTCATCCTGGTGGCCATTGATTACTTTACCAAGTGGGTCGAGGCAGCTTCCTTCGCCTTCGTTACAAAGAATGTGGTTGCCCGCTTCATCAAGCAGAACCTCATATGCCGGTATGGTATCCCCGACAGGATCATCACTGACAACGGTACAAATTTGAACAATACTATGATCACCGCTCTGTGCGAGCAGTTCAAGATTCAACATCACAATTCATCTCCCTATCGACCTAAGATGAACAGCGCTGTCGACGCTGTGAACAAAAATATCAAGAAGATCATTCAAAAGATGACAGTCACCTACAAGGACTGGCATGAGATGTTATCGTTTGCTCTGCACGGGTACCGTACCACGACACACACTTCAACTGGGGAAACACCCTATTCTTTGGTATACGGCATGGAAGCTGTTTTTCCTATCGAGGTACAGATTCCCTCCTTGAGAATCATGAAAGATGCTGGTTTGAGTGAAGACGATTGGATTCAGACCCGGCTTGATCAACTTAACTTGATTGACAAAAAGCGACTTACTGCTGTTTGCCATGGCCAGGCGTATCAGAAACGTATGATCAAGGCCTTCAACAAGAAAGTCAAGAGGCAAGTATATCAAGTCGGAGACCTCGTAATCAAGTGGATCATCTTGCCGCAAAATGATCCCAGGGGCAAATGGACTCCTACTTACGAAGGACCATTTGTGATCAAAAATATCTTTTCTGGTGGGGCAATGATCCTGACCACCATGGATGGTGATGACCTGCCGCACCCTGCGAGCGCAGACATAGTCAAAAGATACTACGCATAAAAAACCCGACAAGTCGAAAACCCGAAAGGGCGACTTGGGCAAAAATGGGCATCCCGGTGAATCGAAAACCCGAAAGGGCGATCAGGCAAAAATTAGGGATAAAACAAAAAAATCTGTACACCCAACCCAAAAGGGCGACTTGGGCAAAAAAGGGTTTCCCGGTGGATCGAAAATCCGAAAGGGCGATCCAGGCAAAAGTTAGGGAATTAAAGCGTATGACAATGTCTCGTCGGATCACTTTAAGGACAATCTCTTCACGGACAAGCTCCAAGCTTCTGATCAATCCAATCATCTACGGACGAAGCAACGAATGGACAAGATACTCAGAGTTACGAAGGCTATAGCAGAATGGGAACCCCATGGAATTGTTAGACATAGCCATCTTTCTTTGTAAATTTTTTTCTCAATTTTATGACAACATTCTCTTACTAGGATGTCTGTTTCCTTTGTACAAAATACTTACACAAAGTTAATACAAAGATACTTCAAAGTGCATAAAACTATTTGTTGTTTATTTTTCTTTACACTTGTGTTTTATTTGAAAACGTCCAATGATTTATTAAATGAGCATATGCATTTGAATATAATCACTGCTTACAAATAAAACGAAATAAAGAAAAAATAATTACTGACAGGTTGAAAGTATGGGAAAACGACTTTAGGCCATTCCAGGAGAAATCCTCAGCAGAGCTAAATCCTTGAAATACATATCCCCGACGGAGTTAAGTTTCAAAATCCCCATCAGAACTAAGTTTCCAAACTCCCAATCCTCAGCAGAGCAAAACTTTGAACTGCATACTCTCGGCGAAGATAGAACTTTCTTCCCCAACAAAGTCCAAAACTTCAACCCTCAAACCCCGGTGGAAGACCATCTAGTTTCCTCCAATTCCCCAGTAGAGATCGTCAGAGTTTTCCTTATTCCCCAGGAAAGTCATGAAGGATTCTCACATCCCCACAAGTCGCCAAAGATTTTCTATCCCCAACAGTGGTCCAAGGATTTCTCATTCTCAGCAATCAAAGATTTTGAATCTCCGAAAGCGGTTAATGATTTATTTTCCCCAGCAGCAGTCAAAGATTTCATTATCTCCAGCTATCAAGGATTTATTTTCCCCAGCAAGACAACTAATCAGCTTACATGCACATCCATTACATTCATATATCATAAACATTGATAGAACACATTTTATTGCATCATACATGTCATGCAACATAACTTTGTGTTTCAGCTAACATTTTACCCTTTTCAGGATGAGATTAAAAGCTATCGTTAACAACTATTCAAAGATTTCAGATACAGTATGAATACACTCCAAGACATGGAAGTCATTCTGCTACTCACTCGGATCTCTTATTCAGATACAATATAGATACACCCCAGACGCAGAGGTCATTCTACTACTCATTCAGACTTCATCAATCAGATACAGACTAGATACGCTCCAGACACAGAAGCCATTCTATTTCTCATTCAGATTCAACTATCAAATTCAAATCCAGATATACTCCAAGCACGGAAGTCATTCTGTCACTTTTCCAGATCCCAGTTACAGTATGGATACACTCCAGACACGGAAGTCATTCTTCTACTCATACAGGTCTCAACTTCAGATACAATCCAGATACGCACCAGACACGGTTGCCATCCTGTCACTCATTCAGAATTTATCCCCAGCCCAGAGATGCTCTAGGCACGAAAGTCATTCTGTCACTTGTCTAGATCCCAGTTACAGTACGGATACACTCCAGACACGAAAGTCATTCTGCTACTCATACAGGTCTCAACTTCAGATACAGTCTAGATACGCACCAGACACGGTTGCCATCCTGTCACTCATTCGGAATTTATCCCCAGCCCAGAGATGCTCCAAGCACGGCAGTCATTCTGATATTCATTCAAGAATCAAATACGGTTACAGCTCGAATATGCTCCAGACACGGACGCCATTCTTTTGCTCATACAAATCCAATCTCCAAATACAACTCAGATACGTTCCAAATACGGATACCATTCTGGTGTTCATTCTCCTGATTTTCAACAAACAGTCTTGGATGGCATCTTTAAGCCCATCTCCAGCAAGATTCTACCATCTCCAAATGGCATCTTTAAGCCTATTCCCTCATTTACATTTTGACGAGTGCAAATTTACGGGCACTCTAGTGTCAAATCCTCTTTTACCTTCGAGTCACGAAAGGCAAACTCGCCAATCTAACTCTTCAGGTTCAAGAAGATTGAACAGGGGAAGAAGTTGTACCCCAAAATTTTCCCTCTCATTTTATCAAGATTTCCCCTCACAATACTTTTTGAACTCCAGACAGGATTATGGTTTGCTCTGCTCAAGACATCTCCTTGCACTGATGACCTAAATTAGGGTTTGAGTTTGCACAGGGATTTTTGGATTTTCAATGTTCAAAGTGGCTTTCATACTTCATGTTGGACTTATAATATTGCCTCTACCATGTTTAAAGCTTTGAATCAAATTTTTGCCCAGTCAATTGGACAGTTGAACTAGAAATCAACTATATTGGGGAAAAAGTCAACTGTGGCCAATTTACAGTCAAACCTCATAATTTTTGATCCACATTAACATTATAGACTCATATGAACCATTTGATCAAGTTTGGACCATAACTCCTCAAGAAATTTAATCAGATCATCAAAAGGGCAAAATGGTCATTTTTAGGGTTTTGACTGTATAAGGGCAATTTCTGATTTTTCACCTAGCCAATGGAAAGTTGGGTTCAAGAATGGATTAAAGGACTCAATGGAATCATCTTGACCTATTCACAAGGTTCAAAAGATCTCAAATGCATTGGATTGACAGATGAATTTTTCAGTCAACTGATCAAAATTTAACTGTATACTGAAAAGTCAAACTTTAACTTTTTGGTCAAAATCAAGTGCCAAGGGTCATTTTTCATCAAGATGTGTCAAAACATGAAACTTGTTCATCAAGAAACCCAATTTTGCAAATTAGGGTTTAAGATTGAAAAATTTCATAACTTAGAATTTTTCGAAGTTATGAAATTTCCTTATTTTTTCCCAACTTTGCCCAACATTTTCACCATGATGCAATTGGATTCAAACAAAACTTGCAACATGAAAGTTTTATTCCTCCATAAAGTATACAACTTTTATTCACAACATTTTCCCAAAAGAATCTTGGATCTCAAGTTATGGTTTTTGGAACAAGGGTCCATGAAACTTTTAACTTAGTGAAATTTTGCCCTAGTTTAGGCAGGATTTTGACCTATCTTCATGACCATTTTTCACATAGTTCCACTTGGAATCTAAAAATTCATTTCAAAGATGGATTTTAGAGCATGTTACAAGCTTTCCAAAATTTCCAAGAACTCTCCAAAATCATTTATGGTTAGGGAGAATCGAAGATTTGAATTTGGAAAAAAACTCATTTTGATCCATGGCATTTCCATGTTGACACAAGTTGCAAAATCTGTCCAAACTTGCTTTGTACTTGATTACAGGTCTCTAAACCCTTCCACACTCAAAAATTGAATGAAAAATCATTGGTTTAAGGTGTTATTCTAATCAATAGAGGTTTACACATTGAATTAAGCTTAAAATGGCAAAAAGGTAGCATTTCCATTTTCATAAAGGAAACTTTATGTTAACATTGCTTCCCTTGAGCCTTGGACCTCTCTCTTTGCATCAAACAAGTTCCATAAACTTAGGTAAAGGTACAACAAACTTGTGCATGCTTGGAGATAGCCTGTACATACCTATCTTGTATCACTTCACACTTTTCTTTCAAAACAAGTCAACTTACCAAAAGGACATATCTTGAGCATCTATTATAACCAACTCTTGTAAGCATTTGAAACAATTTTTGCACATTGCCTTGAGCCAGAAACACGAGCCATTCATCCCTCAAACACTCTTGAACATCAAAACACATTCCTCTTGAAAAACAGGGCAACTTTTGCACTTTGAGTTCCAAAACAAATATCACTCGTGTGTTTTATCCCAAACCAGTTCCAATACCTTCCATACAACCTATCTGAACTATCCCAACCATTGGCCATTGACTGTAACTCCATTTTCAAGCTTCACCATTTATGATTTTAGCTTGTGCAGGTTGACTTCTACAGGCTTATTCAAGCAAGCTCAAGGCAAACAAAGCATTGGGGAAGGTCAGAGAAAGTTCAGGCAAGCTCACAAACATCTCAGGCCTCATTGAAAACCTCCACATTTCCATACACGAGTTCATCTGAAACAAGTATTTGTCAACTTTCTATCTCTCTATTTAGGAATCATTAGGCTTAGGTTTGTGAATAAAAAATGTAGTACTCATAGCCCTTAAGCTGTACATATGCATAGATTTCATTTAAGTTAAGTGTGCTAAGAGAATTTGATTGATGAACTTCCTGCAAAAGTTAGGTTAGAAATTAGGGCCAGAGAAATTCTCTCTGGTCTTTGAGAGTTAGATTAAGTTCTTTATATGGTTAGAATCGTGTTGAAAAATGCTATAACTTTCATGTTGTGAGTTTTTTCTTTAGAGCACGTATGCATGAGTTGGACATTTGTACAGGAAACGCGCGTTTTGTTTGAACCAGAGGTTGAAGATGAAGCAAGTGGGCTGGGCCTTGGCTTGGCTTGTTTTTGACACCCCCCTCTTTGCTGATTGCACCCCCTGGCCCATTTCATTATATTTTTGTATTTTTGTATTTATTTTTCATTTCTGATTTTATTTTATATTTTCTAAACATAAAAAAATATCAAAAACATTTTCATAAATTTTCACATTTTATTTTATTAATTTTTATTATTTTTAGACATAAAAATAATTATTAAATAGTATATACCTTTATTTTCTTTAATAAAAACAAATAAATATTATAGAAATATTATATATTTTTATTTTTATTATTTATACATATAAAATAATATTTTTTCACATGTTTTATCTCTTAATACATTTGTATATATTTATATTTATTTTTTTGTACATAAAATAAATAATATAATATATATTATCTTAAAACAAAAAACTAGGGTTTCCACCCTTATTAAAAATAATATTTTTTCTAATATATTTTTATTTTTGGAACACTTGCATATATTTTTATTTTTAATGTACATAAATAAATAATATTATAATATACATGCATATTCTTAAACCAAAAATTAGGGTTTTACCCTTAACAAAAATAACTTTTTATTTTCTTTTTTTTAATACATTAAATATTATATTTTTACACATAAAAATAAACACAAAAACATTTTTTTTTTGTGCATATTTACAATGTATTGCCTATTTATATTTAATTGCTTATTTAAATATTGTTTATTTATTATTTGATGCAAAGAGTTCAATTTGGATGTAATAGTAACTTAGGATTTTAATTTCTTGCAAAATAATCCCCTATCCAAAATTGTATCCCCCTCCCCATATCAATGTTGTAATAACTTAGATTACTTTTACGCACTTATGCTTTCAAATATGCCATGATAGAGATTAGGGTTTGTATGCAATATCCAAAATCAAAACAAATAGTTAGACCTAATACAAGACAAAAATGCATGAAAATGATAACACAATGCACACATGCACCCCTAAGGTTTCATCCACTTGTTGCCTTTAAAATGGCCATGGTATGCATGTTGAGTATTTTGCAAAACAAAAACAAAACAAAAAGATCATAGTCCCTCGATGAATCTATCTTGGTTGCCTATACAAAATGATCTAGTCCCTTAAAAAATTGCTAAAGATACTTAGCACTATTGCTATCATGGTCAATACGATGACCCGCGCCTGTCCCGTTTAACATCCAAATACAAGGTTGTTTACCAAATGCAATGGTAAAACAACAATGTAAAAAGGTTAAAAATGTGTAGGAAAGATATTTGAGTAGATAGGGTAGACAACTCTTAGTTACTTGATCAAAACTTGCAAAAACATCCTTTCTATTTTCAAACACACTTCACAACACAATTTCAAAACATTTCCCAAAGTAAACTTTCAAACATTCAAACATTGAAACATCTTTTCAAAAGACAATACACCTTTGTATACATTCAAACAAGAATCATTATAAAGGTTGCCACAACGATGGCCTCTTTTCAAAACATTTTCAAAACCACACACAAAGCACCATTTCAAACAATTGAAAAGCAAAAGAAAGTGATCTAAACAAGTAACTAAGAGCCCATGGATAACCATGGATGAAAAGGGTGCTTGCACCTTCCCTTTTCATAATCTACCCCCCGAACCCAAGAAAACATCTCAAAGGTCTTTCATGTGCTTTTTGACCTTTCCTTTGGATAAAATTAAAAGTCGGTGGCAACTCTTGCTAAACCGAAACATTTGCGAACATAAACGCAAAACCTCAAGTCAGTTCTCCCACCGTATCACAGAACTGTCGACTCTGCTGGGGAAAATCTAAAAGTGGGGTTACCTTAGGGTTTAGATCACCTTTACATGCTTACTTTGTTTGCTTTGATTGCTTTACACTTGGTTCTATTGTTTGGGTTTGAAATCCTCTACCCGGATTTGGGAAACATTCATAGGTAAAAAGCAATACGTTGTGGAAACTGTGTGGGGGTATACCGACATGGTTGAAGTAATAGCTATATTAGTGCGACATATTTGTGGGTACCGGTAGCCTTTGAGTCAATCAAAGAGAATATGGGGCCGCTGAGTGATGTCATGAAGCACTAATGGACTTTTAGAACCTTTACTTGACCATCTTGGCCTTTTTAGGGGTAGTGAGATGACCGGATTTGGTGCAGTCCGAAGTTGGTAGATACTCGATACTACACTCATTGAGGGTTGTTTTCTTGGAATATTTCGATCGCCAGTAAAGTGGCTAAACTGAAACAATGAACACAGAAAATAATCCAGTGATATTGAGCTCCTTAGAACCCGGTTACTATTTATAGGACAGGTTGAGCAAACTAAACTTCAAGAGGGTAATTACCTATGAAACCCCATGCAAGCCTGAAACTAGGAACTTGTGTGACTTGCTTGTACATATACTTGTGCATACATCATGATCATCATAAAGCATCATACGCATCCACTAACCATTTCAAGGGTTTGAATCTTCATCTTTGTTCTTGTTTTGTAGGTAATGGAATCTCTTCGCAGGAAAAAAATTCAAGTCAACCTTGTGAGAATCCCTCCTCAACTGAAGGAGCTTGCTTCCAAGATTCCAGAGAATTCTCCCTTCAGTGAAAGACATGATAGACTTCTCAACTTGGTCAACTCCAACATTGAAGAAGACATGGTGAAAGTTCTTTTCCAGTTCTTTGACCCCCTACACCATTGCTTCACACTTCCTGATTACCAACTAGTGCCTACTTTGGAGGAATTTTCTCAACTCCTGAGGATTCCTATTCTCAATCAACTACCCTACAACGGTACGAAAAGAGAACCAAAGCCTGAAGATGTTTCTCAAGCCCTACACTTGCAACCATCTGATATCAAAGGTCATTGGGAAACCAGAAGTAGTGTCAAGGGTTTATTGGCAAAGTTTCTGTTTGAGAAGGCACAAGAATGCTGGAATTCTCTAGATCTGCAAGCTTTTGAGGATATTGTAGCACTTCTCATCTATGGGTTGGTCTTGTTCCCAAACCCTGATCAGCTTATAGATGTGAATGCTGTCAAGATTTTCATATCTCAGAATCCTGTGCCTATATTGCTTAGGGATATCCTCCACTTATTTCACACACGAATAATGAGGAAAAGAGGTGTTCTCATGTGTTGTACTCCTCTTCTAGCAAGGTGGTTTATTTCTCACCTTCCCTAATCAGTCTTGAAGAATGAGCAAGGCTTGAGGTGGTCACAACGATTGATGACTCTTACATATTCTGATGTTCATTGGTGTTCTCGGTCCAGAGAAAATGTCATCATCATTGATCGTTGTGGGAAATTCCCTAATGTCTCACTACTTGGCATTAGGGGAGGCATTACCTACAACCCCTGTTTGGCTCTGAGACAATTTGGGTATGCCTGAAGGGATGGCCCTCATGACATGCTGATTCCAGACTTGGTTTTTAACTTCGACAACGACGCTCAAGGACTTCGACAAAGGTTTATCCGAGCTTAGAGAATGCCCAACAATGTGGACAGTAAGACACTGGGACACAATAATTCCATCCCTCTTGAACCTTACCTCAAGTGGGTACGAACGCGCGCCCAGAGTCTTATGATGCCTTACCCCTACATTCTGCCCATGATCAAAGAGCCTGTTATGGAAGGAGAGGTTCCATACACCCTCCTACATCCTGACATGCCAACATCATTGGAAGATTTGTAAAAGAGTTGGATACATCTCAAGGAAGAACAGAACACTTTTGAAGCCAACTTCTACGCCAGTGAGAAGAAGGTTTTGGAACTTACTCGTCAACTCCACGAAGAGCAGACTCTCAACACCTACATAGCACCGAAAAGGATGCGCAATGTCTTTTTACATTAGAATTTTGTATTATTTTTCCCATGGGGAACTTATGTACTAACAAAATCTATCTTATTAATATGACGTGCGCAACAAATTTGAATTTCTGAATCCTTGAATGCATTACATGAATACATATCATTCATCATATGCATAACCAGGTCTCCACACCAGGTTTCCTTATCTCTCTGCTGTTTATTTCAGCAAGATGGATATAGAGCAGACGGTCAAAGACCTACAAGTGCATAATTCATAGTTCCAACAACTCCTCATGACCTTGGCAAAGGGTCAGGAGGATCTTAAAGCACTGTTAGAGAAAGAGAAGGAGAAAAAGAAAAAGAAAAGAGTTGGTGTGGCCACTATGGGAAGAATATTTGAGAACCAATCTAGAAGAGTCCTGGATTTCCCCTCGACATCTGATGAAGGGGTTGGCAAAGGAAAGGGAGCTGCAGTGCCCTCCGAGTCTGAGGCTGAAGAAGAAGAAGAAGAGGATGAAGATTACTCTGAGCAGCAGTACCCTCCTGCAGACGACAAGTATAAGAATCTGGAAGAGCGTCTGGCAGCCATGGAGGTACAAAGAGTGCCGGGGCTGGATTTTGAGGAACTAGGGTTGGTTGCTGGGATTGTGATTCCCCCTAAATTCAAGGTGCCTACATTTGCTAAATACGATGGTTTGTCTTGTCCGAAGATGCACCTGTGGTCTTACGTCAGAAAGATCCAACCTCATTCTTCTGATGTACACACCTGGGAGGATTTGGCTGCTGCCTTTTACAGACAATATCAATATAATGCAGACTTAGCGCCTACTCGTACTCAATTAGAGTATGGGTATGGTCTCTAATGAAGGCTTTAAGGAGTATGCCCAGAAGTGGAAGGACTTGGCTGGAAGGGTGCAACCACCATTGTCTGAGAGAGAGCTTGGGATATGTTTTTGGGGACCCTATCAGGTCCATTCTTTAATCACTTGATCGGGAGCTCATCTGCAGGGTTCACCGAGCTAATTTTGACTAGTGAAAGAGTTGAAGCTGGCATTAAGAGCGGTAAAATTCAAAAGGATGCATCTGCTTCCGCTTCTATCAAGAAAACTTTTCCAGCCAAGAAAGAAGTCTCAGCTGTTTACTCTTAGAGAAATCAAGGAAGAATGGAGCGCCGACCAGCGGTGGGGGCTGTGACTATTCAGAATGCCGCAACCGATCAAACTCGAAGCAGTCAACCCAGAACCAACCAAGCAAGGGTGGAAAGGCCTGCACGGAAATTCACCCGGATCAATATGACACCTGCTCAGGTTCTCCCTCATCTGTTAAAGTTAAACCTTACAAACTTGAAAGAGGCACCGAAGAAACCAAATACCTCTTCTCCCTACTACCATTCAAATGCAAAGTGTGCCTATCATTTGGACATCATGGGGCACGACACTAACAATTGTTGGGCCCTCAAAAATAAGATCCAGGATTTAATAGATGCCAAGGAGGTGGAGTTTGACGCACCTGAAAAACCTAATGTGATATCCGCTCCAATGCCAAAACATGGTCACAATGTTTTCAAAGGTGTATACAAATGTGTTGATCTTTTGAAAATGTTTTCAAGTTTTGAAAGATATTTTGGAAGTGTTGATATTTGTTTTGAAAATAGCAAGGATGTTTTTATTTTGAAATGGAGCAAGTAACTAGGAACATTCTACCTACTCAAAAGTCTTTCATGTTCATTTCCTTTTTCCTTTGACATTATTATCTTACCATTGATTTGGTAAGTAACCCTATCCTTGGATTTAAAAGGGACGGGCGTGGGTCATCGTATAACCATGATTAACAATGTTGTAAGATATCTTAGCATTTTCTTTAGGGACTAAGATCATTTTTGAAAGGCAAGTATGATAGCGTCATCGAGGGACTATGATCTTGTATTTTGTTTATTTTTGCTAAGATACCTCACATGCATAATATGGCCATATTTGTAAGACAACCAAGTGGATTTACCATATGGGTGCTTGTGTGCAAGTGTATTGGTTTTCATGCTTGATTTGTCTTTGGTTAGGGTTTTCTATTTGTTGGTTTTAGTCTTTCCATACAAAACCCTAATTACTAGCATTTGTATATAAAGCGATAAATTATGGAATTTAAAATTACTACGCTATTACAATACTTAGGGGAGGGGGGTATACAAATTTACAAATGGGGAATATTGCAAGAAATTAAATCTAAATAATTATTACAACCATATTAAATTTGAATAAATGTACAAAATAAGGATAAAATGCAAAAAAATATGAAATGTAAGGGAAAATGTGATTTTGTTTGGTTTTTTATGAAAAGGTTTTTTTTACCTAATTAATTAAAGTAGAATAATTAACTAAAAAGGAAAATTAATATTAAAATGGCAAAATAAATTAATTTAAAGAAAACAAGTTTTTTTAGGGTTTTTGTGAATTTAATTAAATTAGTAACTAAAAATAATTAAATAAAAATCCTAAATTCTAAATTGATTTTAATTTACAAGAAAAAACAAGTGATATAATATAATAATAATAAAGATTAAATTATCTAAGTAAAAAAGAAATTAATTAGAGAAAAGTTGTTTGTTCTTTTATTTTTGAAAAGGAAAATAAACTAAATTGATATAAATAATAAAAATATTTTTTTTTTGGATTTTTATGATTAATGAAAATAATAATAATAACAATAATAATAATAGTATTAATAATAATAAATAAAAGATAAAAAGTGAAAAAATAAAATAAAATAAAAAAAGTCAGGGAGGTTGATAAGTGAAACAAGGGGTATTGTGAGAAAAAAAGTCAGGCCCAAAGGATGGCCCAGGCGCTGCAAAAACACAAAAAAATGTCAAAAAATGGAAAATGGTCACGCTGGGGCTTGAACCCAGAACCTCATAGTGAAAGGCGTGCACTTTAACCATTGGGGTGGTGATATATCCGTTAAGTTATGTAAAACCATAAATATATAACACAAACCTTGCCCTAAATACACTTCATCTTCAACCTCCAGCCAGAAGCCCTGTAACTTGCTCATTTCTCAACCATTTGCAAAAATATAAACCTGAAAGTTGCTCCATTTTTTCATACGAATCCAACCATATAAATATCATGAACTAAAAATCAAAGATGAATGAGAATTTTTGAAAGTACCAAATTCTGACCTAATTATTTTCAGAGATTCAATCCTAAAATTCTCCTAGCTCAATCAATATAAATGAAATCTATGGACATGTACAACTTCAGGGTAATGATGTCTATATTTTATCTTCATAAATGTAAGCCTAACAATGCCTAAGAATGAAGATAGAAGTTTAATAAAAATACATCAAAACTGGAAATCGTGAAATGCAAATGGGCTTGATTCAAGGTGCTGCAATGATCAGGTTAGCTTCCTCAAGTTCCCAGGAAGCTAATGCAATGATAAGCTTGAGCAATGGGTGGCTGAAATGGTCTGGAGAAGTCAACTTGCAGAGCTCTATTTTTGGTTATGGAGGTTGATGAAGACGAAGTCACAGTTATGAAATAGGGCCATGGATGGTTTGTATTTGATGTAAGGAAGCTTTAGGAATGAATTTGAGGGAAAACACACGAGGGAAATGAGAGATACAAGTTTAAGGTCAGAACTGTGTATCAATGGAGTTTTTTGTGTAATTTATGGCTAGAGGGAGTTTGGGAGTATTTCTAGGTGCTTGAGCTCGTGTCCTAGCTCACAAATATTGACTCTATTTATAAGAAACAAGCTTGGAGACTTGTTGTTGAACAGAATTCAAAATCACAAGTTTGTGCATAACATGTGATTTTTTGAGAAATTCAAGTTTCAAAGCCTTGTGTACTTGCTAATATATAGTGGTTATGCTTTAAACATACTTGCTTCCGACTTTGTGGATGGAGTGTGATCAGAGGGGACAAGTTAGAGGCTCAAGAATGGACTTTATGCAAAAAGCTTGCTTTACAAGAATGGCAATGTTAACTTTGTGCCATTAATGGAAATGCAACTTGGATAATAGCTCAATTGCTTGGATCAAAGCTCTAACAGCTGTGTAAACATTTAATTATGGAGTGGTAAACAAGTTTGATGCCTGTAAAGCAAATATTATGCAGCCTAGCATGGATTTGGTTCATGTGTTCATCAAAAATGACTTGTAATTCAAGTTTGAAAACCCTAACTTACTCTCTTTGATTCTCCCTGGTCAAGAAGGATCTCAAGGAGTTTTTTGACATTTTGGAAAGCTTGTAATGTTATCTACAACCCCTCTTTGAATTACTTTTGAAAATTCCCCTTGGAACTATATGAAAAAGTGCCATGAAGTTAGGTCAAAATCCTGCCTAAACTAGGGCAAAATTTCACTAAGTGTTTAGTTTCAAGACTATGACTTCATGAATTAATAACTTGAGATCTAAGCACTTTTATAAGAAGTTGTGTAAATAAATATTGTAGAACTCATGGAGATATACAACTTTCATGTTGAAAGTTTCTTCTGAATCATCTTGCATCATGGTGAAAAATTTGCTCTAAGTTGTGAAAAAACATGAAGTTTTAAACACAAAAATTTCTAAGTTAGAAAACTTTGACTTTTCAAAATGAAATCTTGACTTTTTATTTCTTGATGAATAAGTTTCATATTTTGACATGTTTTGATGAATTGTGATCTTTGACATTTGATTTTGACTAAAAAGTCAAAGTTTGACTTTTTAGTGTACAGTTGACGTTTGATCAGTTGACTGAAAATTCACTATCAATCTAATTGATCATGAGAAATGTTTTGGGTCATGCCATTAGGTCAAAATGATTCAATTTAAATCTCGTGATCATTCCTCAAACCAATTAACCATTTGCTAGGTCAAAAATCAGAAATTGCCCTTTCTCAGTCAAAACCCTAATTTTGACCATTTTGCTCCTTTTGATGATTTGATCAATTTTCTTGAGGAATTATGGTCCAAACTTGATCAAATGATACATATGAGTTTTTAATGTTGATGTGGATCAAAAATTATGAAGTTTGACTGTAAATTGGCCACAATTGACTTTTTCCCCAATACAGTTGATTTTTAGGTCAACTGCTCAATTGACTGAGCAAAAATGTGATCCAAGGCTTGAAACTGGACATGAGTAATCTTGGGGGTCCATAATGATCCATTAAAGTCATATGAGGCATTGAAAGATAAAATATCCTTGTGCAATCTCAAAACCTAATTTTAGTCATCAATGCTTAAGGAGGTGTCTGAAGTTGATCAACCCTAATGCATTCTTGAACTAAGAGAGATCTTTGTGGGAAAATACTTGATAAGTGAGAGGGAAAATTTTGGGGTACAACAGATGGGTATCATCATACTCACGAGATCAAGCCTGGTTGATTGGTATACTTGGATTTCATTTATCTTGTTTATTTGAGATTTTTTGAGATGAACAGGTTTTAGTTACATGCATTGAACCGTAGGTAAAAGCCTTTACCTAATACGACGGTGCTGAGGAAGAAGAAGACTGCATGGCAACGTCCCATTGGACCATTTGAACATTAGCGCATTTTTTATGGGCACTATGCTTGTTTTCATTATATATTATTTCGTGTATTGATACTAACAAAAGGCCAACTGGCCATTGGCGTGCATGAAGGCTGTTAAGGCGCTATAAGTGAGAGGTCAGGGGTTCGACCCCTGCCTCTAACATTTGTTGTTTTTTCTTCAAACCCCTTGTAGGTTTCATGCGCTTCAGCACCCAGCGTCCACCATACACCTCAGATCTCACCCTTGGGATCCATCATCAAACAAATCTAATGCCCTAACCTTGAGGGTCCACCATGAACCATCAGAAGGAAATCCCCAGGGAATCATACGCTAGACTCTGGGCCATCATCTTGGGCCTTTGAAAATTTGACAAAGCACCCCCCAAATTGCTTCTCACAATCAGCCCCAATTCTAATTCTCATTTTATTTCTTTTATTTTATTATTTGTCTTAATTATTTTTTTTACAAAATCATTTTTTTTAAATAAAAAATCAGAAAATTACAAAAAAATATTATGTTTAGTTTTTTTCATAAAATATTTATTTGCATTATTTAATTAAGTTAATTAGGTTAACTTAAATTCTTTTTTTCCATAATTAAAATTAGGTTAATTTGCAAGATTAATTACTTTTCTCAAAAAAATCCAAAAATATCTTTTCTTTATTCATCAATTAATTATTTCTAAACTTGACATTAATTCCCCGTATTTAATTTTGCCGCGCGCATTCTTTTCCCCTATTTTATTAATTATTGTAACTGCTCCGAGTTTGCAATAGTTAATTAGGTTTACTATTCTGCATTTATTATTTCCCCCGGTCTTTGATTATGTAATCCCCCTCCCCAAGACCTTGTAATATCTAGGGTTTTAATTTCTTGCACTTTACTTTCCGCAATTATAAACTGCCTAGATGTATGGATAATAAGCTTGTATGGAAAGAATAACATTAAAACGATAGATAACTCTAATTGTGCAAATATAACATTAACTGAAATCAAACACTCGCACATGCTCACTCCTAGGGTTTTCTCCACTCCGGTTGCCTTCGGTAAACGGTCATGAAGCATAGGGAATTTTAGTGGTTGCCCTCTAGTCCCAAAAGATAAAAAATGACCCATCCGGATGTTGCCTCGGAAAAGATCTTTAGGGTTTTAGGGTAACTACTAAAGTTTCCTAATCATGGCTTATGTGACTGTATTCATCCCTTCGAATGTCCCTTAAATTCCAACAATGGAGCTACCTACTCCTTAATAGTAGGATAGTGCTGTCTAAAGGAAAACAAACAGACTTTTTCGAGTAGGTAGAAAACTCTTAAGTACTTGCTCAAAACAAAAACTCTTTCACACAAACACTTTTCAAAACAACTTTGTCACACTCTTGAGGACAGATACAGGGGTTATCACGAAGTTAAACAAATTTTTTTGCAAAACACACACAAGAAATTTAAAAAATGAGCAAGTACCTAAGAGCCCGTGGAAAACCACAGATAGAAAGGGTGCTAACACCTTCCCTTTCTATAATCTACCCCCCGTACTCAAAAATTCTCGAAAAAAGGTTTTTTCTGTTCTTTTCCCTTTCCTTAGTTGGATGAAATAAAAGTCGATGGAGACTCTTGCTTACCGCACATTTGCGAATACAAAACGCAAACTAGTATTAAACTGTCGGTTCTGCCACCGTATCACACCTAAGAATAAATAGTCATGTCCCTCGAATGTGGGATACTTTAGCAAAGACCCTCGATAAAAAAGATCGTAGTCCCTCGATGACCCTTTGATGTTGCCTTCGGTAAAACGATCTTAGTCCCTTACGACAATTGCTAAAGCGTCTCATAGGTTTCCTTCTATGACTATACGATGACCCACGCCCGTCCCTTCACATCCAATAATGGGTCTTCTTATCAATCAATGATAAGATAGAAATATATAAAAGAGGAGGAAAAGAACTAAGACTTTTTGAGTAGGTAGAACGTTCATATTTTCTTTCTCACAATCATTTTCAAAATAACATCTTTCAAACACACCAACACTTTTAAAAAATGAAATATTTTCAAAATTCAACACTTTGTATACATTCTTATAGAGACAAGAATCATTACAAAGTTCGCCTAAACAAAGGCGCTTTCAAAAATACTTTCAAAACAATCACAAACACATTTCAAACAAAGCATTTCAAAGTGAGTTAGAAACTAAGAGCCCGTAAATAACTACGAATGAAAAGGGTGCTAACACCTTCCCTTTTCATAACCTACCCCCCCGAACTCAAGAAAATTCTCAAAAGGTCTTTCTTGTTCTTTTCAACCTTTCCTTTATTGGATAAAAGAAAAGTCGGTGGCGACTCTTGCTATCCGCAATGTGATATGGTGGCAGAACTGACTGTTTATACTGGTTTTGCGTTTGTGTTCACAAATGTTGTGGTAAGCAAGAGTCGCCACCGACTTTTCTTTTATCCAAATTAAGGAAAGGGTGAAAAGAATAAAAAAAAACCTTTATGAGAATTTTCTGAGTAAGGGGGGTAGATTATGGAAAGGGAAGGCGTTAGCACCCTTTCCATCCGTAGTTTTCTACGGGCTCTTAGATGCTTAGCTCATTTTTTAAAGTACCTTATGCTTTGTGCTTTGAAAAAAGGTAGTTTTGAAAATTCCTTAGTGCGGCGATTCACTTTATGATAACTCTTGTATCAGTTCTCAAGAGTGTTGAAAAAGAGAATGTTTTTTGAAAGTGTTTTGAAATGTGTAAGTGTAAAAAGTTTGTTTTATTTGAGCAAGCATCTAACAGCTATCTACTTATACTCAAAAGGTTTGTTCTTTTCATCCCATCCTTTAGACAACGCTATCCTACTATTAGTGAGTAGGTAGCCCTATCGTTGGATGTTTGAGGTACATTCAAAGGGACAATTTATAGTCACAAAGGAAAATGGGCAAGAAGTTTTAGTAACTACCCTAGGGTTCTAAGATCATATTTTTACCGAGGCAACATCGAGAGGGTCATCGAGGGACTTATGATCTTTTTGACGCTGCGTGGTGTCATAAAGCATCAACTGACCTTAGAACCTTTAATTGCACAACTTGGCCAGTAGGACGTAGCGAGATGGCTGGCTTTGGTGTATTCCCAAGGTCGACAGATGCTCGATGCTACACTCATTGAGGTTTGACTCCTGAGTTTTGTTTGGTTGCAAGTCAATCTCCTATTGAACGAAGCTTGGGTGAAAGATCAGTGATATTGAGATCCCTTAGAACCGGTTACTATTTATAGGACAAGTTGAACCAATCCAGCTTCAAGAGGGTATGACCTTAAAACTCATGCAGGCCTTAAACCTAATGCTACTTGTGTGAATTGTTTGCTTTCTCTGCCTAACAATTTGAACTCACTGCAAGGCTTTGTTTGTATTCTTTGTAGGACCTTGTTTGTATAAATCCAATAAATTGGTTTCTTACCCTGTATTTTTGCTTGATGCATAATGTTGTACCCCAAAATTTTCCCTCCCATTTTTTACTCAAGATGCTATCCCAGGGTTTCTTAAATATTAAATTTGGCTCAAAAGTTGATGAAACAGATTTTCTTCCTAGGCAACCAGTCAACAATTAGGGTTTTGCACTACTCAAAGGTTTGCCCAATCCATGTCCCAAATAACTGCAAAGGCATTTGTGTGATTTCTATTTGTTTTCTTAACTATAATCTTCTGAAGATTGATGTTACTTTTGAGGGCATATTCTGTTTGAATAAGGTGCAAAATTTAAAGCTATCATCTTTAAGCAAATCATGATTGAGGGTTCAATTAATCATTTGGGTTTGAGCTTCTAAGCATTTATTTTTGTTTAAAAGTGCAAGATACATGATTTATACTATCATATTATGTTTACTTGAAGTGAAAGTTATCAAGCTAGGATGCTTATTCAAAACATTCAAACCAAGAATTGCAAAATTAAAATAAAACTCAGAAGTTTTGTACAATAAATCTTCATTATTACTCAAGCTTTGTTCATTACAGTTTGGTGGGTCTTTCACAAATGATTACAAAGTGATTGCAAAAATTACAAGTGAAATACAAAGTTTAAATCTACAAAGAAAAATTTGATTCTTCTTCAAGACTCCTTGCTTCATCCTCAAGAAATTCCCCATTTGCTAGCCTTTGTCTTGCTTGCCATTTGTTTGTACATGTGACAAAAGAAAAAAAATAGCAAAACAAATCAATATTAAAAAGCCCAAGCAAATTTGATTCTTCATCATTAGGGTTTGCTTTTAAGAATCAGAATTTTGTTTGCCCATTTTTCCCTATTTTTGCAAATCTCAAAACCTAGGTTTTGGTTCACAAAAATGGAGAAAAAGAAATAAATATACAAATTGGACAGACAAGGCTACAAATTCAAACAGCAGCAGTCAAAATGTACAAGTCAAATAATACCAAACATCCAAACTGCATCACAAAACAGAACTAGTGCTTTGCAAAGCAATTACAGCAACACAAGATGCAAGACAATAGGCTGCAAATAGCAGACAACAAGCAAGCTGTCCAAATCAGAAATCAAAGGCAGCAATACAAAACTACAACAGAACAAAACAAACAATATGCAAACAACAAGCCAAAAGCACCAAATACTGCAATATAAGTCAGCATCACCATTTTCCCAAAGAAATAAAGCAAACCCTTCAGAAATGTATCAAAAGAAAAAATGCTTTATCTCACAAAGAGAGGAAAGAGGAAAGATATCACCTAGCCAGCAAATGCCAAGACAAGCAGGTTGCTATAAGCAACAGTCCAAGAAGACTTGCTCAAAAAGCCTCCATATGTTGCCCATAGCAGTCCAAAGATCTGTCCAAGTTCTGCACAAAAGCATGTCAACATAAACCATAACAACTAGTCTACAATACAGTCCAAAAATGCCCAGACTTGCACCAAAATGGAAACAGTCCAAGCTGCACTCAAAAGCCAAAAACTAGAAAAGCCAAAACTGTCAAAATTTAAAGTGGTTTTCCCTCCTATTTTTTCACCCTAGTTAGAGAACAAGTTTACTGTTTTATAGAGGAGAACCATCAGATTCAAGGAGGAGAGAGATACATCACAAAGAAACCCGAACAAAAACTAGCAAACTAGAAAACCAACAGAATCTCATCAAACCATCTTAAAAAACAACAACTGAAATATCATCAAAACCATCTCCACACCAACAGAACATCATCAAACCATCTCCAAACCCAACTAAAACATCACTAAAACATCACAAAAAAACAAATACATAACATCATCAAACCATCTTCAAAACCAACTGAAATATCACCAAACCATCTCCAAACAAACAGAACATCATCAAACCATCTCCAAACCCAACTAAAACATCACAAAAAACCAGATACAGAACTAGAAAAAATATCAAAACCACAAAAACTCAGAACAAGAGATTCAACAAAATCCTT
Source organism: Vicia faba (assembly GCA_948472305.1). NCBI lineage: Eukaryota > Viridiplantae > Streptophyta > Magnoliopsida > Fabales > Fabaceae > Vicia > Vicia faba. Next base: position 32,116,606 of record OX451740.1, on the reverse strand, counting down.
TGTCTCAAACCTATTTGAAACATCATAGAACAAAAAGCCATCACTGTAAAAAAACCAGCAGCCAACACCACCATCCGACCATCATAAAAAAAACAGTAAATAACAAAAAAACACAGAACCAAAAGTCCACTATTCAAACCTTGTCATCAAACCCAGCAAATCAGTAGCAAACAAACAAACAACAAGAACCCTAATCCGATAAATAGAATAATACAAGCTCAGAAGAAGAAAAGTAACACAAGCTCAGAAGGAGAAAGAAATCACCCACAACACAGAGTCAAAATCATCTTACCGAAAAGAACATCAGGAGGTTAGTAGGGTTATAGATCTGGACCTCACCAAACGATCTCTTTCTTATCTTTCCTCCCTCTCTTTGAATGTACCGTTGCATGCATCGCTATCTTTGCCGTTTTCATCAAACGAAAATTAGGGTTTCCCTTTCCCCCTTTCTAGATTTAGAGCCATCAAGTGAAAATATGTAGAAATAAGTCACAAATTAGTAACTAGCAGTAAGAGACGATCAGAAAAATGTAAGAAAAATAAGGTTTTGAGACACGCCGTCACCGTCACCGCTGTGAGGCGATTTCCGGCGCGATCAAAGGGTCTTCTCCGGTGAAGGCCCATAGTAAGAGAGAAGAGAGAGGACAAAGCGTTCAAGAGAGAGAAAGAAAGTTGAGTTATAAGGCCTGGCTCCAGTGTGAGTGTCTTTTGTGTTGTTTGATAACAACACTCTAGTCCAATCCGGTGGTGACACTTGTCACCACCTCTTTAGTTGCCCTGAGTGATTCCCTACTTGCAACCCCATGATAATGTGATGTGCCTTTATCATCTATCCCTTTGATCAGTCATCACATCCTTTCAACGCGTCTTAGATGCATGCCCTTGGTACACCTCCAGGGAGTTGTTGTACTGGATTAGCCGGAAACATTTGGGCTTATTAATTTCTGCACCCCCTGTTTTTACTTTTTTTTGCAGGACCATTTCTACTTTCTTCTTTATATTTTGTTTGTTAATATTTTCTTCTTCATTATTTTTTTTATTATTTTATTTTTTAGCATATATTTAAGAAATGTAAATATTTATTTCTTACCGTCATCCCCATTCATTAATTTGTACCCCCATTCCGGAAGCTCTGTAATAACATAGAATTTCAATTTCCGCATTTTTTACTGTTTACTCAATATTGTATAGTAATTACGCATGTATGGCAAGATAAAAAAAAATCAATCGTTAGTTAACCTAATTTCAAAGATCAAATTAACTTGAATCAAACACACTTTTTCACACGCGCACCTCTAGGGTAACCTCGCTCGTTGCCTCGGAAATACAGTCAAGTCCCTCGAGTATGGGACATTTTAGCAAATGACCCTTCGATAAAAAGATCGTAGTCCCTCGATGACCCTCAATGTTGCCTTCGATAAAACGATCTTGTCCCTTACAAAAATTGCTAAAACGTCACATAAGTTGCTTTCGATGACTGTAAAATTGACTCTCACCTATCCCTTTACGTCCAACGATAGGGCTTCTTACCTATTCAATGGTAAGATAGCAACATTAAAAGAAAAAAAAGAACCTTAAGACCTTTTGAGTAGGTAGATTCGCTCCTAGTTGCTCGCTTGCTCACGACAAAAACATTTTACACCAACACTTTCATCTCAAAACATTTTCAAAAGACAAAACCTTTTGTATACGTTCTTATAGAGACGAGAACCATTGCAAAACATCTTTAAACACTTTCCAAAACAAAATCCACAAACACATATTTGAACCATCTTTCGAAACAAAAAACTTTGTACGCGTTCTTATAGAAACGAGAACCATTACAAAGAGATTTTTAAAAACACTTTCAAAGCCCACACCACAAGCACACTGTCAAAACAAAAGCAAGTGATCTAAACGAGTAACTAAGAGCCCATGGAAAACTATGGATGAAAAGGGTGCTAACACCTTCCCTTTTCATAATCTACCCCCCGAACCCGAGAAATAATCTCGAAAGGTCTTTTCCTGTGCTTTTTTTACCTTTCCTTTTGGATAAAAGAAAAGTCGGTGGAGACTCTTGCTATCCGCACAAATGCGATCAAAACGCAAAACGCCAAGTCAGTTCTCCCACCGTATCACAGAACTGGCGACTCTGCTGGGGAGTATACTTAAAAGTGGGGTTACCTTAGGGTTAGATCACCTTTACTTGCTTTCATTGTTTGATTTATGTGCTTTATATTTAGTTCTTTGTATTGGGTTTTCTTTGATCCTCTAGCCGGATCTGGGACACCTTTTTAGGTAAATATCAATAGATTGTGGAGACTGTACGGCATAGACCGATATGGTTGAAACAATGGCTATATTAGTGTGATGCATTTTTGGGTACCGGTATCCCTCGTGGTAAATCGAGGAGAATACGGGGCCGCTGAGTGGCGTCATGAAGCACTAATTGACTTTAGATCCCTAATTGAACAAACTTGGCCATTAGGACGTAGTGAGATAGCCGATTTCGGTATAGAGCTGAAAATTGGTTGATACTCGATACTACACTCATTGAGGCTAGACTTTTGGGATATCTAGGCCGCAAGAAAAGATTGTTGTGCTGAGACAATACCTAAGAGAAAGGTCGGTGATATTGAGATCCTTTAGAACCCGATCACTATTACTAGGACATGTTGAGCCAACTAAACTTCAAGAGGGTACTTACCTATAAAACTCATGCAAGCCTAAAACATAGGGGCTTGTTTGTTGTGTGTGTATATATTTACTTGTACATAAACATCATAAACATCATGAACATCATACACATACTCACTAACCATTTCAAGGATTTAGAAATTTATCTTTGTTTCTGTTTTGTAGGACATGAATTCTCTCTGAAGAAACACCATCCGAATCAGATTTGTAAAAGCACACCCTCAACTTCAAGAGCTAGCTTCAAGAGTGCCCGAGGATTCTCCTTTTACCAAGAAGTATGGTCGACTCCTCAGCTTGGCTACATACAACTTCCAAGAAGAAATGATATGTGTACTATTCAAATTCTTTGATCCCGTACATCATTGTTTCACTTTCCCGGACTATCAGTTGGTACCTACATTGGAAGAGTTCTCCCTACTCTTAGGAGTGCCCGTGCTTGATCAGATACCGTTCATTGGTCTAGAAGGGATTCCAAAACCTGAAGTCATCGCCGAAGCTTTGCATATGAAAAGGGCCGATATCATAGCCAATTGGGAGACAAGAAGCGGGTTTAAAGGCTTTCTAGCTAAGTTTCTATTGGAAAAAGCTCGTTCATTCTGGGATGAATTGGATTTCCAAGCTTTCGAAGACGTCCTAGCTCTTCTCATTTATGGTTTGGTTCTGTTTCCCAATTCAAACCAATTCATAGACACTAATTCCATCAAAGTCTTTCTCTCTCGCAATCCTATACCTACCTTACTAGGAGACATCTTACATTGCCTTCATACCCGCACCATAAAGAAAAGAGGTACTCTTTTGTGTTGTATCCCCCTACTCTCTAAGTGGTTCACTTTACACCTACCCTAGTCAGCATTGAAGAACGAGCAAAGACTGACTTGGTCTCGAAGGATGATGTCTCTCACCCACTCTGATATCCGTTGGTGTTCGAGATCCTTAGAAGAGTCTCTATCATTGACCGCTGTGGGGAGTTCCCTAACGTACCTCTACTTGGTATTAGGGGAGGTATCACCTACAACCCATGCTTAGCTCTTCGACAGTTTGGGTATGCCTGAAGAGACGGCCCTCACGAGATGCTCATTCAAGGTCTGGTGTTCGACTACGACAAAGAAGACCAAGGTTACCGCCAGAGGTTTACACGTACTTGGGGAATGGTGAACAAGGTGGATAGGAGGACTTTGGGACATAAAAACTCTATCCCTCTCGAGCCTTACCTTAGGTGGGTACGGGCTCGTGCTCAGAGTCTCTTGATGCCTTACCCTTCCATCCTTCCTGTCATCATTAAGCCTGTTATTGAAGGAGACATCCCATACACCGTTCTTCATCCTGACATGCCTACCTCTCTCGAAGACTTGCAGCTTGGGTTCAGTTGAAGGAAGAGCGAGACACCTTTGAGGCCCAGTTTTACACCAGTGAGAAGAAGGTTCTGGAGCTCACCAAGCTGCTTCATGAAGAGAAAAACCTGAATGCCTACATTGCTCCAAAGAGGATGCGTTCAATCTTTCTGTCTTAGGAGTTTTGTTGTTTTTTGTAAGCCCAAAGAGGCATGATGTATTCAAACTTGGTTTTATTAATATAACGTGTGTTCTTTTTTGGTTTGAACAAATTTAAATCTCTAAATTTCCTTGAAATCATTTGCATATTGCATCTCCATTCATCATAACATCATACAGGTTTCTCGTAACAGGTCACCTTATCCTTCTACTGTTTATTTCAGTGAGATGGATGTTGAACAGACTGTGAAAGATTTTCAGGCGCATAACGCCCAGTTTCAACAAATGCTCTTGGCTCTGACAAAAGGACAAGAGGAGTTGAAGACTCTGCTGGCCAAAGAGAAGAAGAAGAAAATGAAGAAATCAACCGGTGTTGTGATCATAGGAAGAAGGTTTAAAGGACAAGCCAGATGAACTTTGGACTTTGCAATATCATCAGGCGAAGGAGATAATCAAACTCAAGAAGTGAACAACGACCCAGCATCCGAGGAAGAGGAAGAGCCTGATTACTCTAAGGAACAATATCCTCCTACTGAGGATAAATACAAACAACTAGAGGATCGTTTGAATGCTATGGAGATTCAGAGGGTACCCGGTTTGGACTTTGAAGAATTAAGACTCATCTCAAGGGTTGTCATCCCACAAAAATTCAAGGTTCCCACTTTCGCCAAATACGACGGTGTCTCTTGCCCGAAGCTACATCTAAGATCATACATCAGAAAGATTCAACCTCATACGGCTGGCAAGAATTTGTGGGTGCATTTCTTCCAAGAACTTATCTGGGACGCAGTTGGATTGGTTCTATCAATTGGAAGGGACCAATGTTCACAATTGGGAAGAGTTGTCCGCCGCTTTCTACACACAATATCAGTACAATGCTGATCTGGCTCCGACTAGGACCCAATTGCAAAGCATGTCTATGGGAACATGTGAGGGTTTCAAAACCTATGCTCAAAAGTGGAGGGATCACGCATGCAGGGTCCAACCCCCTCTATCCGACAAAGAATTAGTGGATATGTTCCTAGGCACCTTGTCAGGACCATTTTTCAATCACCTGATTGGGAGTTCCTCAGCTGGGTTTACTGAATTAATCATGACTGGTGAGCGGGTCGAGGTCGGTATAAAAAGCAGCAAAATTCAAAGAGATGCATCCTTGAGCATGACGAAGAAGCCTTTTGTTGGAAAGAAAAAGGTCAGTGCTGCATATGACTATAGAAATCAAAACAAAACAGACAATCGCCCGACGGTAGGGGTTGTCATGATTTCTAACCCTATGCCAAATCAACAGCGAAATTATCAGCGCAAACCAGAAGCACCCATGAGATGGTTTACCCAGATCAATATGACCATGTCTCAAATTTTGTCACACCTTCTGAAGACCAATCTGACAACTTTAAAAGAAGCTCTCAAGAACCCTAATACTGCTTCTCCTCGCTATAACCCAAACGCTCGATGCGCCTATCATTCTGAAAGCCCGAGGCACGATACAAATGACTGTTGGGCCTTAAAGAATAAGGTGCAAGACCTTATCGATGTGAAAGAGATTAAGTTTGATCTCCCAGAAACGCCTAATGTAATAACGACGCTAATGCCCAGACATGGCCAAGGTGTCAACGCCATTGATGATGATCGTTTTGTCTCCTCCGTGAATGACTTAATTACTCCTTTGTTGACCATTAAACAGAATCTACTGCAAGCCGGTCTATTTCTGGGTTGCGATGAAAATTGTCACTTGTGCAAGTCTCTACCGAACGGTTGTTTGTTACTAAAGATAAGCGTCTAGCGCCTGATGACTAGCAAAGAAATCCTATTTGAAAAGCTACCTCTTATCAAAAGTTCTTATCAAGATGTTTCAATAATCACCATTTCCGACAATCCTCCTAGGGTCTCCACCAAAAGACCTATCAGGATTACATCTATTCCAAGATCTGCACCTTTAATCATCGCTATGCCAAGACCAATATCATACTATTTGGATAAGGCTGTTCGCTGGAGTTATGAGGCTGACGTTTATTACTATGGCGTCAAGCAAGATCAATTGGCTGTCAAAGACGAAGTTGTGAGAGATATTGATCCCGATATCGGTAATATCATCGGGACCAATAAAATAACAAGAAGTGGAAGAGTCTTCTCACCTGAGATTTCTCCAAAGACCGTTGCTACTCCTGCGATCATTCCTACTGCCACTCCTACCGACACTCCCAGTAATACTCCTACTGTTATCCCTACTACTGATACAAGGGGAAAAGAGGCTTTGATTGAGCCTGCCCAAGCAAGAGAACATCTCGAGATCATCCTTGAAGCTTCTAGAAAAGAAATAGAAGAAATACTAAAGATAATCAAGAAAAGTGACTACAACATTGTCGAACAGTTGGGGCAGACCCCCTCGAAGATATCATTTTGTCCTTACTTTTATATTCTGAGACCCATGCCAAAGCCTTGGTAAAGTTTCTTAAGACCACCCACGTGCCCCAAGAGACCTCCATCTAACAATTTGAAAACTGTGTGGCCAGTCTAACTGCTGATAACGAATTGGGCTTTTCCGACGCTGATTTAACCTCTAAGGGAAGGAAGCACAATGATGCCTTGAATATTTCCATTAAATGCAGGGGCACCACACTTGCCCATGTTTTGGTGGATACTGGCTCATCATTGAATGTTCTGCCTAAAAATGCTCTCGATCGACTGGATTGCGAGGGGCTCATCTTGAAACCTAGCAACATCATAGTAAGGGCCTTTGATGGTTCTAAGAGGACAGTGCACGGAGAAGTTAATGTCCCCATAAAAATTGGGACTCAAACTTTTGACTCAACTTTCTATGTGATGGACATCCGCCCTTCATACTCTTGTCTGTTGGGTCGACCCTGGATCCATGGTGCTGGTGCCGTCACTTCTACCCTACACCAAATGCTAAAATACCCGATCAGAGGAAAGATTGTCACAGTTCACGGAGAGGAGGAGTACATGGTTAGCCATCTGAACTCTTTTAGGTATGTTGAGATGGATGGTAAATTCATCGAGACTCCCTGTCAGAACTTTGAGGAGGTTCCAACAATGGTCACGACAACCAAGTCTACTCCAAAGGTCCCGAAGATTACCAGACCTCCACTGAAGATGGCCTCTTTGAAAGATGCTCAAGCAGTAATTGAAGAAGGAGGATGTACTATCTGGGGTCAGCTTCCGGATATTCCCTACAAGTCTGACAAATTTGGGTTGGGGTTCACTTCAGAGGCCCAAAGAGCTGTTCGACGTTCTCGCACTGGGGGACCACCTCTAAGTATCAGCAATCAAGGAGTCAATGTAGTAGAAGACAGTGATGGCAGCTGTGACATGGACGAATGGATTTTTTAACCATCGGCGGAGGGCTCAACAATTGGGAGGCCAAAGATTTAATTCCTATTACTTTTATTCAAGAGTAATTGTCTTTTAATATTTTCATCCTTGTAATATCTAAACAATTTAGACTTTTAAAACCTTGTGTCTTACCCGAGGCACAACGGTCCATTTGTGAGGGTTGTCACTTCATTCTCATACGTCATTAATGAATCTTGGACGTTTTTGCATCAAATTTTGTGTTCTTTGTTTTTCTTTCTTACATTTTATTTTCTTTCAAAAGTAGCTATGCTCTTACACACACTCACATATTAAAATGCAGATCTACAACCACTCAGGATCCCATGGGTAACAATTCTGCTATGGCCAATTGTGACTTTGAAAATCCGATCTACCAAGCCGACAACGAAAGTGAGGAAGATTGTGAGGTGCCAGGGGAATTGGCCAGGTTGTTGCAACAAGAAGAAAGGACCATTCAGCCGCACGAAGAGCCGGTTGAAACAATTAACTTAGGAACTATGGAGGATAAAAAGGAGGTCAAGTTGGGTGTCAATTTGGAACCTAATGTCAAGGAGCGTCTGATTCAGTTGCTGCACGATTATGTTGAAGTCTTCGCCTTGTCGTATGAAGACATGCCGGGACTTGATATAGACATTGTGGTACATCGTCTGCCTACAAGGGAAGATTGTCCTCTAGTAAAGCAAAAGGTTCGCCGCATGAGGCCTGATATGTCAGAAAAGATCAAGGCAGAAGTCATGAAGCAATTCAATGCTGTATTTTTGGCTGTCACCTCTTATCCCCAACGGGTGGCTAATGTTGTTCCTGTGCCCAAGAAAGACGGTAAAGTGCGAATGTGTGTGAACTACAGAGATTTGAATAGGGCAAGCCCCAAAGATGATTTCCCACTCCTCTACATTGACATTCTAGTTGATAATACGGTACAACACAAAGTGTTTTCCTTCATGGACGGTTTCTCTTTCTACAACCAAATCAAAATGGCGCCTGGGGATATGGAGAAAACAACCTTTGTTACACAGTGGAGCACTTTCTGCTATAAGGTCATGCCATTCGGATTGAGGAATGCCGGGGCAACTTATCAAAGCGCCATGGTAGCTTTATTTTATGACATGATACATCATGAGATAGAGGTCTACATAGAAGATATGATAGCCAAGTCGCAAACGGAAGAAGAACACCTTGATCACTTACAGAAACTGTTTGAGAGGCTGAAGAAGTACAAGTTGAGATTGAATCCAAACAAGTGCATGTTTGGAGTCCGGTCTGGTAAACTCCTAGGCTTTGTCGTCAGCAACAAAGGTATCGAGGTTGATCCTGCCAAGGTTAAAGCGATACAAGAGATGCCTTCTCCTCGTACTGAGAAAGAAGTCAGTGGATTTTTGGGACGTTTGAATTACATCACCAGGTTCATTTCTCACCTGACAGCTACTTGTGAGCCAATCTTCAAGCTCTTGAAGAAAGATCAAGTAGTCAAATGGAATGATGAATGCCAAGTTTCTTTTGACAAAATCAAGGAATAATTACAAGAGCCTCCTGTGTTGTTACCACCCATCCAGGGAAGGACTTTAATCCTATATTTGACTGTTTTAGAAAACTCAATGGGTGTGTGTGTTGGGGCAGCATGACGAGTCTGGATGAAAAGAGAATGCTATCTATTACCTAAGCAAAAAGTTTACCAACTGTGAAACAAGATATTCACTGCTCGAGAAAACTTGCTGCGCTCTGGCATGGGCAACTCGCCGGCTGAGATAGTATATGCTGACCCATACTACTCTGTTGATATCTAAAATGGACCCGATAAAATACATCTTTGAGAATCCCGCTCTTTTTGGGAGAATAGCGAAATGGCAGATGATCCTGAAAGAATATGACATACAATATACTACCCAGAAAGCTATAAAGGGTAGTGTATTGGCTGATCACCTCGCTCACTAAGCTGTGGAAGACTATCAGTCCTTGAAGTTTGAATTCCCGGATGAAGACATTGTGACATTAGACAACTGTGAAGAAATCAGGCCATATGGCGAACCTGAACAAGGATCCCGGTGGACCCTATTCTTTTATGGAGCATCCAATGCACTGGGCAATGGTATCGGTGCCATACTCATATCTCCGGAGGGATGTCATACTCCCTTTACTGCCAGACTTTGCTTCAACTGTACAAACAACATGGCAGAATACGAAGCATGCATCTTCGGTCTCAAAGCTGCTATAGACTTGGGGATTAAATCCTTGGATGTTTTTGGAGATTCAACTTTGGTCATCAGTCAGATCAAAGGGTAATGGGACACCAAATACCCTAACCTTATCCCTTACAAAGAACATGTCTTGACATTGCTACCTCATTTTGAGAAGATTACCTTCGAGCATTTCCTGCGAGAAGAAAATCAGCTAGCAGACGCACTAGATACAATGCCATCTATGTTTAAACTTAATTGGGATCACGAGGCTCCTCAAATCACCATTGAGCGGATGGATGAACCAGCCTACTGTCATGAGATCGGTACTGAAGAAGTAGTGTATCGACCTTGGTTCCATGAAGTTAAAAGGTATCTCGAGTCTCAGGAATATCTAGAAGGAGCTTCAGTGAATGACAAGAAGTTCCTAAGAAGATTCTCGGCTAAGTTCTTCCTTAGTAACGACATTTTGTATAAACGAAGTCACGACTCTGTATTACTTTGGTGTGTAGACAAGGTTGAAGCTGAAAGGATCATGGTTGAATTACACGAAGGCACTTTTGGTACCCATTCCAGTGGGCATATGATGGCAAAGAAGATCCTTCGGGCAGGCTATTATTGGTCTACCATGGAGGCAGACTGCTATCAACACTCTCGGACATTCCATAAGTGTCAGATTTATGCAGATAAAGTGCACGTCCCTCCGGTTACTCTGAATGTCTTGACGGCTCCTTGGCCCTTTGCTATGTGGGGAATCGATATGATTGGGGAAATCAAGCCAACGACCTCCGATGGACACCGCTTCATCTTAGTGGCTATCGACTATTTTACAAAGTGGGTTGAGGCAGCTTCCTTTGCCTCCGTTACTAAGAATGTGGTCACCTGGTTCATCAAACAGAACCTCATCTGTCAGTACGGTATATCAGCGAGAATCCTCACTGATAATGGTACGAATCTAAACAACACTATGATCACCGCCTTATGCGAGTAATTCAAGATTCAACATCACATTTCTTCCCCTTACCGGCCAAAGATGAATGGTGATGTAGAAGCTGCTAACAAAAATATTAAGAAGATCATACAGAAAATGACAATCACATACAAAGACTGGCACGAGATGCTACCGTTTGCTCTCCACGGTTATCGTACCACAGCTTGCACATCAACTAGGGCAACACCCCATTCTCTGGTATACGGCATGGAGGCTGTCTTACGTATTGAGGTCCAGATCCCCTCTCTGAGGATCATGAAGGATGCTGGTTTGAACGAAGAAGATTGGATCCAGACTCGACTTGACCAGCTAAACTTGATTGATGAGAAGAGGCTTACAGCTATCTGTCATGGTCAGATGTACCAAAAACGCATGATCAAAGCCTTTAACAAAAAGGTCAAACGTCAGGTATATCGGGTCGGTGACCTGGTAATCAAACGTATCATTTTGCCACAAGGTGATCCCAGGGGCAAATGGACTCCTACATATGAAGGACCGTTTGTAATCAAAAGCTTATTCTCTGGTGGGGCAATGATCTTGACCACTATGGATGGCGACGACCTTCCTCACCCTGTCAATACAGACATAGTTAAAAGATACTACGCATGATCAAAGACCCGCTAAGTTGACTGGCCTAGGCAAAAATAAGGGCTTCCTGGCGAACCAAAAGGGTTCGAGCAAAAATAAGGGATGAAAATTAAAAAAATATGTACACCCGGTAAGTCGAAAACCCAAAAGGGAGGCTTGGGCAAAAAAGGGTATCCCGGTGGACTGAAAACCCGAGAGGGCGGTCCAGGCAAAAGTTATGGATTGAAGCGTATGACTATGTCCCGTTGGATCATCTTGCAGATAATTTTCAGCATTGACCAATCAACTCAAACGGTTCTAATCAATCCAATCAACTTCGCTGAGGCGACAAGTGGACAAGACACTCAGAGACACAAAGACTATAGCTGAATGGGAACCCCATGGGATTATTGCACATACCTATCTTTTCTTTGTATCAATTTTCATTTTTGTTACGACGACATTCTCTTACTAGAATGCTCGTCTCATTGTACAAAAATACTTATTCAAGTTAATACAAAGATATCCCCTTTGGAAGTGCAAAACCATTTGTTTTTTTTTCCGTTTCTGTGTTTTATTTACAAAAAAAGTCCAATGATTTATTTTTGAACATATGCATTTGAACATGATTACTGTTACAAATAAACAGGAAAACGGAAAGAAAATTACTAATGACTTTAAGAAATAGGATAATATCTATAAGCCATTCCATAAGATCCCCGCAGGTACCTTCTCCAGCAAGAGAAGAAGCAAAGACATCCTACTACAGAATTGCTGACATATCCCTAGTATGCAGCCTGTTGGTATCAAGCGCCGTCATCCCCCTGACAGAGCAAAGCTTCCAACTACCGCTCCAGAGGTTCCCCGGTAAGTTGCCCAACTTCTCAGGCTTCCCCAGCAAGATTTCACGAAGTCTATAAGCAATGTCCGACGTTTTCCTTCTACAACAGAGCTTATTTCTCTAATTATTGGAAATTCACCCATCAGTGCTTTAGAAGGGATTTATTTTCCCCGCTTCCAGCGACACTATGACACAAACAATCTTTAGGTCCATACATTTGCATTCGTATGTCATAGCGTTGACAACACAAGTACATACAGTGCAATCTCATTTATTTTGAGAAACAACATTATACCATGCATTACATACATCATGACATTACATACAACTAACTCTTCACCTTATCAGGAAAAATTAATCGACATGAAATTATCAGCAGCAAAATTCCAACAGACGAGTATTTTCAAACAAGAAAAGACTGATCGAACATCTACATAACAAAATATTTCTTCCAGATTCTTACTGGTTCAATTAAATCTCTCAACGGTTTATTCTGATTCATTTCTAGATTCACTGGCTCAGATAAATCTCTCAACGGTTTATTCTGATTCGTTTCCAGATTCTTACTGGTTCAGATGAATCTCTCAACAGTTTATTCTGATTCGTTTCCAGATTCTTACTGGTTTAGATAAATCTCTCAATGGTTTATTCTGATTCATTTCCATATTCTCACTGGTTCAGATAAATCTCTCAACGGTTTATTCTGATTCTTTTCTAGACTCACTGGTTCAGATAAATATCTCAACGATTTATTCTGATTCGCTTCCATGTTCTTAATAGTTTAGATAAATCTCTCAACAGTTTATTCTTATTCGTTTCCAGATTCTTACTGGTTCAGTTAAATCTCTCAACAGTTTATTCTGATTTATTTCCAGACTCACTGGTTCAGTTAAATCTCTCAACGGTTTATTCTGATTCATTTCCAGATTCTTACTGGTTCAGTTAAATCTCTCAACGGTTTATTTTGATTCATTTCTCAATTCACCGGTTTAGATAAATCTCTCAGCGGTTTATTCTGATTTGTTTTCTGTTAAAATCAAGTTCAGACTTTCTGTAAATAATCATCTTTGGATGGAATTTATAAGCCCATCTCCGACAACTCCCCATCATTTCTCCAAATGGCATCTTTAAGCCCATTTCCTACATAATCAGCCAGCGCATCATCGAGTGCAAATTTCTGGGCACTCTAGTGTTCAATCATCTTCCACTCTCAAGCCACGAACGACAAACATGTCAATCTCGCTTTTCAAGTTTAAGAAGATTGAACAGGGGAAACTGTTGTACCCCAAAATTTTCCCTCCAATTTTTTACTCAAGATGCTATCCCAGGGTTTCTTAAATATTCAATTTGGCTCAAAAATTGATCAAACCGATTTTCTTCCAAGGCAACCAGTCAGCAATTAGGGATTTGCACTACTCAAAGGTTTGCCCAATCCATGGCCCAGATAACTGCAAAGGCATTTGTGTGATTTCTATTTGTTTTATTAACTATAATCTTCTGAAGATTGATGTTACTTTTGAGGGCATATTCTGTTTGAATAAGGTGCAAAATTTAAAGATATCATCTTTAAGCAAATCATGATTGAGGGTTCAATTAATCATTTGGGTTTGAGCTTCTAATCATTTAGTTTTGTTTAAAAGTGAAAGATACATGATTTATCCTATCATATTATGTTTACTTGAAGTGCAAGTTATCAAGCTAGGATGCTTATTCAAAACATTCAAACCAAGAATTGCAAAATTAATATAAAACTCAGAAGTTTTGTACAATAAATCTTCATTATTACTCAAGCTTTGTTCATTACAGTTTGGTGGGTCTTTCACAAATGATTACAAAGTGATTGCAAAAATTACAAGTGAAATACAAAGTTTAAATCTACAAATAAAAATTTGATTCTTCTTCAAGACTCCTTGCTTCATCCTCAAGAAATTCCCCATTTGCTAGCCTTTGTCTTGCTTGCCATTTGTTTGTACATGTGACAGAAGAAAAGAAAAAAAAATTAGCAAAACAAATCAATATTAAAAAGCCCAAGCAAATTTATTCTTCATCATTAGGGTTTGCTTTTAAGAATCAGAATTTTGTTTTCCCATTTCCCCTATTTTTGCAAATCTCAAAACCTAGGTTTTGGTTCACAAAAAAGGAGAAAAAGAAATAAATATACAAATTGGACAGACAAGGCTACAAATTCAAACAACAACAGTCAAAATGCACAAGTCAAATAATACCAAACATCCAAACTGCATCACAAAACAGAACTAGTGCTTTGCAAAGCAATTAAAGCAACACAGGATGCAAGGCAACATGCTGCAAATAGCAAACAACAAGCAAGTTGTCCAAATCAGAAATCAAAGGCAACAATACAAAACTATAACAGAACAAAACAAACAATATGCAAACAACAAGCCAAAAGCACCAAATACTGCAATATAAGTCAGCATCATCATTTTCCCAAAGAAATAAAGCAAACCCTTCAGAAATGTATCAAAAGCAAAAATGATTTATCTCACAAAGAGAGGCAAGAGGAAAGATATCACCTAGCCAGCAAATGCCAAGACAAGCAGGTTTCTATAAGCAACAGTCCAAGAAGACTTGCTCAAAAAGCCTCCTTATGCTGCCCATAGCAGTCCAAATCTCTATCCAAGTTTTGCATAAAAGCATGTCAACATAAACCATAGCAACTAGTCTGCAATAAATTCCAAAAATGCCCAGACTTGCACCAAAATGGAAACAGTCCAAGCTGCACTCAAAATCCAAAAACTAGAAAAGCCAAAACTGTCAAAATTCAAAGTGGTTTTCCCTCCTATTTTTTCACCCTAATCAGAGAACAAGTTTACTGTTTTATATAGGAGAACCATCAGATTCAAGGAGGAGAGAGATACATCACAAAGAAACCATAACAAAAACTAGCAAACTAGCAAACCAACAGAATCTCATCAAACCATCTTCATAAAAACAACAACTGAAATATCTTAAAAACCATCTCCAAACCAACAGAACATCATCAAACCATCTCCAAACCCAACTAAAACATCACTAAAACATCACAAAAAAACAGATACAGAACATCATCAAAACCAACTGAAATATCATCAAACCATCTCCAAACCAACAGAACATCATCAAACCATCTCCAAACCCAACTGAAATATCATCAAACCATCATAAAAAACCAGATACATAACTAGCAAAAATATCAAAACCACAAAAACTCAGAACAAGAGATTCAACAAAATCCTTTGTCTCAAACCTATTTGAAACATCATAGAACAAAAAGCCATCATTGTAAAAAAAACAGTAGCCAACACCACCATCCAACCATCATAAAAAAACCAGCAAATAACAAAAAAACACAGAACCAAAAGTCCACTATTTAAACCTTGTCATCAAACCCAGCAAATCAGTAGCAAACAAACAAACAACAAGAACCCTAATCCGATAAACAGAATAATACAAGCTCAGAAGAAGAAAAGTAACACAAGCTCAGAAGGAGAAAGAAATCACCCACAACACAGAGTCAAAATCATCTTACCGAAAAGAACATCAGGAGGTTAGTAGGGTTATAGATCTGGACCTCACCAAACGATCTCTTTCTTCTCTTTCCTCCCTCTCTTTGAATGTACCGTTGCATGCATCGCTATCTTTGCCGTTTTCATCAAACAAAAATTAGGTTTTCACTTTCCCCTTTCTAGATTTAGAGCCATCAAGTGAAAATCTGTAGAAATAAGTCACAAATTAGTAACTAGCAGTAAGAGACGACCAGAAAAATGTAAGAAAAATAAGGTTTTGAGACACGCCGCCGCCGTCACCGCCGTGAGGCGATTTAGCCTAAATAATTATTTAATGGTTTGGATTTGTATTGCGTGATTTAAATATTTATTTCTTACCGTCATCCCCATTCATTAATTTGTACCCCAATTCCCGAAGCTCTGTAATAATGTAGAATTTCAATTTCTGCATTTTTTACTGTTTACTCAATATTGTATAGTAATTACGCGTGTATGGAAAGATAAAAAAAAATCAATCGTTAGTTAACCTAATTTAAAAGATCAAATTAACTTGAATCAAACACACTTTTTCACACGCGCACCTCTAGGGTAACCTCGCTCGTTGCCTCGGAAATACAGTCAAGTCCCTCGAGTATGAGACGTTTTACCAAATGAACCTTCGATAAAAAGATCGTAGTCCCTCTATGACCCTCGACGTTGCCTTCGATAAAACGATATTGTCCCTTACAAAAATTGCTAAAACGTCACGTAAGTTGCTTTTGATGACTGTAAAATTGACCCGCGCCTGTCCCTTTACATCCAATGATGGGGCTTCTTACCTAATCAATGGTAAGATAGCAACATTAAAAGAAAAAAGAACCTTGAGACCTTTCGAGTAGGAAGATTTGCTCCTAGTTGCTCGCTTGCTCACGACAAAAACATTTGACACCAACACTTTCATCTCAAAACATTTTAAAAAGACAAAACCTTTTGTATATGTTCTTATAGAGACGAGAATCATTGCAAAAAATTTTGTCAAAAAACTTTCCAAAACACAATCCACAAACACAACTTTGAACCATCTTTCGAAACAAAAAACTTTGTACGTGTTCTTATAGAAACGAGAACCATTACAAGGAGATTTTTCAAAACACTTTCAAAGCCCACACCACAAGCACACTGTCAAAACAAAAGCAAATGATCTAAACGAGTAACTAAGAGCCCATGGAAAACCATGGATGAAAATGGTGCTAACACCTTCCCTTTTCATAATCTACCCCACGAACCCGAGAAATAAACTCGAAAGGTATTTTCCTGTGCTTTTTTTACCTTTCCTTTTGGATAAAAGAAAAGTCGGTGGCGACTCTTGCTATCCGCACAAATGCGATCAAAACGCAAAATACCAAGTCAGTTCTCCCACCGTATCACACATAGCATATACATCATAGAATCATACCATAGCATTTCCTTAACCATTTCAAGGATCTCAAGGGCCTGTGATGCAGGTTATGATAAAGCAGACGTCTAGCAAGGGGCAAGGGGATTTATTTTACTCTAGCCAATGTCGTCAAAAGATCAAAACACGACAACTTAAGTCAGGGACTATGACCCACTTGATATGGTGAGCTTGACTCTTGTAGAAGTACTCTCAACAATACAAAGTTCTTCAATCAAAGCTGAAAAATTTCAACTTCTAACATTTCTTGCTTACCCCGTGAGATCCTTGAAAACATTGCATACATATATCATACACATCATTGCATAAAAAGGTACCATAACAGGTTCCTCATCTTATTCGTTGTTTATTTCAGCAATAATGTCTTCTGAACAAAGCATCAAGGATCTACAGGCACAAAATGCCCAATTTCAACAAATGTTCGTGGCCTTGGCCAAGGGGTAGGAAGATCTGAAGGCCCTTATTCTGAAAAAGAAGAAGAAGAAGAAGAAGACCATCGGTGTCTGAAATTTGGGCAGAAGATTTAGGGGACCGTTGAAGCAAATGGTTGATCTGACCTCTTCATCCAAAGAAGGGGAGAACCAAGAGGGAGAAACAAGGGAAGAAGACCCTAGTCCGAGAGTTTCTGAGGATGAATCTGACTACAATGATGAACAATATACCCTGGCTGAGAATAGGTACAAACAGTTAGAGGATCGTCTGAGCGCGATGGAGATCCAAAGAATACCAGGACTGGATTTCGAAGAGCTGGGTTTGATATCTAGGGTAGTCATCCCGCAGAAGTTCAAGGCTCCGATATTTGCGAAGTATAATGGGGTGTCTTGTCCTAAAATTCATCTCCGTTCCTATGTAAGGAAGATTCAGCCTCACACTGCTGATAGGAATTTATGGGTCCATTTCTTTCAGGATAGTCTGTCTGGGACTCAACTTGAATGGTTCTATCAACTGGAGGGAACCAATGTCCGCAACTGGGAGGATATGGCTGCTGCTTTTTACAAGCAGTATCAATATAACACTGACCTTGCCCCTACCTGTACCCAACACCAGAGTATGTCCATGGGCGCAAGAAAAGGTTTCAAAGACTATACGCAGAAATGGAGAGATCTGGCAGGGAGAGTCCAACCCCTTTGTCTGATAGGGAGTTGGTTGACATGTTTCTTGGTACACTGTCTGGTCCGTTCTTTAATCACTTGATTGGTAGCTCCTCAGCTGGTTTCACCGAGCTGATATTGATTGGAGAAAGAGTAGAAGCTGGGATCCAGAGTGGTAAGATCCAGAAAATACCTTTTCGAGTACAAAGAAGAAGTCATTTGGTGGCAAGAGGGAAGCCAATGCTGTGCACGACCAGAAGGGGTGTAGCAAGGCAGACTACCACCAATCTGTGGGGGCAGTGCTGATCTCTAATTCGGCACGCGCACAACGACCTCAACAACGAAGTAATCAGCCAAGGGTGGAAAGACTTCAAAGGCAGTTCACCCAAATCAACATGCCATTGTCACAAGCATTGCAACACATGATGAAGATGAATCTAATTACGGTGATAAACCCTCATCCAAACCCGAAGACTTCCTCTCCTAACTATAATCCGGATGCAAGATGTGCTTATCATTCTGGCAGCCCGGGGCACGATACTAACGATTATTGGGCGCTGAAATACAAGATTCAGAGTATGATTGACGCAAAGGAGATTGAATTTGACCCTCCTGAGACTCCCAACGTGATCACCGCTCCCTTGCCAAAACATGGCTAGGATTGAAAGCATTTTTGTTCATTTAATTCTCAAGTTGTATTTTCTTTGCTTATTCGAACAATTATTGTCATGTCAAAACTTTATTATTTCATTAATGCATTACACATGTTTGTCTTGAATTAATCTGTTTTCACTATGCTTAAACTGCTTTATACTTCCTTTTCGTGATATTCAACTCTCGATTAAAAGCTCAAAGCCTTAGAGGGAGGATGACGAAAACGATACCATAATCTCTACAATATGCTTTTGAATAGACCTTGCTGACGATGTACATGCGTTGTTTCAAATCCTAAACAATGGAGTTATAAGGAAGATAATCCCTAGTCAACCCCTTTGAGCCAAAGAAGCAGGAGTTTTTCTTTCACAAAAATTAAAACCCTTAATCACAACCTAGGGCATGGTAGTTTTCTCAGTTAATTCAGGTGCGCATTCAGTCGCAATCTGCCGCTTCATACACAATGAATGGCATCAAAGGCGTCATTCCAAAACAAAAGACGGTTATGGTTCCGCATAATCGTCAAGACAAGCCGTCATTATCTCTCGAAATAAAAGCCCATTAAGTCAAAACCTATGAAGGAGACTTAAGAAAACAACTGGGGCATCCCGCTGACTGTAATCACAAAAAGAAATAGTTCAGGCAAAAGACAGGGATAATAAAATAAAAAATAAAGAGGTCCTACAAATCCTCGACAAAAAAGATTACAAAAATTACTGCCTATGTAAAACAAACTTTTAGTATTCGAACCATTACCGGAACATCAAGGACAGTACTTCAGAACCCAACTGGGATTCTAAACGCGCAATTAGCTGAGCATAGGACTGAAGGACATCACGAAGAACGGGTGGGTACAAATAAATTTTGAGCCTTTATCCTTTGTTTCTTAAACTGTGAACCAGGCCACGCTATAACCCTTAAAAGTCCTAGCTGAAGCATGGGTTAGTTTGAGAGCATACTGTTACAAAGGTATCCTGACTCCTGTATGACTTGTTACGAATCCTGAGTTGATATCACATTCTTGCAAATTTTGTTTTACTACGTAAAACACATTTTAAATTTTTTTCAAGACAGACATGAGTTTGCATTCTTTAAATGACATTGTTTGCATATAACTAGTTGTTTGACAGCAGAGAAATCCGCATAATGGATATTCAATGAACAGACATCCTCTCAATAGACAGAATCACCTCAACAGGAAAGACACTTCCAACACCAGGTCTTCCATAAGCAAGGGGCATGACATGATGTCTAACACAGATGGGGCAGTCTCTCCAAAAGTGCCAAATAACTAGGGGCATATCTCCATCTGAATCACTTGGGGAATTACGCATACATTCCAGCAATGAATCATGTGCCATCAAGAAAACATCTTGACAATACTACAACATAACACTATGGATGATGACAACTCCCTACATCCTGAGAACATGGACATAGTCGGAAAAGACCATGCATGAAAAAGACCTGCTAGGTCGACTGGCCTAGGCAAAAATAAGGGCATCCCGGCGAACCAAAAAAGTTCAGGCAAAAATTATGGATAAAAACAAAAAAATCTGTATACCCGGCAAGTCGAAAACCTGAAAAGGCGGCTTGGGCAAAAAAGGGTATCCCGGTGGACTGAAAATCTGAAAAGACAGTCCAGGAAAAAGTTAGGGATTAAAACGTACGACCATGTCCCAAAGACTTATCATTCTGATCGGCAGTTACCAAGCACCTAATGAGTTGGGATAACACTCAAGCTATCCACAAAGCCTCTGCAGATACTTTCTCCAGCAAGTACAGGGGCAGAAAATTCCTGATGCAAAGTCATTGCCGTATCCTCAGCATGCGTCCCAGTAACATCTACACTCCCCATAGAGTAGAGGCAACTAAAGTTTTGACATCGGTTTCCCCAGACCGGAGTTACTATCCCCAGCCAGGTTCCTTCAGAATACTGACATCTATATTCCCCGTCCGAATTTCATAATCGCAAGCGGGTCTGTGATACGGTGGCAGAACCGGAACTGTTTTAGATGCTAGTTTGCATTTTGCGTTTGTGTTCGCAAAATGTCGCGGTAAGCAAGAGTCGCCACCAACTTTTATTTTATCCAACAGGAAAGGAAAAAAGCACAGAAAAATTCCTTTTTCGAGATTTTCTGAGTACGGGGGGTAGATTATAGAAAGGAAAGGTATTAACACCCTTTCTATCCGTGGTTTTCCACAGGCTCTTAGGTACTTGCTCATCATTTTCAAAATTGCTTTTGTGTTTGTGTGATTTGAAAAGTTTTTGTTTGACTTTGTTTTAACTCTTACTTCTGTCTTCAAGAGTGTTACAAAGTGTTTTTGAAAGCTTTATTTTGAAAGGAGTGTAAGTGTGAAGAGTTTTTTATGAGCAAGTACCTACTAGCATCTACCTACTCGAAAAAAAGAATTGTTCTATGTTCGTTTCCTTTAGACAGCGCTATCCTACTATTAGTGAGTAGGTAGCATCGTTGTTGGAGTTGTAAGGGTCAATTTGAAAGGGACGTACGATCACTAAAGCAATGTTAGGACGTCTTAGTAATAACCCTAATGTCTTAAGATCAATATCCGAGGCAACAATTCCGAGGCAACCTTTCCGAGGCAACTTTGATCGTTGAGACAAGAGAGCGACCACTAAAATACCCTATACTTAATGACCGTTTTACCAAAGGCAACCGAAGTGAGAGTATACCCTAAGAGTGCGCATGTGCGAGTGATTCTATTTCAAGTTTTATTATCTTTTCACATTTATGGTTTGCTAATCGTTTTAAAGCTAATCATACATTCTTGTCATGCAACCCTAATATTCATACATCTAGCAGTTGATATTTTTGCGGAATTTAAAGTGCAGAAAATAAAGCTAAGCTATTACAAGGCTTCGGGTATTAATTACATAGCCAAAAACAACCCGTAAAACAAAATGATAAACGGAAGTAAAAGTCCTAATTAATCTATTACAACTTGTGAGCAATTACATCAATATGGTAAAAAAATAATAAAACGCACGCGATGAATTAAGAACGAAAGAGAACTAGGGTTTTGACCCCATCTAACCTAATCGAAAGAAACAATTATGTTTGGTTGTTTTTTAATTATTTAAGAAAAAGAATAAGGTTTTTAAATTAAATACAAAATTAATTAGTAATTAAATTAATTAAAGAAAATAACTAAATTTAACCTATTTTCGTGTTTTTGGTTATTTTAAGAAAAAGAAAATAGAATTAAGTTAGAAACAAAAACCCTAATTGTTCTAATTGTTTTTAATTTATTTAGAAAATAATTTAAGTTACCTAAAATTAAATAACCTAATTCAATTAATTTTTGTATAAAAAATAAATATCCTAAATCTAATTGGGTGAAAAATATTATTTTTATGATTTTTTTGATAAAAAGAATTATTAATTTGTGTTAGTAAAAATAATTTAAATGAATAAATAAAGAAAATATAAAGAAAAAAAGAAAAGAGAAAGAAAGAATTGTTGGGCCTGGTTGTGATTGGGGGGGGGGGGGGGGGGGCGTGAATAGAAAATTTGGGCCAAAAAAAAATGACCCACGTTTGACTTCCAAGATCCCATGCTTTGCTTTGACCAAGGCCTTTGGTGCTCCTTCATCTGATGGCCTTTAGATTTGGCCATCTGGACACTTGGCTGGCTGGATAATGATGGACCATGGTGGTCATCCCACCTATGCACGCGTCTGATCACTGAAAGAAAAAGAATATGACATAATGGGGGACCTGGTATTCGAACCCAGGCCCCAAAGCATTTTCCAATCAACTGGATACCAACTGCGCTGCGTGTTCTCTTTGTATACAAAATAATAACAAATAATAATATTAAATAAAGGGAGTTAGTGGAGGAAATAATAAAAACGCGCCAGAATTTTGAATGGACGAATGAGACAGAGCCATGCAGGTCGTCCCTGACCTTGCTCCGTTGGTAAAAGTCATAAACTTTTACCTACGGCCATGTGTCCGTCACTACAACCCTGGCTTATTCCAAAACCTCCCATGGGCATGATAAATGACATCTAATGCCATGAATCAAACCGCCTTGACATTCTGAGCATCATGATGCCCTTCATGGGGGCCAATTTTGCCTGCACACATAAACCCTAAAACGAGACCAAGAATCCTAACAATGGAAAATCTTTATACAGTCCATAAAAACGAAATTAAATTATATGGATAACTTGCAAATGTGTTAAGGAACAATAATATATGATTATTTCATGCTATAAGTGCCAGAATCATGCAATTCGATTTCAAGAAAAGTTCAAGGTCGTGACTGACTTACAGTGGTTTTTAGCGCTGAAAAAGGCTTGTTCTTGATTGGTATAGCTTGCTTGTGATCCCAGGAATCGAATGAGATGGCTAGGGGACCTTGAAAGTGCCTGGAAGTACAAAATGGAATCACCACTTTTCTTTGATTTTTTCAAGTTTGGTTCTGACTTCTCACACCTCCAAAGCTTCTATTTTTGGTCTGCATTTATTCAATATATATCAATGATTGAATTAAGGTTGCAAACATGATCTCAATCTTTGCCAATTATTGATTTTGATCTTGATTTGATTCACTTGAAAATTCTTCCAAAAATAGGTTAAAACCAATCTTTTTATGCACACAAAGTCCTCGCACGAATTCAATCTCTTGCTAGCTGGATATAGGACCTGAAACATGCACAATATCTTGAGGTTTCAATGTTTTGGATTTTTTATGATTTGTTTTGATTTAAAATGTTTTAATGAAAATAAAAAATCTAAATAAATAATAAAAATAAGATAAAGACAAATGGGAAGAGCTAGGGCTCGTGGACCATGCTACCAACTCAAAACAAGTGCAAAAGATTGGGCCCATTTAGCAAAAATTGCAATTTGAGGCATAGTTGACTTTTCACAATTTTGCAAAAATGGTCAACTTCACCAATGCATAACTTCCTAAATTTTGACTCTTTGAAGGTGTTCTTGGACTCTTTAGAAATATTGAGATGTCCTCTAAGTAACCCTTTTGGTCTCATCTCAATTTGGTATTCCATTTTCATGTATGAAGCTTTGACAAAAAAATGTGTTTTTGTTGACTTTTCAAAATGACCTATAATGTCGAAATTCATAACTTCTTGTGAGTGAATATTTTGAACTTTGGAGATGAAGATGAATTGTAGGGAATGACATCCTATTAAAAATGAGCTTTGGATGGGTCATTTATCATAAAGTATGAGAACGTTATGCTTGGTCAAAGTTGAGTTGACTTTTCCTACAAAACCCTAATTTAGCAACTTTTGGATTTTGATGAATTGTGAGTAATCCTTGAGGAATCATGATCAACCATTTATAAAATGATGAATAATACTTAAAAATGAGGATGTTGACCAAAAATCTTGAAGTTTGACTGTATGTGGGCCACAGTTGACCTTTGCCCTAGCATAGTCGATTTTCAGGCCTTTGAGCAATTGATTGAGCAAACTTCCTCTGCAAGGCTTGAAACTTGACATGGATGATCTTGAGAACATATTAGGACAATGGTGAGAATTTGGGATCCCTTGGACTCAAGTATCTTGATGCAACATGAAACCCTAATTTGAGATAGACTGTCTTAGGAGAGGATTTGTCTGATCAACTCTTGGACTTCCTTGAGCAATTTGAAGACCTCACTTGAAATGTGTTGAGAAATATAAGAGGGCAAATTTTGGGGAACAACAGGGTCATAAATTTTTCTCCTGAGTAGAGTTTATTTCTATGAATACATAATCTCAATCCCCGACAGAGTTTATCCCTTCAGCTACGGAAGTTCATCCTCCAACAGTTATGCTCCCACAAAATTATTCTCAAACAGAGTCTCTCCCCCGACAGAGTAGCTATAAACAAGGAGAAAATCTCCAGCAAAGTCATCTCCGTTCACCATCCCCAGCGGGAGTAGAAGAACCACTTTTTCTACGACGGTCAGGAATTCAATTTCCAGTACTCTCCAACAGCAGTCAGGGATTTATTTTCCTAGACTCAGATGTGTCACAAAAACATTTCATGTTCATACATCATGTAATACGCATACATATTGCATACAGGGTAATCTCATTTATTTTGAGAATATCATCATACAATGCATTTCATGCATCACATATAATTAATCATGTACCTTTTCAAGGATGATGGTTATCATCAACAATTTCCAGCAGGTCCAAGATTAACTCCTGAAACTAAACAGAGTAATTATCTGCGCGACCAGATGTAGCTTTACACGGGTTCGTCACAAAGCAATCTTACACGGGTTTCTCCTAGATGTAGCTTCACACGGGTTTATCCTAAAAAATCTTACACGAGTCTCTTCTCATACATTTCCAAATAAAGTTTCACACGAACTCATCCCGAAGTAACCTTACCCAGGTTCCTCCTCAAGCCCTACACAGACTTAGCCCAAAGTAACCTAACCCAGGTTCCTTCTGAAGTTTTACACGGACTTATCCTGAAGCAACCTTACCTAGGTTCCTTCTCGGTTCAGATGAAATTTTACTCAAACTCCTCACGAAGCAACCTTATCTAGGTTCCTTCTCGGTTTAGATGTAGTTTTACCCAAACTCCTTACAATGCAACCTTACCTAGGTTCCTTCCCGGTTCAGAGGCAGTTTTACCCAAACTCCTCACAAAGCAACCTTACCTAGGTTCCTTCTCGGTTCCAATGCAGTTTTACCCAAACTCCTCACGAAGCAACCTTACCTAGGTTCCTTCTCGGTTCCAATGCAGTTTTACCCAAACTCCCCACGAAGAAACCATACCTAGGTTCCTTCTCGGTTCAGATGCAGTTTTACTCAAACTCCCCATGAAGCAACCTTACCTAGGTTTCTTCTCGGTTCCGATGCAATTTTACCCAAACTCCCCACGAAGCAACCTTACCTAGGTTCCTTCTCGGTTCCGATACAGTTTTACCCAAACTCCTCATGAAGCAAGCTTAACTAGGTTCCTTCTCGGTTCCAATGTAGTTTTACCCAAACTCCCCACGAAGCAACCTTACCTAGATTCCTTCTCGGTTCAAATGCAGTTTTACCTAAACTCCCCACTAATCAACCTTACCTAGGTTCCTTCTCGGTTCAGATGCAATTTTACCCAAACTCCCTACGAAGTAACCCTACGACCCAGGTTCCTTCCCATAAGCCCTACTATCCAGGTTCCTTCCCATAAGCCATACTATCCAGGCTTTCATCCCGAAGTAACCCTACTATCCAGGTTCCTTCCCATAAGCCCTACTATCCAGGCTTTCCTCTCGAAGTAACCCTACTATCTAGGTTCCTTCCCATAAGCCATACTATCCATGCTTTCATCTCGAAGTAACCCTACTATCCAGGTTCCTTCTCATAGCCCTACTATCCAGGCTTTCATCTCGAAGTAACCCTACTATCTAGGTTCCTTCTCAAAGCCCTACTATCTAGGCTTTCATTTTGAAGTAACCCTAGTATCTAGGTTCCTTCTCATAGCCCTGCTATCCATGCTTTCATTTCGAAGTAACCCTACTATCCAGGTTCCTTCTCATAACCCTACTATCTCGGCTTTCATTTCGAAGTAACCCTACTATCTAGGTTCCTTCTCATAACCTTACTATCCAGGATTTCATCTCGAAGTAACCCTACTATCCAGGTTCCTTCTCTTTTATCTCCGGACAACAATTTACAACACTGCAAGACCTGGACCCGACCATAATCAGTCGATCTCACGTTTCCCTAGTAAGCCGCTGTACAGCCTGGACCCTAACCAATTAGGTACTGTGCTTCCACCTCCTCAATCAAGAGTTAATTCCCCAGTAGAGTAATGGACAAAGAAGCTCCTATATTCTATTTCCCCAGATGTAAATCAACATTCTCCAGCGATTCCTCCTCAACGGCAGGTACAAGAATTCTCGCAAAGGAATCTCTTATGCAACCGATATCTTTTCTGGATGGCATCTTTAAGCCCATCTCTGACGATCTTTCGTCATCTTCTTCCAAATGGCATCTGTAAGCCCATTCCCGATATTACCTACACTACCAGTATCATTTTAGACGAGTGCAAATTTCAGGGCACTCTAGTGTTCAATCATCTTCCACCTTCAGATCACGAAAGGCGGACCAGCCAATCTACATCCTTTGGTTTAAGAAGATTGAACAGGGGAAGCTTTTGTACCATGAAATTTGCCCTCTCATCTTACTCAACACATGCTCATTGAGATCCTCAACTTGTTCAAGGTTGCCCAAGAGTTGACCAGACAAACTCTCTCCTAAAGCAATGAACCTCCAACTAGGGTTTCCATTTTCATCAAGATGGGTGAGCTCCAAAGGCCTCACATGATCTCCATAGTCCTAATATGTTCTCAAGACCATCCATGTCAAGTTTCATGCCTTGTACAAGAAGTTTGCTCAGTCAACTGCTCAGATGTTTGGAAATCAACTATATTAGGTCAAAAGTCAACTATGGACCACATACAGTCAAACTTCGAGATTTTTGGTCAACATCAACACTTTGAAGTGATATCCATAATTTGATCAATGGTTGATCATGATTCCCCAAGGAATGCTCCTAATTCATCAAAACTCAAAAGTTGCTAAATTTGGGTTTCTTAGGAAAAGTCAACCAAACTTTAACCAAGCATAACTTTTTCATACTTTATCAAAAATTTCTCATCCAAGGATAATTTTGAAGAGATTCCAATTCCCTACAACTCATCTTCATCCCTAAAGTTCAAGAAATGCACTCATTAAAAGATATAAATTCATACATTATAGGTCCTTTTCAAAAGTCAACAAAAACACCTTTTGGGTCAAAGCTTCTTACATGAATATGGAGGATCCAATTGAGATGAAACCAAAAGGTTTGTTTATGGGAAATCCTAATATTTCTAAAAAAATCCAAGAACACCCCCTTAGGGTCAAAATTGAAGGAGATATGCATTGTCAAAGTTGGCCATTTTTGGAAAATTGTCAAAAGTCAACAATACCCAAAATTGCATTTTTTGTCAAATGGGCCTAACTTTTATGCTTGAATCTTACTTCTAACATGGTCCGCAACCCAAACACTCTCCCACATATTATTGGCTTTATTTATTTAATTTATTTTTATTTTAATCATTTAAAAATCAAACTAAACCAAATAAATGATATAAATTAGTAAAGATTTGTTTTTGATCTGGTTTTGAATAGAATCACAATTGAATTATGCTATCAAACAAAAACAAATCATGCAAAGGGTGATTGGGATGAGAATGGCATGATTTAGCTTGATTTAGGAAGAAATAATGCAAAGAGGAAATCAAATCCAATCTTCATAATTTGCCAATATTTGAATACTTTTTGTTGACCTAATTCAGTGCACTACATATATAGAACAATTCCCAAGCACAAAAAAGAGGATTGACCACGTGAAGCTGCCAAGATAAGTTGCCACTTTTTTCCAAAAAGTCTCAAGACGAATTCCATATTAGAGCCATCCTCAAGGATATTTAAGGATTGCAACACATTCCTGGACACCTACAGAAGCTTTTCTAACCATTTGCACGCATTAAGACGCCCATAATCAGCCTCCACATCTCTCACGATTTGCCATATTTCTTGAATTTGAATTTGATTATTTGCACATGGTTAACATTTTTAAGCATACCTTCATGTTTTTATTGTCATTTGGAATGTGTTGGTATGATTAATTATAAGTTTTGATGCATATATGGACAATTGCCATTATTAGGGTTTAAGCTTGCATTTTAGGGCTTTTTGATACAGGTAAAATCAGCGCAAAAGATGGGTATCATCATACTCACGAGATCAAGCCTGGTTGATTGGTATACTTGGATTTCATTTATCTTGTTTATTTGAGATTTTTTGAGATGAACAGGTTTTAGTTACAGGCATTGAACCGTAGGTAAAAGCCTTTACCTAATACGACGGTGCTGAGGAAGAAGAAGACTACATGGGAACGTCCCATTGGACCATTTGAATATTAGCGCGTTTTTTCTAGGCACTATGCGTGTTTTCATTATATATTATTTCGTGTATTGATATTAACAAAAGGCCAACTTGCCCATTGGTGTGCAGGAAGGCTTTTAAGGCGCTATAAGTGAGAGGTCAGGGGTTCGACCCCTGCCTCCAACATTTGTTGTTTTTTCTTCAAATCCCTTGCAGGTTTCATGCGCTTCAGCACCCAGCATCCACCATACACCTCAGATCTCACCCTTGGGATCCATCATCAAACAGATCCAACGCCCCAGCCTTGAGGGTCCACCATGAACCATCAGAAGGAAATCCCCAGGGAATCATGCACTAGACTATGGGCCATCATCTTGGGCCTTTGAAAATTTGGCAATGCACCCCCCCCCCCCAAATTGCTTCTCACAATCAGGCCCAATTCTAATTCTCTTTTTATTTCTTTTATTTTATTATTTGTCTTAATTTTTTTTTACAAAATCATTTTTTAAAATAAAAAATCAGAAAATTACAAAAAAATATTAGGTTTAGTTTTTTTTCATAAAATATTTAATTGCATTAATTAATTAGGTTAACTTAAATTCCTTTTTTGCATAATTAAAATTAGGTTAATTTGTATGATTAATTACTTTTCTCAAAAAAAACCAAAAATATCTTTTCTTTATTCATCAATTAATTGTTTCTAAACTTGACATTAATTCCCTGTATTTAATTTTGCCGCACGCATTCTTTTCCCCTATTTTATTAATTATTGTAACTGCTCCGAGTTTGTAATAGTTAATTAGGTTTACTAATTTTCATTTATTATTTCCCCCAGTCTTTTATTATGTAATCCCCCTCCCCAAGGCCTTGTAATAGCTAGGGTTTTAATTTCTCGCACTTTACTTTCCGCAATTATAAACTGCCTAGATGTATGGATAATAGGCTTGTATGTAAAGAATAACATTAAACGATAGACAACCCTAATTGTGCAAAGATAACATTAACTGAAATCAAACACTCGCACATACTCACTCCTAGGGTTTTCTCCACTCCGGTTGCCTTCGGTAAACGACCATGAAGCATAGGGAATTTTAGTGGTTGCCCTCTAGTCCCAAAAGATAAAAAATGACCCATCCGGATGTTGCCTCGGAAAAGATCTTTAGGGTTTTAGGGTTACTACTAAAGTTTCCTAATCATTGCTTATGTGACCGTATTTGTCCCTTCGAATGTCCCTTAAATTCCAACGACGGAGCTACCTACTCCTTAATAGTAGGATAACGATGTATAAAGGAAAACGAACAAAGTTTTTTGAGTAAGTAGAAAACTCTTAAGTACTTCCTCAAAACAAAAACTCTTTCACACAAACACTTTTCAAAACAGTTTTCAAAACAACCTCGTCACACTCTTAAGGACATATACAAGGGTTATCACGAAGTTAAACAAAACTTTTTGCAAAACACACACAAGCAATTTAAAAAATGAGCAAGTACCTAAGAGCCCGTGGAAAATCACGGATAGAAAGGGTGCTAACACCTTCCCTTTCTATAATTTATCCCCCGTACTCAAAAACTCTCGAAAAAAGGTTTTTTCTGTTCTTTTCCCTTTCCTTAGTTAGTTGAAATAAAAGTCAGTGGCGACTCTTGCTCACTGCACATTTGCGAATACAAAATGCAAACCAGTATTAAACTGTTGGTTCTGCCACCGTATTACACCTACGAATAAATAGTCATGTCACTCGAATATGGGATACTTTAGAAAAGACCTTCGATAAAAAAGATCTTAGTCCCTCGATGACCCTTCGACATTGCATTCGGTAAAACGATCTTTGTCCCTTACGACAATTGCTAAAGCGTCTCATAGGATGCCTTCTATGACTATACGATGACCCACGCCCGTCCCTTCACATCCAATGATGGGTCTTCTTATCAATCAATGATAAGATAGAAATATCTAAAAAAGAAGGAAAAGAACTAAGACTTTTTGAGTAGGTAGAATGTTCATATTTGCTTGCTCACAATCATTTTCAAAATAACATCTTTCAAACACACCAACACATTCAAAAAAATACTTTCAAAAATACTTTCAAAACAATCACAAACACATTTCAAACAAAGCATTTCAAAGTGAGTTAGCAACTAAGAGCCCATAAATAACTACGGATGAAAATGGTGCTAACACCTTCCCTTTTCATAACCTACCCCCCGAACTCAAGAAAATTCTTAAAAGGTCTTTCCTGTTCTTTTCACCCTTTCCTTTATTGGATAAAAGAAAATTCGGTGGCGACTCTTGCTATCTGCAATGTGATACAGTGGCAGAACCAACTATTTATACTGGTTTTGCATTTGTGTTTGCAAATGTCGTGGTAAGCAAGAGTTGCCACCTACTTTTCTTTTATCCAAATTAAGGAAAGGGTGAAAAGAACAGAAAAAGACCTTTATGAGAAATTTATGAGTAAGGGGTGTAGATTATGGAAAGGGAAGGTGTTAACACCCTTTCCATCTGTAGTTTTCTACGGGATCTTAGATGCTTAGCTCATTTTTTAAAGTACCTTGTGCTTTATGCTTTGAAAAAAGGTAGTTTTGAAAATTCCTTAGTGCGGCGATTCACTTTATGATAACTCTTGTATCAGTCCTCAAGAGTGTTGACAAAGAGAATGTTTTTTGAAAGTGTTTTGAAATGTGTAAGTGTAAAAAGTTTGTTTTATTTGAGCAAGCATCTAACAGCTATCTACTTATACTCAAAAGGTTTGTTATTTTCATCCAATCCTTTAGACAATGCTATCCTACTACTAGTGAGTAGGTAGCCATATCATTGGATGTTTGAGGTACATTCGAAGGGACAATTTATAGTCACAAAGGCAACTGGGCAAGAAGTTTTAGTAACTACCCTCGGGTTCTAAGATCATATTTTTACCGAGGCAACATCGAGAGGGTCATCGAGGGATTTTTGATCTTTTTGAACCAGAGGGTAGCCACTAAAACCTCTCACATTTCGAGAGTTGTGACTATTTTCCGAAGGCAACTGAAGTGGGTATCCCTAGAGGTGTATATATGTAATGTGTGTTATGTTCAGTTATTTTAATCTTTAAATTTAAGTTTGCTAACGTTTGATTTTAGTCTTATCATACAATCCTATTAGCATACATCTAAGCAGTTAAAATATGTACAAGAATTAAAAGTGAGGAAATGTAAATCCTACACTATTACATGGCTTTGGGGATTAATTACATGTCCAAAACTTGGAAAAAATAAAGAAAAGCGGTAAATAATCCTAATTAATTTCTATTACATCCCATGAGCAGTTACAGTAATATGAAAAGTGCGAAAATAAATAAATGCGCGCGTCTAAAAAATCCTAGGGAAAGGAAATATTTTGTTTGTTTTTTATTTATTTTAAGAAAATAAACTCTAAGTTTATTTAGTTTTAATTTTAAGAAAGATGTTAAAGTAATTAAATTAATTAGTTAACAAAAATAATTTTAATTGAAAAAGACTAGACCTATTTTTGTGATTTTTATTTTAATGTTAATAAAAACATGTAAGCAAAAAATAAAAGAAATAAACAAAACCAAAAGTAAGAAAATGAAAAGAGGTTTTTTCGATCCAAGGAAGGAAATGATCCTTCGATTCTGGGAAAGAAATGGTACTTTCGACCCAGGGAAAGAAAATGTCTTCTTCGATCTAGGGAAGGAAGTTATTCCTTTCGATCTAGGGGAGGAAGGGATTTTCAATCTAGACCTGCAAGACAAATATTGGAAAAAAATATGACCTGGGTGTCGAACCCAAGTACTTCGATCCTGCGTACATTAGTTTATTTAGGCCATATCTGCAGTATGGGCGTTAGAGATGAAAGAAAACAAAAGTGGACTTAGTGTCAACCCCATGCCCTTAACTTTGAAACTAAATCGAACAGAGCTACATGATATCCTGAGCATGAATCAAGCATTGAACAAACATGAATACATTATGAAACCATAGATATGAATTTGAAAAGTTTACCAATGATGATAGGCTTCGATTTAGTACTTCTGGGCATAAATTGGCTAATGCTTGGGAACGTCTCCTTCAAACTTTAAGGAGTGGGTGAGGCGTTTTTGAAGATTCCTTCGATTTGGACCACTTATGAGATTTTTGTTAGCTTTAGTATGGCTTTTGAGGCAACATGTGCGTGTGAGACAATGTATGGATGTAGTTTATGGGCTTATGTCTCCAATGTGTGTGTGTATCTGGTCCTCTCCTTTGTATGGTGTTAATGTCTTATATTTATAGGGGTGAGAGGAGACAAGAAAATGGTGAAAGAATCATGTCTTTAAAGGCTAGCCATTAAACATAGCTTTGAAGATAAAATCATACCAATTTAAAGGTTGCCATTTAGAGAATTTTCATGCCATTTTGAAAAGTTGAGTGAACCTGGACATGTTTCACCTTCGAATGCCTTCAGTCCTTGCCCTTCGATTGGCTATGAATTTCTCCTCATGGATTCTTCGATTGGACCCATCTATTTGCCTTAACTGCTTGATTCTGGAAAATTCAAATAGCCCAAACGAGAACTTCATTCTGGCCAATTGAAGCCTCTTTTGTCACTTCCTTCGAATGCCATTGCACATGAGTGTTGTACCCTAAAATTTTCCCTCCCATATTTCTCAATACATGTCAAGTGAGGTCCTCAAAATTGCTCAAGGAAGTGCAAAAGTTGACCAGACAAACTCTCTCCTAAGGCAGTCTACTTCAAATTAGGGTTTCATTTTGCATCAAGATGCTTGAGTCCAAAGGATCCAAAATGCTCACCATTGTCCTAATATGTTCTAAAGATCATCCATGTCAAGTTTCAAGCCTTGCAGAAGAAGTTTTCTCAGTCAATTGCTCAAAGGGTTGAAAATCAACTGGACTAGGTCAAAAGTCAACTGTGGCCCACATACAGTCAAACCTCAAGATTTTTGGTCAAAATCCTCATTTTGAAGTATCATTCATCATTTGATAAAGGGTTGATCATGATTCATCAAGGATTGCTCTCAATTCATAAATACCCAAAAGTTGCTAAATTAGGGTTTTGCAGGAAAAGTCAACTCAAATTTGACCAAGCATAACTTTCTCATACTTCATCAGAAATGACCCATCCAAATCTCATTTTTAAGAAGATGCAATTCCATACAATTAATCTTCAGCCACCAAGTTCAAAATATGCACTCACAAAAAGATATGAATTTTGACATTATAGGTCATTTTGAAAAGTCAACAAAAACACCTTTTGGGTCAAAGCTTCATACATGAACATGGAAGACTCAATTGAGATGAGACCACAAGGGTTGCTTAGAGGATATCCTAATCTTTCTAAAAAGTCCAATAACACCTCTCTAGGATCAAAATTGAGAGAGTTATGCATTGGCCAAGTTGACCTTTTTTTGCAAAATTGCCAAAAGTCAAATATGCTCAAATTTGCCTTTTTTGCTAAATGGGCCCAACTTTTTATGCTTGCACTTAAATGATAACATAGTCCACGACCTATGGGACCCTCCATGCTTTATTTGTTCATTTATTTTATTTATTTTGATTTTTATTCATTTAAAATTCAAATAAAATCAAATAAATCTAAATAAATCATATATTGTGTTTTAGGGATGATTTTTGCATTGAAAGAAGATCTTATATGCTGTCAATTGAGAATCAATTCGTGCAAGGCTGATTTGATTGGAAAAAGATTAAATTTGAGCAAAATTGGAAATAAATCATATGCCATGAAGGAGAAAATCAAATCTTCATGATGAGCAAGATTGAGGTCGTTTTTGTTGACCTAACATGTTGTATTACATATACAGAAGCAAGGCAAGGCACAAAAGGGGGTTGAGCAGTCGTGAAAGAGGCAAACAAAACTTAAAAAATTCAAGAAAAAGTGGTGATCCAATTTCCATACTAGAGACCACATCGTGCCATTCTCATATTGCCAACAGATTGCTGGACATCCCAGGAACATATCCCAATCAATTGCAAGCCTTTTCACGCCTAGAATTGTAAGTTACAGGTACCACGATTTGCTTCCAAACTCTAATTTGATTTCATTGATTTACTAATCATATGCATGTTTTGATTACATATTCGTGTTCATCACTGAGTTTGCAAACTATTGGTACCATTTAATTGCATTTCTAACGTCTGTACAGGATATTGCCATAGCTAGGGTTTTATGTTCTTGTTTAGGGCTTTGCAGGATAGGTAAAATTGGACATTGATTCAGGTACCATGAGACTCGTGAGGACGAGACGAGTTGTTTGGTACCAGCCATGGTCACTTATATTGCCTATGGACAATTTTTGAAACACACGGGGTTGTAGCTACAGCGCCATGTCCGTAGGTAAAGGTGTCTTGGGCTAAAGCGACAGATGGGAGGAAGAAGATGATGCGTGGCGCCCCCTGGTTGGCCAATTTGAATTTAGCGCGTTTTTTCCAGGAATCTTTGTTTTCATTATATTATAATTGATTTTTATTATATATATATAAATAAGCATCATAGCTCAGTTGGGAAACGTGCAGGGGAAAAGTGCATAGGACCTGGGTTCGATCCCCAGGTCCCAACCTTTATTTCATATTTTTCTTCAATAAATAATCCAACACGTTGCAAACCAAGGAGCTCACCGTGTACCATCAGGATCTGGCCATCCAACTCATTAGTGCTCCAGATCCAATGCCTTTCCTTTGGAGGACTACCATCCAGTCAACGTGCACACTGGATTGGTCAAAGTCAAGCAGGCCTTAGCCATTTGGGCCCAACAATTCAGATAGCACCCCTCATAATTGCTAATGTAGGCCCATTATTCCTTCCTTTTTCTTTTTAATTTATTTAAATATTTCAATATTTATTTTTATTTTCTTTAATTCATAAATTAATCATTTTTTCACAAAAACCATAAAATCAATAATTCATCAAAAATTAGGATTAGATTTTATTTTATCAAAATTAATTTAATTTAGTTTAAATTAGGAAAATTATAATTTGTTTTCAAAAATAAAATCAAATAGAAATTAGGTTAAACTTTTGATTTAATTTTATTTTGCTCTTCTTCTCAAATAAATAAAAATACAAAAATAGGCTTTTAGATGAATTAATTTATTTTTCTCAGTTTAAAATTAATTAGACTTAGGATTTTCCTTTAATTTAACAGTTCCATTATTTTCTTAAAACATAACAAGAACTTTTTTAATCACTCGCAATTAGGTTTAGGAAAGGGTCAAAACCCTACTTGTCTCGTATTCGATTCATCGAACGCGTGTTTATTATTTTACAATATTGTTGTAACTGTTCATGGTTTGTAATAGTTTAATCTAGGGCTTTTATTTGTCACTTTTTTCCAGGTTTTTGGCTATGTAATTAATCCCCCTCCCAGAAGCCTTGTAATAGCGTAGATTTACTTTCTCGCATTCTTAATTCCCGCAAGTATTTAACTGTTAGATGTATGCTAATAGGATTGTATGACAAGAATACATGACAAATTAATCCAGTTAGAAAACCCTAATGTGCAAAGACTAAATAATTGAAAGCAGATCACTCGCACATATCACTCTTAGGGTATACTCTCACTTCGGTTGCCTTCGGTAAACAGTCATTAAGTATGGGGTGTCTTAGTGGTTGCCCTCCAGTAAAAAAAGATAAAAATGTCCCATTCGAATGTTGCCTCGGAAATGTTGCCTTGAAAATGTTGCCTCAAATATGATCTTAAGACTCTAGGGTTATTACTAAGGTGTCCTAACATTGCTCTAGTGATTGTACGTCCCTTTCGAATTGACCCTTACAACTCCAACGTCAGTGCTACCTATTTTTCAATAGTAGGATAACGCTCTCTAAAGGAAATAATAATAGAAATAATCTTTTTCTGAGTAGGTAGATGCTAGTAGGTATTTGCTCAAATCAAAACTCTTCACACTTACACATTTCAAAACAATTTTGAAAACAACTTCGTCACACCTTTGAGAACTGATACAAGGGTTATCACGAAGTCAAAACTTTTCAAAACAAAGCACATACACAAGCAATTTTAAAAGATGAGCAAGTACCTAAGATCCTATGGAAAACCATGGATGGAAAGGGTGCTAACACCTTCCCTTTCTATAATCTACCCCCCGTACTCAGGAATATCTCAAAAAAGAATTTTTTCTGTACTTTTTTCCTTTCCGGTTGGATGAAAAAAAAGTCGGTTGCGACTCTTGCTTACCGCAATATTTTGCGAACAAAAAACGCAAAACACGAACCAACATTTCAAACAAGTCGGTTCTGCCACCGTATCACAGAACTGGCGACTCTGTTGGGGAATAATAAGTGGGGTATACCTTAGGATCTAGTTCATCATAATTGCTTCTCTTGATTCCTTTGATTGCTTTACTTTTAAGGGTTTTGTTTGGGGTTATTATAGATCCTAACCCGGATCTGGGGATACCTTTTAGGTAAGTAGAAATAGGCTGTGAGGGAACTGTACGGCATAGACCGATACGGTTGAAACAGTAGCTACATTGATGTGGCACATTGGTTGGTACCGGTATCCCTTGTGGAGAAACGAGGAGAATACGAGACTGCTGTATGGTGTCGTTAAGCATCAACTGACCTTAGAGCCTTTAATCGCCCAACTTGGCCATTAGAAAGTAGTGAGATAGCCGGCCTCGGTGTAAAGCTGAGAACTGGTTGATACTCGATGCTACACTCATTGAGACCATACTCTCGAGATAGTTCCGACCGCAAGAAAAGATTGCGTGAGCTGAAACCATGACTGATGGAGGATGGTCAGTGATATTGAGATCCTCTAGAACCCGGTTATTTTTTTCTTGGATAGGTTGAAACCAACTTAAACTTCAAGAAGGTACTACCTTTGACCTCATGCGAGCCTTAAACCTAAGGGCTTTGTGTGATTTGACTGTGTTTGCAATATTTGTGTTTGCTATACCTTTGGTTTACCATGACATCATTCATCATAACATGGCATTCATGCTTCATTATACTAACCATTTCAAAGACCAAGGGAATTTATCTTTGTTCTGTTTTGCAGATCATGGCTTCCGTCTATAGAAATACCATCCGAGTCAACTTTGTGCAAATACCTGCGCAACTTAAAGAGCTAGCCTCAAGAGTTTCTGATACTTCTATGTTCATTAAGAGACACGGTCAACTTCTCAGCCTGGTCACTTCAAATCTTGATGAGCAGATGATGAGCGTACTTTTTCAGTTCTTCGATCCCGTGCATCATTGCTTCACCTTTCTAGATTACCAGCTGGTACCTACCTTGGAAGAGTTCTCTCACCTATTGGGAATATCCATCCTTGAACAGGTACCCTTCACAGGTATGGAAGAAGTTCCTATACCAGAAGACATTGCCTCAACTCTGCATTTGAAATAGGCTGATGTAGTATCCAATTGGGAAACACGAAGCGGGGTCGAAGGTTTTCTAGCCAAATTTATGATAGACCAGGCTCAGCTATTCTGGGATAATTTGGATTTTCAGGATTTTTAAGATATCTTGGATCTCCTTATCTATGGTTTGGTTCTCTTCCCGAATCCAGATTCCTTTGTAGATGTGAATGCTGTCAAGATTTTCCTTTCTCGCAACCCTGTGCCTACCTTGCTTGGAGATATCTTGCATGCCCTCTATACTAGTACCGTGAGGAGAAGAGGGACTCTTATGTGTTACATGCCGTTGCTGTCGAGGTGGTTTATTTCTCACCTCCCTAAGTCTGTGCTGAAGAACGAAGAAGGTTTGGGTTGGTCCTATAGAATAATGTCACTTACTCATACAAATATTCTTTGGTGTTCCCGGGCTATGGAATACACTACTGTTATTGACCGTTGTGGGGGATACCCTAATGTCCAGTTGCTTATAATCAGAGGGGTATAACTTACAATCCTTGTCTAGCTTTGCGACAATTTGGTCGTGCTCGGAGAGATGGTCCCCATGAGCTACGTTTTGAGGATATTGTATTTGACTACAACGAGGACGTTAAGGAGCACCGCCGGAGGTTTATACAAGCTTGGGGCATGGTGAACAGATCTGACCCCCAAGAGTTGGGACCAAAGACTTATCTTCCTATGCAGCCTTACCTCCAATGGGTCCGAGCTCGTTCCCAGAAGCTTGGGATGCCTTATGAGGCCGTATTACCAGTGATTGTGGAGCCCACTAATGAAGAGGGAATTCCTTACACGGTTCTCTATCCTTACATGCTCACTGATCCTGGGGAGTTGCAGAGGTCTTGGATTCAGCTGAAGAATGAGCGGGACACTTACCGGGAACATTACCATGAGCAAGAAAGGAAGACTTTGAAGCTCACCAGGCAGCTCGAGGAAGAAAGAGTGATCAATGACTACATCAGCACAAAGAGGAAGCGTCCATGGGACTTTTGATTTTGCTTTTTCTAGTTTTAGATCTTGTTTTATTTACTTCTTTGCAATGCCTTAAAGGAATTGTTGAACCTTTCAAAGTTAATCTAATAAAGTTTGTTTATTTTTGATTTGCAAATTTAAAACTCCCAAAGTCTTTGAAATCATTACATGCACATCCCATTATCATGCACATCATTAGAGGTACCCTTACAGGTTTCTCATCTTCTTCGCTATTTATTTCAGCACGAAATGTCTTCTGAGCAAGCCATCAAAGATCTTCAGGCACATAACGCCCAATTCCAACAGATGTTCATAAGTCTGGCTAAAGGGCAAGAGGATCTGAAGACCCTTATTATAAAATAGAAGAAGAAGAAGAAGGTCGGAATTCTGAACATGGGTAGAAGATTCGGAGAAAGGTTGAGACAACCAGCTGATCTGACCTCCTTGTGATCGGTGGATCTGGAACTGACTGTTTAACGCTGGTTCGCGAAATGTCGCGGAAGCAAGAGTCGCCACCGTATTTTATTTTCTCCAATATGGAAAGGACAAAAGCACAGAAAAATTCCTTATTGAGATTAGTTCTCGGTTCGGGAGGTAGATTTATAGAAAGGGAAGGTGTTAGCACCCTTTCTATCCGTGGTTATCCACGGGCTCTTAGATACTTGCTCATTTATGTTTTCAAAAGTGTTTATTTGCTTTTCAAGGTGAGTGGGTTTGAAAAAGTTTCTTTGAAAGTTTCAGATCGACTCTTGTATCAGTCCTCAAGAGTGTTTGAAAAGTTGTTTTGAAAGCTTTTTGAAAAGTGTCGGTGTGAAAAGAGTTTTTTTCCGATTTGTTTTAAATTAGAGCAAGTATCTACGAGTCATCTACCTACCCTAAGGAATTAGTCTGTGTAAATGTCCTTAAGGTAGTGCCATCCCACCATTGAGAGGTAAGTAGCACCACCGTTGGAGGTGTTCGGGTCAATTCGAGGATTAGGGACAGTGTGGTCACCAGAGCAATAGGAAGACACCTTAGAAGCTACCCCCATGCCATGTTCATGGACATGAGGACTTGCTAAAACGTCCTCTACTCGACGACCACGTTTCGAGGGGCAAGGCAACAGTGAGGCGTACCCTAGGGGTGGTGTGTGAATTGTGTGTCATTTTCAGTTATTATTTGTCTTGATCATGCATTGAGTGTTCTACGCATTGTTTTTATTTGGGCATACATTCTTTCATGTGATAGTTAGCAATTTAAAGGTGCGGAATTTAAAGTGCGGAAAAATAAAGGTCCTACGCTATTACAAGGCGCGGGTCTACATCGCCAAATTAAACCAAAACCCGATTTGAATAAATAAAAATGCGGAAAATAAATGTCCTAATTATCTATTACAAAGCTTTGGGGCAATTACATGAAATTTAAAAAGGAAATAAAAAGCAAATGCGCGAAATGTAATTATAATCGAAGGTGCGAGGGTGTTGGACCCTTTAAAGAAATTAAATCGAAATTATAAAGTAATTAAATTAAATAAAGGAAAGAACTTATTTTTTTGTTGTTTTTTGTATTTATGAAATTAAAGAAAATTAAATTGGAATTAAAAGTTAAATAACCCTAGTTCTAAATTGTTTTTAATTTATTAAAGAAAAATGTTTAAG
Source organism: Vicia faba (assembly GCA_948472305.1). Lineage (NCBI taxonomy): Eukaryota > Viridiplantae > Streptophyta > Magnoliopsida > Fabales > Fabaceae > Vicia > Vicia faba. The sequence continues at coordinate 32,075,916 of OX451740.1, read as the reverse complement.
TTTGACCTAATTTAACCTAATTATTTAATGACAAGTTTATTTACAAAAGTAATTAATTATTAATAATAAGAATAAGATGAAATTATTTTATTGAGAAAAATAATAAAAATCTAAAACCTAATTTTTACCTTTTTTAGTTATTTAGAAAACAAATTAAAATTTAAACCCTAAATTAAAACTAAATTGATTATTAAATTTATTTACAAAATAAAACATTAGTGAATTAAATAATAAAAATATTTTATTTTTGACTTTCTGAATTTTTTTGTATTTTTTATGTTATATAAAAAAATTAATTTGTGGAATTAAATAAACAATTAACATAATTAAAATGAATAAAAGAAAAGAAAAAAAAGAGAGAAGAAAGTGCAAACATGGGGGGTGTTGACCCAATTTGGAGGCTTATGATGAGTAGTCTGGCCCAACAGATTCAAGGCCTGTTGACTTTTCCATGGTCACGTGTAGAATGCTTGACTAGCGTCTAGGGTAGTCCTCCCATGTTGGCCCTTGGATTGATGTTGCTGGACATGTGGCAAGCTTGAGCGTTGGGGCATATGATGGACCACAGGATGAAAGCTGCATAGAAACATATTACAAGAAAAAATATGAAATATATATGGGGGACCTGGGAATCGAACCCAGGTCCCAATGCTTGAAGGACAACACATCAACCACTCAGCCAAGCGCGTTTCTTTGTTCATTTAGTGGGCAATGATCAATATGAGAGAGAAAAAAGCATTATGCTGGATAACAACAAAAAGCGCCAATTATTTGAATTAACCAACCATAAACCAACAGCTCATCTTCTTCTCCCTGGCTTCGTTTTCACCTGAAAAAATATGGAATGGATAGCGGGGGTTTTAAACCCTCACTAAATGGTACATATGAAAATAGCGAATAGAGCACTGTTAATCATAAATTGAGCGCGATGGTATGGTTAGATTCGTCTGGAGTTTCTGAGTTCAATGGTACTGGTTAGGACGGCCAATTTTTCCTCATGAAGAAGTCCCCAATTTCAAGCTTATGAAAACCTAGAAAACGTCCATGGCATATCTCGCTACAAGCAATATTAATTCAATTCAATGGCACCATTAGCTTCAGTATGATCATGTTAGTGTAAAACAACAGTTAAAAGACATTAATCATGCATGGAAAATGGAATACAATTATCAATTTTTTTAAGAAAAGTGGAACACGATTATACCAATTCTTGAGGTTAGGGGAGGTCATTTTGATTGGGAAAGCTTCCTGGTGTTGTCAGGAATCTATTGGAATGCTTCTTTTGCTTTGAAACGCCTTGTATCTATGAAAACAGTTTTCAATTTTTTGGACAAAAATGCAAAGTGGTTTTTTGTTTTTGGGCGCAGCTTCCTTGTTCTTGTCATTAGGTTTTGGTTTGTATATGTATCTGACACGATTTAGGTTAAGAAAAACCAAGCCCAAACCTTTGCATTCATGATTCAAATATTTGGTTTTCAATGATCTTTTTCCAAATCTTTTTGCCATGAAACCATTGCCAATCATGAGAAATCTTGCCTTTTTGAGTATGCACGAAATCTTGAGCTTTTAATGGACCTATTAGCTGCATAAAAAGATTTAAAAATACATGCTTTAGTATTTTTTCATATTTAATTTTAATTAAGTGAATTAATAACATTAAAAATTCAAATAATTAATAAAAAATGATGAAATAACTCCCTTGGATGCCAATGGGTCGTGCATGGCCTTTGGGTAATGATTCTTGGAAGAAATTGTGGCCCATTAGCAATTTTGAGGCATTTGAAGCAAAGTTGACTTTTCAAAATTCCCAAAAATTTCCCAACTTCCACAAGGCATATCTTGCTCAATGTTTAAGCTTTGATCATGTTCTTGGACATTTTGGAAAGGTATTGAAGTCCTCTAACCAATGCCTTTGGTCCCATGTCATTTTGATTTACCAATCTCAAGTTATGGTCTTTGACTTAAAGTGCCTTTTTGTTGACTTTTGAAAATGACCTATAATGTTGAGATTGATAACTTTTTGTGAGAGCATTTATTGGACTTGAAGTGTGAAGAGAAGTTGTAGGAAATGTCATTCTATTCAAAATGAGCTTTGGATGGAATTTTTCTGATAAACCATGTGGAAGTTATGCCTTGGTCAAGTTACAATTGACTTTTTCAACTGTCCAAAAATAGAAACTTTTGCATCTTGAGACTTTTTGAGCCATGCCTTGAGAATCATGATCAAGAATTGATCAAATGATGTTTATGGCTTCAAAATGAGATGTTTACCAAAAATTTGGACTTTTGACTGTCAAATGACCATTTTGCCCCTACAGTTGACTATTGAGCAATTAGGGTTTTTGACTGTGCAATTTTGTGCTGTAAGTCTTGAAACTTGGTATAAGGATGATTGACAATGTTTATAGGCATGTGGGACTTGTTTGGACCCTTGGAAACTTCAACTTCTTTGCCAGAACCAAAACCCTAGTTTTTGACTGTTTAGGAGGCAATTGGACTGTGCAACCCTTGGGAGATTTTGAAGCATGCTCTTAGCAAACCTTGAAGAATATGGGAGGGCAAATTTTGGGGTACAACAGTTGCCCCTGTTCAATCTTCTTAGACCTGAGGATGTAGATTGGCTGACATGCCTTTCGTAATCCGAAGGTGGAAGATGATTGAACACTAGAGTGCCCAGAAATTTGTGCTCACATGTTAGCAGTGTGATGATGGGAATGGGCTTACAGATGCCATTTGGAGATTGATGGATAGGAAGATGGGCTTACAGATGCCATGTTGAGATGTGATGAATAGGTGGATGGGCTTATAGATGCCATCTGGGTGTTGATCGCGTAAGAGATTCCTTAGCGAGAACTTGCATACCTGAAAAAGAAAGATGATTACCTGGTCAGTTACAGGAGCTGGTCTTCAGACTCTTTGTGTAGATGTGCCCTGACTGGTTACATGAATTGAATCTTAAAACCTCTTCAGACGTGCCCTGGCGAGATACAGGAATCGAGTCTGGAGCTTCAAAAGGTGATGAATGAATCAGGGATGATTACTACCTCAACGGGACAGTGAGAGAACCTCGTATGATTACTACCTCAACAGTAACGATGAGAGAATCTGGGGCGATTACTACCTCAACAGTAACGAATAGAGAATCTGGGGCGATTACTACCTCAACAGTAACGATGAGAGAATCTGGGGCGATTACTACCTCAACAGTAACAATGAGAGAATCTGGGGCGATTACTACCTCAACAGTAACGATGAGAGAATCTGGGGTGATTACTACCTCAACAGTAACGATGAGAGAATCTGGGGCGATTACTACCTCAACAGTAACGATGAGAGAATCTGGGGAGATTACTACCTCAACAGTAACAATGAGAGAATCTGGGGTGATTACTACCTCAACAGTAACGATGAGAGAATCTGGGGCGATTACTACCTCAACAGCAACGATGAGAGAATCTGGGGCGATTACTACCTCAACAGTAACGATGAGAGAATCTGAGGCGATTACTACCTCAACAGTAACGATGAGAGAATCTTGGATGTCTTCTACTGAATCTTCATCAGGAAAATCTTTAGGAATCGATTTAACTGGACTAGAGAAGGCCTTTGACTGGATAAGAATCAGAAAAATCTTTAGGAGTCGATTTAACTGAACCAGGCAAGGTCTTGGAATCTTTAACTGAGTCTTCATCAGGAAAATCTTTAGGAATCAATTTAACTGGACCAGAGAAGGCCTTTGACTGGATAAGAATCAGAAAAATCTTTAGGAGTCGATTTAACTGAACCAGGTAAGGTCTTGGAATCTTCAACTGAGTCTTCATCAGAAAAATCTTTAGGAATCAATTTAACTGGACCAGAGAAGGCCTTTGACTGGATAAGAATCAGAAAATCTTTAGGAGTCGATTTAACTGAACCAGGCAAGGTCTTGGAATCTTCAACTGAGTCTTCATCAGGAAAATCTTTAGGAATCGATTTAACTGGACCAGAGAAGGCCTTTGACTGGATAAGAATCAAAAAATCTTTAGGAGTCGATTTAACTGAACCGGGCAAGGTCTTGGAATCTTCAACTGAGTCTTCATCAGGAAAATCTTTAGGAATCGATTTAACTGGACCAGAGAAGGCCTTTGACTGGATAAGAATCAGAAAAATATTTAGGAGTCGATTTAACTGAACCAGGTAAGGTCTTGGAATCTTCAACTGAGTCTTCATCAGAAAAATCTTTAGGAATCGATTTAACTGGACCAGAGAAGGCCTTTGACTGGATAAGAATCAGAAAAATCTTTAGGAGTCAATTTAACTGAACCGGACAAGGTCTTGGAATCTTCAACTGGATAAGAATCAGGGAGATCTTAGGGTCGATCTGACTGAACCAGAGAAGGCCTTTGACTGGATAAGAATCAGAAAAATCTTTAGGAGTCGATTTAACTGAACCGGACAAGGTCTTGGAATCTTCAACTGGATAAGAATCAGGGAGATCTTAGGGTCGATCTGACTAAACCAGAGAAGGCCTTTGAATGGATAAGAATCAGAAAAATCTTAGGGTCGATTTTAACTGAACCAGACGAAAGTCTTGAAATAACTTCAACTGGATAAGAATCAGAAAAATCTTTAGGAATCGATTTAACTGAACCAGAGGAGGTCTTGGACATAGCTGAGAACTTAACTGGATCTTTCCTGAAAGGTAAAGGTCAGTCATATGCAATGCATGACATGGATCAAGCAATGGTGTTCTCAACATAAATGAGATTGTAAGATATGATGCGTTCATGCATGTATCATGATGTATGTGATGTTTTTGAATGTATGTTTTCGTCTTAGGAAAATAAATCCTTGACGGGTGCCAGGAAGTCACATCCTGGGCTGATGTTGGGGAATAGACTTGATGAAGAGATTACTCTGCGAGGAATAATTACTCTAGCGATCTTGCTGGGGAACAGTACTCTGTGGGGAGAGAGGTACTTTGCTGGGATGTTGATGATAACTTTGCTGGGGATACCGTTGATGTTGGAAGTGTTAATAGACTCCGCTAGGGATAAGAAGACTTCGCCGAGGACGATCTTTCCGTGGCTTTTGGCTGAGGATAACCCAGTTATATCCTGGTAGGGAAATAACCTTTGAATAAATCCAGGAGATGCGTTCGTGCTCTGCAGGGATAAGCTTCCAGAATCTACTGGGGATAAGCTTCCTGCTGGGGAGATGGATTCAGACTTTCCTGGGGAAATCTGGATTGGACTTTCCTGGGGAAATTCTTGAGATATGTTGGGGGAGTGACTCCACTGAATGTCTGGTATACCACCGGGGAACAGTCTTAGATTAAGACTGCCAGGGATGCTTGTTAAGAATATCCGTATATTGTGTTGAGGAATGTTGAGATCTGCTGGAGGATACCCAACTTCCTTAAGGCTGATTGTATAACTTTGCTTGGGGAGAGTGCATTGACTTGCTGGCTCACTCTCTGGGGAATTAAGATATACCGGTTACCTTCTTCAGCTGATCATACCTTGTATCTTGCGGACAAAGCAATTAGATCGCTTGGATGACTCATCATTGCCCCTGTTTCTGAGGTGGGGGAGGAAGACCTGTGAGGTGCTGATAGTTGTTGATGGACAAACCTTCTTCTGGTGGGCAAATGACGAGATGTCGGGACATAGTCGTACGCTTTGATCCCTAACTTTTTCCTGGACCGACCTTTCGGGTTTTCAGTCCACCGGGATACCCCTTTTTGCCCAAGCCGCCTTTTCAGGTTTTCGACTTGCCGGGTGTACAGATTTTTCATATTCATCCCTTATTTTTGCCCGAACCCTTTTGGTTCGCCGGGAAGCCCTTATTTTTGCCTAGGTGTGTCAACCTAGCGGGTCTTTGATTATGCGTAGTATTTTTTTGACTATGTCCACGCTCTCAGAATGTAGGGAGTTGCCCCTGTTAGAAGTGTTTTGCCATGCCACCAGAAGGTGTTTGATCAGGCAAGATTCGTTACTGGAGTGCCCCAAGTGACTCAGGCGGAGATTTGCCCCAGGCTGTTTGGCCTTGAGAGATTCCTTGAATCTTGACTGGACTGCCCCAGATTATGGACAATGATCATGCCATGCCCCTTGATTGGAAATGCTTTTGTTCACTAGGTACTCATCGTGCGAATTTCCTTGCTGTTCAAACAGATAGTCATATGCAAGCAATGTTATATCAAAAATGCAAAGCTTATGTCTGTCTTGAAGATTTTGAAAATGTATTCTTTTTCATAAAACAAGTGAATGTTTGTAAAACGTGATGTCAACTCTGTATTTACCGTAGGCCTTAAGGAGTCAGGATACCTTTCGTAACAATATGCTTTCGAACTAACCCATGCTTCAGCTAGGACTTTTGAGGGTTATAACGTGGCCTGGTTCACGGTTCAAGAAACAAAGGATAAAGGCTCAAATTATTTGTACCCACCCGCTCTTCGTGATGTTCTTCAAACCTAAACTCAGTTGATCGTACGTTGGACCTTGTTTGAGTCTTTGCTTTGATATACCAGTGATGGTTCGGATACTGACGGTTTATTTTGATTAGGCAGTCATTTTTTGTTTTTGTTGAGGGTTTGTATGACCTCTTTCTTTTTGATTTTGCTATCCCTATTTTTTTGCCTGAACTGTTTCTTTTGTGATTACAGTCAGCGGGATGCCCCAGTCTTGTAAGTCTCCTTTATAGGTTTTGACTTATTGGGTTTTTATTTTTTGAGATATAATGACTGCCTATCCTTATGATTATTCGGAATCATCACTGTCTTTTTTTTGTAAGGACCTCTTTGGTGCCATTCGTTATGCACTTGGATCAACTGAGAGACTACCCTGCCCCAGGTTATGATAAAGGGTTTTAATTTTCGAAAAGAAAAACTCCTACTTCTTTGGCTCAGAGGGGTTGATGAGGGATTATCTTCCTTATAACTCCAATGTTTAGGAATTGAAACAATGCCTGTACCTCATCAGCGGGGTCTGTTCAAAAGCATACTGTAGATTGTGGTATCGTTTTCGTCATCCTCCCTCAAGAGGCTTAGAATTATTAATCGAGCGTTGATCATCAGAAAAAATATGAAAATAATTTGCATATAGTGAATACGAATATATTACTTCAAAACAGATATATGCGATGCATTAATGAAATAACAACGTTTAACATGAGTAAATGTTTGAACAAAAGAAAATTACAACTTGAAAATCCTAATGAACAAAAGTCTTTTCTTCTCAGGGTTTGTTATTTCAACTGGTGCATCTTGTAGGGATGACAGGAGCATTCAGCCTGGCCCATCTGGGTGAAATCCACAGCTCTTTCATTAATCAGGTCTTGGATCTTATTCTTCAGAGCCCAGTAGTCGTCGGTGTCATGTCCTGGACTGTCAGAATGGTATTCACATCTTTCCTCAGGATTGTACTTTGGGGAGGCTGTGTTGAGATTCTTAGGAGGGTCCCTTAATGTCACCAGATTCAACCTCAACAATTGTTGTAAAGCTTGAGATGGTGACACGTTGAGCTTGGTGAACTACCTTTTAGGCTTGTCTGGCTTGTTCTGATCAGTCCGTTGTTCTTGGCGAGGTCGTTGTTGGACCTGTGAAGTAGTAGCAGCTTGGGGAAGTCCAAACCTTTGACTTCTTGGAGGCTGACTAATGACTTGGTCCCTGACTTGGGCTGGTTGCTTCATGTCTTGAGGAAGCTGACTGATCATGGCCCTCAGCTCACCTTGCTCCCGAGCTAAACTTTGGATGAGAGCCCTTTGCCCCAGCATCTGGGCTTTCAATGTGTCTACCTCAGCTTGTAGACGTTTCAGCCGTTCGTCCTTGTCGTCCTCAGCACTGTTCCTAACCAAAGTCCCCGTGAGGAGTGTTCTCAGCTCTTCCTGCCCCTTGGATAGGCTTAAGAAGATCTCCCTGAACTGAGTCTCTTGAGCATGAGGTCCCTGGTTATCTTGTTGGGAAGCCATTGCTGAAATAAACAGCGGAGATGGTAAATGACCTGTCAAAAGGGTACCTGTTATGCAATGATATGTATGTATGTATATGCAATGTTTTCAAGGACCTCGCAGGGTAAACAAGAAGATTGTTAGCATTTAGGATCCAGTAGCTTGATTGAAGGAACTTCATGTTGTTGAGAGTCCTTCTTCAAGTGTCAAGGCTCACCATATCGAGTGGGTCATAGCCCCTGACTTTAGTCATCATGTTTGGTTTTGGTTTCCAAACAACCTTTGTTAGGGGAACCTTCTTCAAGAGTCAGAGCTCACCATATCAAGTGGGTCATAGCCCCTGACAACTTTGTCTAGAGGAAAATAAATCCTCTTTGCCCCTTGCTGGGATAGTTGATTCACCATGACCTGCATCACAAGCCCTTGAGATCCTTGAAATGGATTAGTCCTTATGTAGGATGTATGCAATGGTATGATGGTATGATGTCATGTTATGTTATGCGTGGGGTGATATAAGTAACCCTGTTATGAGTCCAGACTAAGGACTGTAACCAAAACCTGCAAGAAACTCAGTAAACCCTATTATGAGTCCCAATTAAGGACTATAAACAAAACCTGCAAGAAAACTCAAGTGTCAGATAACAAGCATGCAAATAGTCAAGTTGGAAGGCACACAAGTCACACTAGAGAAGCCCTTAGAGTTTAGGCCAGCATGGGGTCTGGGTATTACCCTCTTGAAGTTGGTGGGCTCAACCTGTCCTATTAGAAGTAACCGGGTTCTAAGGGTCCCAATATCACTGGATTGCTTTCATTGTTCATCGTTTCGATTTAGCCACTGAACTGGCGACCGAAATATTCCAGGAAAGCAACCCTCAATTGAGTGTAGTATCGAGTATCAACCAACCTCGAACTGCACCAAAGTCAGTTATCTCACTACCCTAAAGAGGCCAAGATGGTTCAATTAAGGTTCCTAAGGTCAGTTGATGCTTCACGACACCACATGGAGGCCCCGTACTCTCCTTGACTGAACTCAAGGGTTACCGATACACACCAAAGTGCCACATCAACGTAGCATACTGTTTCAAACATGTCGGTATACCCCGCACAGTTCCCTCACAGCCTTGTTGCTACTTTCTAAGAAGGTATCCCCAGATCCGGGTTAGGATCTATAGAACTCCTAAGACAGTCCCACAATTTAAAGCAAACAAGTCAAAGCAATTGAAAACATAGTGATCTTAGTCCTAAGGTACACCTCACTTTAAAAGTGTCCCCAGCAGAGTCGCCAGTTCTGTGATTGGTGGATCTAGAACTGACTGTTTAACGCTGGTTCGCGAAATGTCACAGAAGCAAGAGTCGCCACCGTCTTTTATTTTCTCCAATATGGAAAGGACAAAAGCACAGAAAAATTCCTTATTGAGATTAGTTCTCGGTTCGGGAGGTAGATTTATAGAAAGGGAAGGTGTTAGCACCCTTTCTATCCGTGGTTATCCACGGGCTCTTAGATACTTGCTCATTTGTGTTTTCAAAAGTGTTTGTTTGCTTTTCAAGGTGAGTGGGTTTGAAAAAGTTTCTTTGAAAATTTCAGATCGACTCTTGTATCAGTCCTCAAGAGTGTTTGAAAAGTTGTTTTGAAAGCTTTTTGAAAAGTGTCGGTGTGAAAAGAGTTTTTTTTTATTTGTTTTAAATTAGAGCAAGTATCTACGAGTCATCTACCTACACTAAGGAATTAGTCTGTGTAAATGTCCTTAAGGTAGTGCCATCCCACCATTGAGAGGTAAGTAGCACCACCGTTGGAGGTGTTCGGGTCAATTCGAGGATTAGGGACAGTGTGGTCACAAGAGCAATAGGAAGACACCTTAGAAGCTACCCCCATGCCATGTTCATGGACATGAGGACTTGCTAAAACATCCTCTACTCGACGACCACGTTTCGAGGGGCAAGGCAACAGTGAGGCGTACCCTAGGGGTGGTGTGTGAATTATGTGTCATTTTCAGTTATTATTTGTCTTGATCATGCATTGAGTGTTCTACGCATTGTTTTTATTTGGGCATACATTCTTTCATGTGATAGTTAGCAATTTAAAGGTGCGGAATTTAAAGTGCGGAAAAATAAAGGTCCTACGCTATTACAAGGCGCGGGTCTACATCGCCAAATTAAACCAAAACCCGATTTGAATAAATAAAAATGCGGAAAATAAATGTCCTAATTATCTATTACAAAGCTTTGGGGCAATTACATGAAATTTAAAAAGGAAATAAAAAGCAAATGCGTGAAATGTAATTATAATCGAAGGTGCGAGGGTGTTGGACCCTTTAAAGAAATTAAATCGAAATTATAAAGTAATTAAATTAAATAAAGGAAAGAACTTATTTTTTGTTGTTTTTTGTATTTATGAAATTAAAGAAAATTAAATTGGAATTAAAAGTTAAATAACCCTAGTTCTAAATTGTTTTTAATTTATTAAAGAAAAATGTTTAAGTTTGACCTAATTTAACCTAATTATTTAATGACAAGTTTATTTACAAAAGTAATTAATTATTAATAATAAGAATAAGATGAAATTATTTTATTGAGAAAAAGAATAAAAATCTAAAACCTAATTTTTACCTTTTTTAGTTATTTAGAAAACAAATTAAAATTTAAACCCTAAATTAAAACTAAATAGATTATTAAATTTATTTACAAAATAAAACATTAGTGAATTAAATAATAAAAATATTTTATTTTTGACTTTCTGAATTTTTTTGTATTTTTTATGTTATATAAAAAAATTAATTTGTGGAATTAAATAAACAATTAACATAATTAAAATGAATAAAAGAAAAGAAAAAAAAGAGAGAAGAAAGTGCAAACATGGGGGGTGTTGACCCAATTTGGAGGCTTATGATGAGTAGTCTGGCCCAACAGATTCAAGGCCTGTTGACTTTTCCATGGTCACGTGTAGAATGCTTGACTAGCGTCTAGGGTAGTCCTCCCATGCTGGCCCTTGGATTGATGTTGTTGGACATGTGGCAAGCTTGAGCGTTGGGGCATATGATGGACCACAGGATGAAAGCTGCATAGAAACATATTACAAGAAAAAATATGAAATATATATGGGGGACCTGGGAATCGAACCCAGGTCCTAATGCTTGAAGGACAACACATCAACCACTCAGCCAAGCGTGTTTCTTTGTTCATTTAGTGGGCAATGATCAATATGAGAGAGAAAAAAGCATTATGCTGGATAACAACAAAAAGCGCCAATTATTTGAATTAACCAACCATAAACCAACAACTCATCTTCTTCTCCCTGGCTTCGTTTTCACCTGAAAAAATATGGAATGGATAGCGGGGGTTTTAAACCCCCACTAAATGGTACATATGAAAATAGCGAATAGAGCACTGTTAATCATAAATTGAGTGCGATGGTATGGTTAGATTCGTCTGGAGTTTCTGAGTTCAATGGTACTGGTTAGGACGGCCAATTTTTCCTCATGAAGAAGTCCCCAATTTCAAGCTTATGAAAACCTAGAAAACGTCCATGGCATATCTCGCTACAAGCAATATTAATTCAATTCAATGGCACCATTAGCTTCAGTATGATCATGTTAGTGTAAAACAACAGTTAAAAGACATTAATCATGCATGGAAAATGGAATACGATTATCAATTTTTTTAAGAAAAGTGGAACACGATTATACCAATTCTTGAGGTTAGGGGAGGTGATTTTGATTGGGAAAGCTTTCTGGTGTTGTCAGGAATCTATTGGAATGCTTCTTTTGCTTTGAAACGCCTTGTATCTATGAAAACAGTTTTCAATTTTTTGGACAAAAATGCAAAGTGGTTTTTTGTTCTTGGGCGCAGCTTCCTTGTTCTTGTCATTAGGTTTTGGTTTGTATATGTATCTGAAACGATTTAGGTTAAGAAAAACCAAGCCCAAACCTTTGCATTCATGATTCAAATATTTGGTTTTCAATGATCTTTTTCCAAATCTCTTTGCCATGAAACCATTGCCAATCATGAGAAATCTTGCCTTTTTGAGTATGCACGAAATCTTGAGCTTTTAATGGACCTATTAGCTGCATAAAAAGATTTAAAAATACATGCTTTAGTATTTTTTTCATATTTAATTTTAATTAAGTGAATTAATAACATTAAAAATTCAAATAATTAATAAAAAATGACGAAATAACTCCCTTGGATTCCAATGGGTCGTGCATGGCCTTTGGGTAATGATTCTTGGAAGAAATTGTGGCCCATTAGCAATTTTGAGGCATTTGAAGCAAAGTTGACTTTTCAAAATTCCCAAAAATTTCCCAACTTCCACAAGGCATATCTTGCTCAATTTTTAAGCTTTGATCATGTTCTTAGACATTTTGGAAAGGTCTTGAAGTCCTCTAACCAATGACTTTGGTCCCATGTCATTTTGATTTACCAATCTCAAGTTATGGTCTTTGACTTAAAGTGCCTTTTTGTTGACTTTTGAAAATGACCTATAATGTTGAGATTGATAACTTTTTGTGAGAGCATTTATTGGACTTTAAGTGTGAAGAGGATTTGTAGGAAATGTCATTCTATTCAAAATGAGCTTTGGATGGAATTTTTCTGATAAACCATGTGGAAGTTATGCCTTGGTCAAGTTACAGTTGACTTTTTCAACTGTCCAAAAATAGAAACTTTTGCATCTTGAGACTTTTTGAGCCATGCCTTGAGAATCATGATCAAGAATTGATCAAATGATGTTTGTGGCTTCAAAATGAGATGTTGACCAAAAAATTGGACTTTTGACTGTCAAATGACCATTTTGCCCCTACAATTGACTGTTGAGCAATTGGGGTTTTTGACTGTGCAATTTTGTGTTGTAAGTCTTGAAACTTGGTATAAGGATGCTTGACAATGTTTATAGGCATGTGGGACTTGTTTGGACCCTTGGAAACTTCAACTTCTTTGCCAGAACCAAAACCCTAGTTTTTGACTGTTTAGGAGACAATTGGACTGTGCAACCCTTGGGAGATTTTGAAGCATGCTCTTAGCAAACCTTGAAGAATATGGGAGGGAAAATTTTGGGGTACAACACTCCTCATCCAAGGACAGGGAGAACCAAGAGAGAGCAAAGGACCCTAGTCCTGCAGTTTCTGATAACGATATAAATTACGATGATGAGCAATATCCTCCTGATGAGAATAGGTACGAGCAGCTAGAAGACCGTCTGAGTGCTATGGAGATTCAGAAAATCCCTGGTTTGGACTTCGGAGAACCGGGACTGGTATCAGGAGTGGTCATCCCTCATAAGTTCAAAGCTCCAGTTTTTGCTAAATATGATGGAGTATCCTGCCCAAAACTCCATCTCCGCTCGTATGTCAGGAAAATTCAACCACACACCGCTGATAGAAATTTGTGGGTGCATTTCTTTCAAGATAGTCTGTCAGGGACTCAGCTTGAATGGTTCTATCAGTTAGAGGGGGCCAGTGTCCAAAACTGGGAAGATCTTGATGTTTCTTTCTACAAGCAGTATCAGTACAACACCGACCTTGCTCCCACTCGTACTCAGCTCCAGGGTATGTCCATGGGTGCAGGTGATGGTTTTAAGGACTATGCTCAAAAGTGGAGAGACCTGGCTGGAAGAGTCCAACCCCCTTTGTCTGATAGGGAGTTGGTTGACATGTTTCTAAGGACGCTATCTGGTCCATTTTTCAATCACTTGATCGGCAGCTCGTCATCTGGTTTCACTGAGTTAATCTTGACTGGAGAAAGATTAGAAGCTGGTATTCGAAGTGGTAAGATACAGAAGGATGCCTCTTCGAGTTCGGTAAAGAAGCCTTTCAGTGGTAAGAAGGAAGCTAGTGCAGTCTATGGCCCGAGGGGCCAAAGCAGATCTGAACATCGTCAAACGGTGAATGATGTAGTGATACCAAGACCCGCAGTTGCTCCACAACGCAAAAATCAACAAAGGGTGGAAAGACCACAATGGCAGTTTACCCGCATCAACATGACTTTGGCTGAAATTCTTCCTCATATGTTAAAGTCCAACTTGGCAACCTTGAGAGAGGCTCCCAAGAATCCAAACACTGCTTCTCCCAGATACAATCCCAACGCATGGTGCGCCTACCATTCCGAGAGTCCGGACCATGATACAAACGATTGTTGGGCTCTGAGAAAAAAAGTGCAAGATTTTCTCGAAGCCAAAGAGATTGAGTTTGACGCTCCGGAAAAGCCCAACGTCATAACTGCTCCTATGCCCAAACATGGTCGTGGGGTTAATTCTGTTGACAATGACTTGTTTATGACCTCTGTGATACGGTGGGAGAACTGACTTGAGTTTTTGCGTTTTGTATTCGCACTTGTTCGGTTTAGCAAGAGTCGCCACCGACTTTTTATTTTATCCTAAAGGAAAGGTTAAAAAAGCACAGGAAAAACCTTTTTGAGATGTTTCGTGGGTTCGGGGGGCAGATTATAGAAAGGGAAGGTATTAGCACCCTTTATATCCATGGTTATCCATGGGCTCTTAGTTACTTGGTTTTTTAGATCACTTGCCTTTGATTTTCAATTGTTTGAAATTATGGTGTGTGTGTGTGTGTTTGAAAATGTTTTTGAAATAGACGCCTTGTCTAGGCAACCGTTGTAATGACTCGTGTTTGAGTGTTTCACAAAGGTGTGTATCTTTTCGAAAAGATGTTTCAAATGTTTTTTGAAAGTTTGTTTTGAAAGTGTTGTGGAGTGTGGTTTTGAAAAGTAGGCAAGTGTTTTTGCAAGTTTGTCAAGTAACTAAGAGTCGTCTACCCCTAAATTTACTCAAAGGTTTTTCTCATGTTTTAACCCTTTTAACAGTTTTGTTCCACCATTGTATTTGGTGGACAATCTTGTATTAGGATGTTAACGGGACAGGCGCGGGTCATCGTATGGAACATGAATGCAATGGTGCCAAGTGTCTTTGGCAATTTTGCTTGAAGGGACTATGATCATTTTGATAGGAAACTTTCAAAAGCGTCATCGAGGGACTATGATCATTTGAATTGTTTTGTTTTGCCAAAGAAACTCGACGTGCAAGCATGGCCCATTTTGGAAGGCAACATGTGGGATTACCCTAGGGGTGCAAGTGTGATTGTGTATTGATTTCATGTATTTTGTTTTTGTATTAGGTTATCTAGCGTTTGATTTTATGTACATACAAACCCTAGGTCTAACCATGGTATATTTGAAAGCGATAAATTGCGGGAATTTAAAGTCTACGCTATTACAAATAAGTATCCGGGAGTGGGGGTACAAATATTTACAAATAGGGATGAGACTTTAGGAGAGTAGTGTCCAAATAATTTACAACCAAATCGAATTGCGCAAATGTAATATATAGTGTATAGCAATGTATAAGAATAGCAAATGTAAATATACCAATGTATTTGTGTATTGTAAATGTGTATGTGATTTATTTACAGGTTGAGAAATGTTAACTTAATGAGAAAATTAAGTATTGTCTATTTATTTTGTTTTTGTATTCTTGTATTTTTGTCTTTATGTACAAAACAAAACAAGTTTTAATAAGATAAAAGAAAAGGTGTTTTAAGTAATTCTAATTTTTATGTATTTATGATTAATGTTTTTATGTTTTATATACAACAGTTCAAAAAAGAAATGTTTTAAGAAAAATTAATGTTTTATGTATTAAAAAGATTTATTAAAAGTTTTAAGACCCAAAAATCTATTAACCTAATTAATCTCCTATTTACACATTTTGGTATAAGAAAAAAATATTGTTAAAATAAATTAATATGGAAGATTAAGGTACTATTTATTTATAAACAAAACAAATTGTTTTTTTTTTTATAAAAAAAAGGTAAACAAAAAGTGTTAGTATAAAAGAGAGTCAATGGGCTTAAAGGGGTTATGCTGGCCCAAATAAATGATTAGAATAAAAAGAAAAAAAAAGGGGGGTGCGCTCATATTGGAGAGGACAGGCGCCTCGAATCAATGGGCTTAAGGCTTGTTAGTGGGACAAGGCACAAGCACGTTAGACAACATTTTTTTGTTTAGGGTTTCTTCCAAGCTTGTTCATTAGGGATTCTAGGGTTTGTGAGAACACAGAGGCGTGCCATTTACTTTGTTTCTATCCTCTTCATCTTCTTCGCTCGTTCTCATGCCAGGCTTTTGAACATCTCCTCTGCTTCTGAGGCCAACCAGCGCCATTGCTACTTCCTCTTCCCTCCACGGATCGCTCAGTGAGGTTATATTAAGGTAATGATTTCGTTCTTTTAATTTAGGGTTTTAAGCTTTTACGTGTTACTTTCGTATTCTGATTTTGATGTGTTGGTATCTATTTGTTCTTTGAGGTGTATGAAAAAGAAAATTATACCTTTGTTGGAGACGGAGGAGGATGGAGATGGAGGCGCTCAGGGTGGCCGGACGGGGGTGCTTGGTGTTGAGCTGGCTCTGCTTTTCCTGGTATCTTTACCTTTGCCTTTTATTAGGTTTGATGATGACTGCTTTGAAAACCTAGTTCATATCACTTTTTCCTCTTCTGTATACTTGCTTCAGTTTCTTGTATGCTTGCTGAGACGCCTATTTGCTTTGACACTTCTTTTCCTCTTCCATTAACTTGCCTGCTGATATGCTTGATATGAATCTGAGTGTTGCTTTGTGTACTTGCCCAATGATGAAATCTTTCTGAGGGTTTATTGACTTGAAATGCTTGTCTGCTTCTGATATGCTTATAGATTGGTATATTGTGCCCTGTGATGAGGTTAACTCTGAGGGCCTGGTTGGTTCGAATGTTTTTGTGTATTTGAATGCTTGCCTCTGTGTATTATGGTGTTGAGATATTGATGATATTGGCAGCCCAATGATGAGGATGCTCTGAGGGCTTGTGTTGGTTGGAAAGCTGGTTTTGGAAAGGGCTTTGGAGGTTGAGCTTGTTTTGACAGGTTATGCTTTGTTTGATAAGTTGAAGCTTGATAGGTTTAGGTTTGTATGGTTTAGGCTTCAGGCTGGATAGCTTGTGTTGTTTGAGGCTATGGGCTTGATGTTCTGGAAAGGCTTCAGCAGGCTTTTAGAGGCTTTTGGTTTTAGACAGGCATGAGGCTTTGAGGCTTGATGACAGTTTACAGGTTTTAGGTGTTTGGAGACGGGTTAGGCTTCATGTTTGCTGTTGAAACAGGTTAAGGCTTATGCTGTTAAAGGCTTGGAATGCAGGTTTTATATGGCTTCTGTTTGTAATGTTCTTTTGAAAGGGCAGAGGGTTTGTTGGTATAGGCTTGAGCTTGTTGTGTGCTTGTGCTGTTTGCTTCTTTTTGAAACAAGTGAGGGTTATGGCTTTTTGTTTGTGCAGGTTGATGGTTTATGGCAGCTCTGTTTCTTTTGACAGTTTGTGAAGTTCTCCTTTTTTTTGATATTTCTGCCTCCCCCCCTTTCGTACTGTGTTGGTATGATTGTTTTATATCTTTTCTTCAAGCCTAAAGCCTGTAAGCCCTTTCTTTTCTCTTTTCTCTCTCTCTACATTTAAAAAAGCATTTTTATTGCTTTAGAAATGTACTTTTCTGAAAAAGCAAATTGGCTGGAAAGTGATGATTTGAACCTTGCTTGCATCCTAGTTTTCTTCTGCATACTTCTTATCTCCTTTTTTTCTAGAATTTATGCTTCTTTGTGTACTTCTTTGACAGTATTTTGTACTTTGATATCTTTCCATATCCTTTTGGACAGCTTTTGGATATTTTTGGCTTTGGGCAACTCTAGTTGACTTTGGACTTAGTTTTGAAATTGTGACTTGCCTTTTTGGTTGCCCATTTGGATTTTGTTTGGCATTTTATGCAGTATGTTTTGACAAACTTTGGATTTGTGCAATTTAACTTTTGTGCATTTCATGTCTTTTTTGCAAGCATTATTTTCATCCCTCTTTGTGAACCGGGAGAAATCTCGTGATTTGCAGAGAGGGCAAACTGATTCCGGCCAGTTGCTTTTAATGATGAATCTATTTTTTTATCTGTCTGTCTTTTTAATTTTATCTGCTTTTGACTTCTTCTTTTCTTTTTGCAGATAAAAATCAATGGAGAGGAGTAGCAGTAGAAGCTGAAGATTTGAAGACTTTTAGGACATAGCTTTGTTTCCATTTTATTTATTTGTAATAGTATTAATGTAAATAACTGTAAATAAATTTACAGTATTTAAATAATATCTGTAACAAACAATTCAAAATAAATAAACATCCCTCTTTTTATCAGTTAATTCTTCTTCCAATTCATTGTTCATTTAATTATTTATAATTCTTAAAATTATAATAACTGGAAATAAATCCCAATCATTTTAACTCAGAATAATAAATAATCAATAAACGTCCGGAATCTTGAATAATCAGAGCACTTCACAGCTAAACAACACACGTCCATATGTCCCTTTTTTATTTGATTAAATCCAACACTGCAAACTCAAATCAAATGCCTCAGTCCACATCTCAGAATAACTTGAAAAACACTGTAGAATTAAATCTTTCTGAGAAATATGCGCACAAACCCTAGTTCTTGATTAAATGCCAAAGAAGCGTTCGCCTGATCAAAACTTGAGCCAATTCAACCAAACCTTAGCAATCTTCCTGAACTGCTTTAAAATCAATGAAAACCCTAAATTTTGTCTGATTGACGAGAAAAGTCTGTTTGACCGATTCTTGAGCCAGTATGAAAAAATCAGGAAAAGCCCGAAGCTGTGATTTCTAGTGGAGAGATACGAGGGCAAATTTTGGGGTACAACAGTTGCCCCTGTTCAATCTTCTTGAACCTGAAGAGTTAGATTGGCAAGTTTGCCGTTCGCGACGTGAAGGTAAAAGGAGATTGGACACTAGAGTGCCCAAAAATTTTCACTCGGTGATGTGATGGTGGAGGGAATGGGCTTACAGATGCCATTTGGTGATGGGCTTAGAGATGCCATCTGGAGATGTGACAGAACCTTGTCGGGGGATGGGCTTAGAGATGCCATCTGGAAATGGGCTTAGAGATGCCATCTGGAAATGGGCTTAAAGATGCCATTTGGAAGTTGCTGGTAGGAGGATGGGCTTAGAGATGCCATCTGGAAATGGGCTTAAAGATGCCATTTGGAAGTGTGACGGAACTTTGTCGGGAATGGGATTATAGATGCCATTTGGAATTGTGTGTCGATCGCGTAAGAGATTCCTTAGCGAGAACTTGCGTACTTGAGAAAGAAAGATAACTTCCTGGCTTGCTACCAGTTGATCTTCAAACTCTTCATGCAGATATGCCCTGGCTGGATACAGGTATCGAATCTACAATCAAACGCTCACAGATATGCCCTGGCTAGATACAGGAATCGAATATGGAATTGGTCGTCTACAGATATTCCCTGACTGGATACAGGTGTCGAATCTGGAATTGGTCGTCTACAGATATGCCCTGGCTGGATACAGGAATCGAATCTCTAAACTCTTCATGCAGACATACCCTGGCTAGATACAGGTATCGAATCTACAATCAGTTAATCACAGATATGCCCTGGCTAGATACAGGTGTCGAATATGGAATTAGTCGTCTACAGATATGCCTTGGCTGGATACAGGTGCCGAATCTGGAATTGTCGTCTACATATAGGCCCTGGCTGGATACAGGTGTCGAATCTAGAATTGGTCGTCTATAGATATGCCCTGGCTTGATACAGGAAACGAATCTCTAAACTCTTCATGCAGACATGCCCTGGCTAGATACAGGTATCGAATCTACAATCAGTTAATCACAGATATGCCCTGGCTAGATACAGGTGTCGAATATGGAATTTTCGTCTACAGATATGCCCTGGCTAGATACAGGTGTCGAATTTGGAATTGTCGTCTACAGATATGCTCTGGCTGGATACAGGAATCGAATCTGTAAACTCTTCATGCAGACATGCCCTGGCTAGATACAGGTAACGAATCTACAATTAGTTAATCACAGATATGCCCTGGCTAGATACAGGTGTCCTATATGGAATTGTGACAGTTGATAGTAATCATCTTTGGATTGACCTTTTCCTGAAAAGGCAAGACATTAGTTGTATGCAATGTCATGATGTATGAGATGCATGATGTCATGATGTTTTCAAGAATAAATGAGATTGTGTGATATGATGCGTATATGCATGCGTCATGGTGTATGGTAATGTGATGAATGTATTTTTGTCTAGGAAAATAAATCCTTGACGACTGCCGAGAGTTTGAATCCTGGGCTGATGTTGAAGAGTAGAGTTCTTCGCTTCTGCTGGGGGTGATGATTGTAAGAATAAACCGGTAGGAGAAGATGACTCCATTGGGGAATAAACTTGTTGGAGAGATTACTCTGCGGGGAATTACTCTGTGGGAAGAGATACTTCGCTGAGGTTTTGATGAGAACTCCGCCGGGGATTCCACTGATAAGTTATGTTGGGGAATTTGATGAACTCCGCTGGGGATTGACAGTTTTGGCCCCACTGGGGATTTTGAAACTTGATTTTGAGGGGAATTAGATTCTGGAAGGCTCTCAGGTTGGGGATTACAAGAATCTTTTGAGTTTGAGAAGGAACCGGTGTAGGGTTTCCTAATGATGAGTCTGTGTAAAACTGCATCTGGGTTTGAAGAGTAACCGGTGTAGGGCTTCCTGATGATGAGTCCGTGTAAAACTGCATCTGGAGTTGAGAAGGAACCGGTGTAGGGTTTCCTGATGATGAGTCCGTGTAAAACTGCATCTTGGATTTGAGAAGGAACCTGTGTAGGGTTGCCTCATGATGAGTCCGTGTAAAACTGCATCTTGGATTGAGAAGGAACCGGTGTAGGGTTGCTTCATGATGAGTCCGTGTAAAACTGCATCTTGGATTTGAGAAGGAACCGGTGTAGGGTTGCTTCATGATGAGTCCGTGTAAAACTACATTTGGTTTGAGAAAGGAACTGTGTAGGGTTGCTTCATGATGAGTCCGTGTAAAACTGCATCTTGGTTTTGAGAAGGAACCTGTGTAGGGTTGCTTCATGATGAGTCAGTGTAAAACTGCATCTTCCAACAGGTGATGAAGGAATTGTTGAACACTTTTGACATTCGAATGCCCCAAGTGATGATGAGGGAGACTTGCCCCAGGTTAATCTGCAATTGAGAGATTTTGTTGAAATCTTGACTGGACTGCCCCAGGTTAACTGAACTTTGAAAGATCTGTTGAAACCTTGACTAGACTGCCCCAGGTTAACTGAACTTTGAAAGATCTGTTAAAACCTTGACTGGACTACCCCAGGTTAACTGAACTTTGAAAGATCTGTTAAAACCTTGACTGGACTGCCCCAGGTTAACTGGATAGTGACATGTGATACCCTTTGTTGATAGGAGATTTGTCAATGGAAGTGTCATCCTTTTTGAAGTGATTTTGCTCACTGAGAGAGTTTTCATTCCTCCGAACATTCGCTGTATGAATTTCTTCGCTGTCAAACAAATAGTCAAATGCAAACAGTGATATTCAAACAATGCAAAGTTTATGTTTGTCTCGAAGTTTTGAAAAATGCGTTTTTTAGCAGAAAACTTTTCATAAGACAAGTTCAACACAAGATTTAGAGCAAAGCCTTACATGAGTCAGGATACCTTTTGTAACAGTATGCTTTCGAACTAACCCATGCTTCAATTAGGACTTTTAAAGGGTTGTAACGTGGCCTGGTTCACGGTTTAAGAAACAAAGGATAAAGGCTCAAAGTATATTTGTACCCACCCGCTCTTCGTGATGTTCTTCAATCCTAAGCTCAGTTAATTGTGCGTCGCACTCTGTTCGAGTTTGGAACGACTTTTTGGGTGATGGTTCACCAGTTGAATTTGGGAGACAGTCATCATCTCCTTTTTCTTTTTCAACATTTTTTATGTTGTTGAGGATTTGTAATGACCTCTCTATTTTGATTTTGATTTGTTATCCCTAACTTTTGCCTGACTGTCTCTGTTTTTGAGATCACAGTCAGCGGGATGCCCTAGCTTTCTTAAGCCTCCTTTACAGGTTTTGGCTTGGTGGGCTTTTCTCTTTTGAGAGATTGACTGCCTATGTGATAGGGAACCATCACTGTCTTTTGATTCCATAGGAATGCTTTTTTTGTTGACGTCGTTCGTTGTGTTACGAACTGAGGGTTTGCAACTTCCATGCGCACCCTTTTGAATTAACTGAGAGACTACCCTGCCCCAGGTTTATATCAAAGGCTTTGATTGTTTAGAACATAAAACTCCTGCTTCTTTGGCTCGAAGGGGTTGACTAGGGATTATCTTCCTTATAACTCCAGTGTTTGGGAATTGAAAGAAATGTCTGTACATCATCAGCACGGTCTGTTCAAAAGCATACTGTATGAGATTATGGTATTGTTTCGTCATCCTCCCTCTAAAGGCTTGCAGCTTTTTATCAAGAGTTAAATATCATAAAGAAAAGCATAAGAGTAGTGAAAACGAATGGATGAATTCAAGACAAACATATGCAATGCATTAATGAAACAGAGTTTGACATTAACAGTTAATTGTTTAAATAACAAAAGAAATTACAACTTTGAAAATTCAAATGAAGCAAAAGTCTTTTAGTTTGAGCTTCGTCAAATCAGGTGGAGAACTCCTCAATGGAAGATTTTCATCTCGCCGTCTGGCATGAACCTCAGCACTCTAATGTCAATCAGATCTTGAATCTTGTTCTTCAAGGCCCAACAGTCATCGGTGTCATGTCCCGGGCTGTAGGAGTGGTATACACAAAATGCATCGGGATGATAGTTAGGAGCGGAGGTATTGGGCTTCCGAATAGGATCCCTCAAAGCAGTCAGATTGACCTCCAACAAACGTTCCAATATCAGAGATGACGGTATGTCAGTCTCCGTGAACTGTCTTCCCGGCGTATTTTGATTACACCGATTACCCCGTTGACGCTGGCGAGGTTGTTGTTGGGCTTGTGACCCTGAATCAAGCAGAGGAGCCTTCCCCTTGTCTTCTTGTCTGGATGGGGGTTGAGTGGTGACTTGCTCCTCAACCTCAGATGTTTGCCCCAGTTGGTTGTTCCGAAGCAGTTGGTTGGCGAGAACTCTGAGTTCCTCTTGTCTTTGAGACAAGTCCTGGATTAGGGCCATCTGGCCCACCAGTTGCCCCATCATTTGGATCCTCATTGTAGTCAGCTCAGACTGCAGTGCTTCCAACTGATCACTCCTGGTATTGTTTGAATTCCCCTGGACCATACCCCTTGTGAGGAGAGCTTTCACTTCTTCTTGCCCCAAGGACAGGTTTAAGAACATCTCCTGCAGCTGAGCAGTCTGGTCCTGGATATCCTTGACAGTCCTTTCTAGAGCCATCTCTTACTGAAATAAACAGTAGGAGAGTAAGGAAACCTGAAAAAGGAAAAACTGTCAAGATGCAATGCATGATATGTGGATGCATGCTTTCAAGGATCTCTCGGGGTAAACACAAGAGAATGTTAGAGGTTGAACTTCGATCTTTGATTTGGAGATCTTTGCCCCGGTGGATGTCTTTCCACAAGAATCAAGCTCACCATGTCAAGTGGGTCATAGCCCCCGATTCAAGTTGTTGCACTCGATCTTTGATTGGAGAACTTTGCATCGGTGGATGTCTTTCCATGAGAATCAAGCTCACCATGTCGAGTGGGTCATAGCCCCTGATTCAAGTTGTTGCACTTGATCTTTGATGGCATTTGTTTAGAGGAGAAACCTCTCGCCCTTTGGTAGACGTCTGGTTCAACGTAACCCTGCATCAAAAGAACCCTCGAGATCCTTGAAATGGTTATTGAAAATGCTATGGTATGATGTTATGATGTTATGTACATGCATGCGAAAGCAAGTGAGTGTATATACAGGTAAACATATTCACACAAAGAAAACAAGTCCTTAGGTTTAGGCTTGCATGGGGTTTGTAGGTAAGTACCCTCTTGAAGTTAGTTGGCTCATCCTGTCCTAGAAATAGAAACCGGGTTCTAAGGAGCTCAATATCATTGGATTGTTTTCTGTGTTCATTGTTTTGGTTTAGCCACTTAACTGGCGGCCAAAATATTCCAAGAAAACAACCCTCAAATAGTGTAGTATCGAGTATCTACCAACTTTGGACTGCACCGAAGTCGGTCATCTCACTACCCCTAAGAAGGCTAAGATGGTCAATTAAGGTTCTAAGAGTTCGTTAGTGCTTCACGATATCACTCAGCGGCCCCGTACTCTCCTTGATTGAACTCAAGGGTTACCGGTACTCACAAATATGTCACACTAACATAGCTTACTGCTTTAACCATGTCGGTATACCCCGCACAGTTCCCTCACAGTTTTTTTGCTATTTACATAAAAAGGTGCCCCAAATCCGGGTGTAGGATTTACAACAAACCCCAAACAAGGACCCAAAGAGTAAAGCAATCAAGGCAATCAAAGTAAGAATGTAAAAGTGATCTAAACCCTAAGGTAACCCCACTTTTAAGTTAGTCCCCAGCAGAGTCGCTAGTTCTGTGATACGGTGGGAGAACTGACTTGAGTTTTTGCATTTTGTATTCGCACTTGTTCGGTTTAGCAAGAGTCGCCACTGACTTTTTATTTTATCCTAAAGGAAAGGTTAAAAAAGCACAGGAAAAACCTTTTTGAGATGTTTCGTGGGTTCGGGGGGCAAATTATAGAAAGGGAAGGTATTAGCACCCTTTCTATCCATGGTTATCCATGGGCTCTTAGTTACTTGGTTTTTTAGATCACTTGCCTTTGATTTTCAATTGTTTGAAATTGTGGTGTGTGTGTGTGTGTTTGAAAATGTTTTTGAAATAGACGCCTTGTCTAGGCAATCGTTGTAATGACTCGTGTTTGAGTGTTTCACAAAGGTGTGTATCTTTTCGAAAAGATGTTTCAAATGTTTTTTGAAAGTTTGTTTTGAAAGTGTTGTGGAGTGTGGTTTTGAAAAGTAGGCAAGTGTTTTTGCAAGTTTGTCAAGTAACTAAGAGTCGTCTACCCCTAAATTTACTCAAAGGTTTTTCTCATGTTTTAACCCTTTTAACAGTTTTGTTCCACCATTGTATTTGGTGGACAATCTTGTATTAGGATGTTAATGGGATAGGCGCGGGTCATTGTATGGACCATGAATGCAATGGTGCCAAGTGTCTTTGGCAATTTTGCTTGAAGGGACTATGATCATTTTGATAGGCAACTTTCGAAAGCGTCATCGAGGGACAATGATCATTTGAATTGTTTTGTTTTGCCAAAGAAACTCGACGTGCAAGCATGGCCCATTTTGGAAGGCAACATGTGGGATTACCCTAGGGGTGCAAGTGTGATTGTGTATTGATTTCATGTATTTTGTTTTTGTATTAGGTTATCTAGCGTTTGATTTTATGTACATACAAACCCTAGGTCTAACCATGGTATATTTGAAAGCGATAAATTGCGGGAATTTAAAGTCTACGCTATTACAAATAAGTATTCGAGAGTGGGGGTACAAATATTTACAAATAGGGATGAGACTTTAGGAGAGTAGTGTCCAAATAATTTACAACCAAATCGAATTGCGCAAATGTAATATATAGTGTATAGCAATGTATAAGAATAGCAAATGTAAATATACCAATGTATTTGTGTATTGTAAATGTGTATGTGATTTATTTACAGGTTGAGAAATGTTAACTTAATGAGAAAATTAAGTATTGTCTATTTATTTTGTTTTTGTATTCTTGTATTTTTGTCTTTATGTACAAAACAAAACAAGTTTTAATAAGATAAAAGAAAAGGTGTTTTAAGTAATTCTAATTTTTATGTATTTATGATTAATGTTTTTATGTTTTATATACAACAGTTCAAAAAAGAAATGTTTTAAGAAAAATTAATGTTTTATGTATTAAAAAGATTTATTAAAAGTTTTAAGACCCAAAAATCTATTAACCTAATTAATCTCCTATTTACACATTTTGGTATAAGAAAAAAAATATTGTTAAAATAAATTAATATGGAAGATTAAGGTACTATTTATTTATAAACAAAACAAATTGTTTTTTTTTTTATAAAAAAAAAGGTAAACAAAAAGTGTTAGTATAAAAGAGAGTCAATGGGCTTAAAGGGGTTATGCTGGCCCAAATAAATGATTAGAATAAAAAGAAAAAAAAAGGGGGGGGTGCGCTCAGATTGGAGAGGCCAGGCGCCTCGAATCAATGGGCTTAAGGCTTGTTAGTGGGACAAGGCCCAAGCACGTTAGACAACATTTTTTTGTTTAGGGTTTCTTCCAAGCTTGTTCATTAGGGATTCTAGGGTTTGTGAGAACACAGAGGCGTGCCGTTTACTTTGTTTCTATCCTCTTCATCTTCTTCGCTCGTTCTCATGCCAGGCTTTTGAACATCTCCTCTGCTTCTGAGGCCAACCAGCGCCATTTCTACTTCCTCTTCCCTCCACGGATCGCTCAGTGAGGTTATATTAATGTAATGATTTTGTTCTTTTAATTTAGGGTTTTAAGCTTTTACGTGTTACTTTCGTATTCTGATTTTGATGTGTTGGTATCTATTTGTTCTTTGAGGTGTATGAAAAAGAAAATTACACCTTTGTTGGAGACGGAGGAGGATGGAGATGGAGGCGCTCAGGGTGGCCGGACGGGGGTGCTTGGTGTTGAGCTGGCTCTGCTTTTCCTGGTATCTTTACCTTTGCCTTTTATTAGGTTTGATGATGACTGCTTTGAAAACCTAGTTCATATCACTTTTTCCTCTTCTGTATACTTGCTTCAGTTGCTTGTATGCTTGCTGAGACGCCTATTTGCTTTGACACTTCTTTTCCTCTTCCATTAACTTGCCTGCTGATATGCTTGATATGAATCTGAGTGTTGCTTTGTGTACTTGCCCAATGATGAAATCTTTCTGAGGGTTTATTGACTTGAAATGCTTGTCTGCTTCTGATATGCTTATAGATTAGTATATTGTGCCCTGTGATGAGGTTACCTCTGAGGGCCTGGTTGGTTCGAATGTTTTTGTGTATTTGAATGCTTGCCTCTGTGTATTATGGTGTTGAGATATTGATGATATTGGCAGCCCAATGATGAGGATGCTCTGAGGGCTTGTGTTGGTTGGAAAGCTGGTTTTGGAAAGGGCTTTAGAGGTTGAGCTTGTTTTGACAGGTTATGCTTTGTTTGATAAGTTGAAGCTTGATAGGTTTAGGTTTGTATGGTTTAGGCTTCAGGCTGGATAGCTTGTGTTGTTTGAGGCTATGGGCTTGATGTTCTGGAGAGGCTTCAGCAGGCCTTTAGAGGCTTTTGGTCTTAGACAGGCATGAGGCTTTGAGGCTTGATGACAGTTTACAGGTTTTAGGTGTTTGGAGACAGGTTAGGCTTCATGTTTGCTGTTGAAACAGGTTAAGGCTTATGCTGTTAAAGGCTTGGAATGCAG
The DNA here is from genome assembly GCA_948472305.1 of Vicia faba. NCBI lineage: Eukaryota > Viridiplantae > Streptophyta > Magnoliopsida > Fabales > Fabaceae > Vicia > Vicia faba. Next base: position 32,048,676 of record OX451740.1, on the reverse strand, counting down.
GTTTTTGATGGCTTCTGTTTGTAATGTTCTTTTGAAAGGGCGGAGGGTTTGTTGGTATAGGCTTGAGCTTGTTGTGTGCTTGTGCTGTTTGCTTCTTTTTTAAACAAGTGAGGGTTATGGCTTTTTGTTTGTGCAGGTTGATGGTTTAAGGCAGCTCTGTTTCTTTTGACAGTTTGTGAAGTTCTCCTTTTTTTTTTGATATTTCTGCCTCCCCCCCTTTCGTACTGTGTTGGTATGATTGTTTTATATCTTTTCTTCAAGCCTAAAGCCTGTAAGCCCTTTCTTTTCTCTTTTCCCTCTCTCTACATTTAAAAAGCATTTTATTGCTTTAGAAATGTACTTTTCTGAAAAAGCAAATTGGCTGGAAAGTGATGATTTGAACCTTGCTTGCATCCTAGTTTTCTTCTGCATACTTCTTATCTCCTTTTTTTCCAGAATTTATGCTTCTTTGTGTACTTCTTTGACAGTATTTTGTACTTTGATATCTTTCCATATCCTTTTGGACAGCTTTTGGATATCTTTGGCTTTGGGCAGCTCTAGTTGACTTTGGACTTAGTTTTGAAATTGTGACTTGCCTTTTTGGTTGCCCATTTGGATTTTGTTTGGCATTTTATGCAGTATGTTTTGACAAACTTTGGATTTGTGCAATTTAACTTTTGTGCATTTCATGTCTTTTTTGCAAGCATTATTTTCATCCCTCTTTGTGAACCGGGAGAAATCTCGTGATTTGCAGAGAGGGCAAACTGATTCCGGCCAGTTGCTTTTAATGATGAATCTATTTTTTTATCTGTCTGTCTTTTTAATTTTATCTGCTTTTGACTTCTTCTTTTCTTTTTGCAGATAAAAATCAATGGAGAGGAGTAGCAGTAGAAGCTGAAGATTTGAAGACTTTTAGGACATAGCTTTGTTTCCATTTTAATTATTTGTAATAGTATTAATGTAAATAACTGTAAATAAATTTACAGTATTTAAATAATATCTGTAACAAACAATTCAAAATAAATAAACATCCCTCTTTTTATCAATTAATTCTTCTTCCAATTGATTGTTCATTTAATTATTTATAATTCTTAAAATTATAATAACTGGAAATAAATCCCAATCATTTTAACTCAGAATAATAAATAATCAATAAACGTCCGGAATCTTGAATAATCAGAGCACTTCACAGCTAAACAACACACGTCCATATGTCCCTTTTTTTATTTGATTAAATCCAACACTGCAAACTCAAATCAAATGCCTCAGTCCACATCTCAGAATAACTTGAAAAACACTGTAGAATTAAATCTTTCTGAGAAATATGCGCACAAACCCTAGTTCTTGATTAAATGCCAAAGAAGCGTTCGCCTGATCAAAACTTGAGCCAATTCAACCAAACCTTAGCAATCTTCCTGAACTGCTTTAAAATCAATGAAAACCCTAAATTTTGTCTGACTGACGAGAAAAGTCTGTTTGATCGATTCTTGAGCCAGTCTGAAAAAATCAGGAAAAGCCCGAAGCTGTGATTTCTTGTGGAGAGATACGAGGGCAAATTTTGGGGTACAACAACCTCTGTTTAAGAAATTTCTACTCCTCTTATAACTGTTAAGAGGAATCTGCTGTTGGCCGGTGTATTTCCGGATGTGGTGAAGGTTTCCACATGTGTTCAATTCTACCTTCCGGTTACCGTGTGTTGAAGTTTGGTGTTCAACACCTGATGGATAATAAAGAGATTCTGTTCGAGAAGACTATTATTCCTGTTGTTCCAAGTGAAGATGTTGCCATTATAACCATTTCCACTAATCCTTCCAAGGTTTCCTCGAGAAAGCCTGTTAGGGTTACACCTGTTCCAAGAATTACTCCACTAAGAATCACTGTTCCTGGTCCCATTCCGTACACCTCAGACAAGGCTGTCCCATGGCATTATGGTGCTGATGTATATTACCATGGTGTTAAGCAAGATCTGAAGACTGAAGAGGCTGATGCTGATGTCAGTAATATTGTTGGGACCAGTAAGGTTACCCGAAGTGGAAGACTCTTCTCTCCTAAGATTTCCCCTCCGACTGTCCACAAACCTATTGTCATTCCATCTGTTAGTACATCAACTACTGTTCCAGTTCTTAATCCAGTTATCACCCCTATCGCCGAGCCATCTGGGACTCGGGGCAAAGAAATTATAGGTGAGCCTTCCCGGACGGAGGCACCCAGGAAAATCATTTTAGAAACCTCTAAACAAGAATTAGAGGAAATATTGAAAATTATCAAGAAGAGCGACTACAATGTAGTCGAGCTGCTGGGGAAGACCCCGTCAAAGATCTCCATGTTGTCCCTGTTGTTGTGTTCTGAAGCCCATGCGAAGGCTTTAATTGCATTTCTCAAGAATGCGCATGTGCCGCAGGAAACTTCAGCCGATCAGTTCAAAGATTGCATGGCCAGCCTGACTATTGACAATGGGCTAGGTTTTTCAGATGCGGATCTGACACCGAAAGGAAGAAATCATAATTATGCTCTGCACGTCTCGATCGAGTGCAGGGGCACCACTATGGCCCATGTGCTGGTAGATACCGGGTCCTCATTGAATGTTCTGCCAAAGAGAGCGTTGGACCATTTGGATTGTGAAGGTTTGATTCTAAAGCCGAGTAACATTGTGGTAAGGGCTTTCCATGGATCAAAGATAATGGTGCACGGGGAGGTGGACATCCCTGTCAAAGTGGATTCTCAGACCCTTGGGTCCACCTTCTACGTAATGGATATTAAGCCATCGTATTCTTGCTTGCTGGGTCCTCCTTGGATTCATAGGGCTGGGGTAGTTACTTCCACGCTCCATCAAATGCTGAAGTATCCTATAAAAGGGAAGATTGTCACAGTATGAGGTGAAGAAAAGTATATGGCGAATCATCTCAATTCCTTCTGCTACGTAGAGATGGACGAGGAATTCATAGAAACACCTTGTCAGAATTTCGAAGAGGTCCCTCAGGTCTCGGCATCAACTGAAGTTACTACTGGCAAACCTCCACTGAAGATGGCTTCTCTCAAAGATGCCAGGGTTGCAGTTGAAGAAGGTGGGTGTACCAATTGGGGTCAGCTCCCTGATTTCACTCACAAAACTGACAAATTTGGCTTGGGCTTTACTGCAGGGGCTCAAAGGGATGTTAGGCGCGCACAGATTATAAGACCTCCTCTACACATCAGCAATCAGGGAGTTAATGCAATTGAGGACAATGAATAAGATTCAGACATCGACAGCTGGATCTACCCAACAACCAATGGTGGACTGAATAACTGGACGGCGAAGGACTTCATACCTGTTTCTTTTATTCCGCAGTAATTGACTTTTGTTTTAAGATTTGTAATAGACAGTTTGAAACTTTACGGCCCGGTGCCTTGCCCGAGGCACCTTGGCTTTTCTTGTGAGGGCTTATTATTTATCATTTTCATATATCATTAATAAAACATTGGACGTTTCTTGCATTACAAATTTTGCGCTCCTTGTTTTTCTTTTCTGTCTCTCACTTTATCAAAATAATTATTCTCTTACACATACTCACGTATCATACTGTAGATCCATATCCACTATGGATCCCATTGATAACAACTCTGCTACTTCTAGTCATGACTTCAAAAATCTGATCAACCAAGCCGAGGACGAAGGTGAGGATGATTGTGAGGTGCCTGGAGTACTTGCTAGACTATTACAGCAGGAAGAAATGGCCATACAGCCTCATGAAGAGCCAGTTGAGGTAGTGAATTTGGGTACAGAGGAAGACATGAAAGAGTTTAAAATAGGTGCGAATATGGAGCCTAGTGTCAAACAACGGTTAATACATATGCTACACGACTATGTTGAGATCTTCGCCGGGTCCTATGAAGACATGCCTGGTTTGGACACTGATATTGTGGTACATCGCCTGCCGACTAAAGAAGACTGCTCTCTGGTAAAGCAGAAGGTCCGCCGTATGCGCCCTGAAATGTCAGAGAAAATCAAGGCAGAGGTCATGAAACAGTTCGACGCAGGATTCTTAGCTATCACTTCTTATCCGCAGTGGGTTGCCAACGTCGTTCTGGTACCTAAGAAGGACGATAAGGTATGGATGTGTGTGGACTATAGAGATCTGAACAGGGCAAGCCCCAAGGATGACTTCCCACTTCCTCACATTGATGTTCTAGTCGACAACACTATGTAACACAAGATCTTCTCCTTCATGGATGGTTTTTCTGGCTATAACCAGATCAAGATGGCTCCTGAGGACATGGAGAAGACAACCTTCGTTACACAGTGGGGCACCTTCTGTTACAAGGTAATGCCTTTTGGGTTGAAGAATGTTGGGGAAACTTATCAGCGCGCCATGGTCATTTTGTTCCACGATATTATTCACCACGAGATCGAGGTTTATGTTGATGACATGATAGCCAGGTCCCAGACTGAGGAAGAGCACCTTGATCATCTACAGAAACTGTTTGACATGTTGAAGACTTACAAGCTGAGGTTGAATCCGAACAAGTGTACCTTCGAGGTAAGGTCTAGTAAGCTTCTGGGTTTTGTTGTCAGTGACAAAGGTATTCAGGTAGACCCTGCAAAGGTAAAATCCATACAAGAGATGTCGGCTCCCTGCACAGAAAAAGAAGTTAGAGGTTTCTTGGGACGCCTGAATTACATCGCCAGGTTCATTTCACATCTGACTGCTACTTGTGAGCCAATCTTCAAGCCGCTAAAGAAAGATCAAGTGTTAAAATGGAATGATGAATGCCATAATGCTTTTGAAAGAATCAAAGAATACCTTCAAGAACCACCAATTTTGATGCCTCCAGTTGAAGGAAGACCTTTGATATTATACCTGACAGTCCCAGACAGTTCAATGGGGTGTGTGCTGGGGCAGCATGACGAGTCTGGTCGAAAAGAGCATGCATTTTACTACCTTAGCAAAAAGTTTACCGACTGTGAGACTCGATACTCATTGCTCGAGAAAACTTGCTGCACTTTGGCATGGGCTGCTCGCCGACTGAGATAGTATATACTGACTCCCACTACCTTGTTGATATCAAAGATGGATCCAATCAAATATATTTTCGAGAAGCCCGCCTTATCCGGAAGAATAGCAAGATGGAAGATGATCTTAACCGATTACGACATCCAATACACAACCCAAAAAGCAATCAAGGGGAGTGTATTGGCGGATCATTGGCGCATCAGGCCGTAGATGACTACCAGTCCATGAATTTCGAGTTCCCAGATGAGAATATCATGTTGGTAACCAACTGCGAAGAACCTGGACCGGATGAAGGACCCGAGGAGGAATCCCGATGGTCTATGTATTTTGATGGAGCCTCGAACACATTGGGTAATGGCATCAGCGCTGTAATTATATCTCCCGAGGGCTGTCATACTCCGTTCACCGCCCGATTATGTTTTAACTGCACCAATAATATGGCGGAGTATGAAGCGTGTATCATGGGTCTTCAAGCTGCTATTGACCTGAGGATTAAGTTCTTGAGTGTATTCGGAGATTCCACTCTGGTGATAAGTCAGATCAAAGGCGAGTGGGATACGAAGCACCCGAATCTTATTCCTTACAAAGAGTATATACTGACATTGCTCCCACACTTCGAAGAAATAACCTTTGAACATTTCCCAAGAGAGGAGAATCAGTTGGCGGACGCGCTAGCTACCATGTCTTCTATGTTCAAAGTCAGATGGGACAATGAAGCTCCCCAGATTACCATTGAGAGGTTGGATGAAACTGCACATTGCTGTGATATTGAGACCAAAGAAATGGCAGATAAACCTTGGTTTCACAAAGTAAAGAGATATCTTGAGGTTCAAGAATACCCCGAGGGGGCATATGTTAATGATAAGAATTTTCTGAGGAGATTCACTGCGAAGTTCTTCATCAGTAATAGTATCCTCTATAAGCGTAACCATGATTCAACCTTACTGCGGTGCATAGACAAGAGCGAGGCGGAAAGAGTCCTGGCAGAGTTACATGAAGGTACCTTCGGAACTCATTCCAGTGGACATACCATGGTAAAGAAAATCCTACGGGCCGGATATTACTGGTCCACTATGGAAGCCGATTGTTACCAGCACTCTCGAACCTGTCATAAGTGCCAAGTCTATGCTGATAAAGTGCATGTACCTCCGGTTCCCCTGAATGTTTTGACAACTCCTTGGCCCTTTGCAATGTGGGGCATCGACATGATTGGCGAGATCAGACCTACTGCGTCTAACGGGCATCGCTTCATTCTGGTAGCAATTGATTATTTCACAAAGTGGGTTAAGGCAGCTTTCTTTGCTACAGTAACCAAAAACGTCGTGGCGCGGTTTATCCGACACAATCTGATCTGTCGATATGGTGTACTAGAGAGGATCATTACTGACAATGATACAAATCTCAATAACACGATGTTCACCAAACTCTGCAAACAGTTCAAGATACATCATCATAACTCTTCTCCCTACCGGCCGAAGATGAATGGGACTGTTGAAGCGGCTAACAAGAACATCAAGAAGATTGTGCAGAAGATGACGGTGACATACAAAGACCGGCACAAGATGCTACCATTCGCTCTTCATGGGTACCGTACCTTATCACAGATATTGAGAAGGACAACACCCTACTCTTTGGTGTATGGCATGGAGGAAGTCCTACCCATCGAAGTCTAGATACCCTCTCTCAGGATTATGAAGGATGCAGGTATGAACGAAGACGACTGGATCCAAACCCGACTTGATCAGCTGAACCTAATCGACAAGAAGAGACTTACTGCTATCTATCATGGTCAGACGTATCAAAAGCGAATGATCAAGGCTTCTAACAAGAAAGTCAGACATCAAGAATATCAAGTTGGGAATATGGTGATCAAGCGCATCATACTACCGCAAGGTGATCCCAGGGGCAAGTGGACCCCCACATACGAAGGGCCATTTGTGGTTAAGAACATTTTCTCGGGAGGAGCTATGATTCTAACCACCATGGATGGTGACGACCTTCCTCACCCTGTCAATGCAGACATAGTGAAAAGATACTACGTATAATCAAAGACCCGCTAGGTTGACTGGTCTAGGAAAAAATAAGGGCTTCCCGGCGAACCAAAAGGGTTCGGGCAAAAGTAACAGATGAAAATGAATAAACTGTACACCCGACAAGTCGAAAATCTAAAAAGGAGACTTGGGAAAAAAAGGGTATCCCGGTGGACTGAAAACCCGAAAGGGCGGTCCAGGAAAAAGTTAGGGATTGAAGCGTAACACTATGTCTCATTGGATCATCTTGCAACTAGACTTCGGTGTCGACTATCAAGCGCGAACAACGCCAACCAATCTGATCCACTTTCGACCAAGTAGCAAAGTGATGAGACGCTTGAAGATATAAAGGCAATAGTAGAGTTGGAACCCAATGGGACTGTTTCACATAGCTGTTTTTCTTTCTTAAACAAAAATTGTAATTTCTATCTTTCAGCGGCGTTCTCTTACTAGAGCGCCAACCTCCTTGTACAAAAAGCCTATTACAGGCCAACTTCAAAATCAATACAAGTCATTTCCACAAAGCTTTGAGTTATTTCCTTTTTCCTGTTTTGTTTTGCTAGAACGTCCAATGGTTCATTTTTGATATATGCATTTGAAAATAATTGCTGCTCACAAATATTTACATGAAAAACAAAAGACAAATTACTCGTAATTCCAGGAACAGGGAAAACAAGAAGTGTCCAAAACCTTACAATTACTCTGCCCATCAGGTACAGGGATAGAGCCAGCTTGAGAACATGAGAAGTGGTACATACACTCCCCACAGAGTAAAAAGTATCCAAAGACAGCGACGTCAGCTTTCCAGAACAAGACATAACTCTCCCCAGCTAAGGTTCGCAATCGCGAGTGAATCGGTAAATTTTTCCCCAAGCAGAGTTTATTTCTCTCATCAGCAGAAATTCAAATCTCCGACAGAATTCCCTATCACCGGCAACGGAAAATTCATCCCCAGATGAGTTATTTCCTCAAGTCAGCAGAGCTATCAACAGAGTATCTCCTCTCCAACAGACTTAGTCCCCGCAGAGTTATCCTCAGACAGATTCTCTCCTCGACAGAATATCCGTAAACAAGGGGAAAATCTCTAGCATAGTCATCTTTGTTCACCATCCCCGACAGAAGTAGAGGAACTATGGTTTTTATAGCAATCAGGGATTTATTTTCCCAGATTCATATTGTCACGTCAGCATTTCATGTTCGTACATCATGACATGTGCATACATCACATATAACATAGTCTCATTTATTTTGAGAACATCAGCATACAATGCATCTCATGCATCACAAATAACTAACCCTGTATTTATTTCAGGAAAAGACAGTTATTATCAACAATTTCCAGTAGGTACATGAGCAACACTCAAAGATAAACAGAGTAATCATCGGCAACAAATGCAACCTCATCCAGGTTCCCACAACCCTACTATCCCAGATTTCATATCGAAGTAACCCTACTACCCAGGTTCCTTCTCACATCCCTACTATCCCGGCTTTCATATCGAAGTAACCCTACTATCCAGGTTCCTTCTCACAACCCTACTATCCGGGCTTTCATGTCGAAGTAACCTTACTACCCAGGTTCCTTCTCACAACCCTACTATCCAGGCTTTCATAGCGAAGTAACCCTACTATCCAGGTTCCTTCTCACAGCTACTATTCAGGCTTTCATATCGAAGTAACCCTACTATCCAGGTTCCTTCTCATAACCTTACTATCCGGGTTCTGCCTCTCTTATCCCCAGACAACAGTCCACAACACTGTAAGACCTGGACCTGATCAAACATGTTTGCTTTCACATTTCCCCAGAAAGTCGCGGTGCAACATATACCCCGACCAAACACACAGTTCACTTCCTCTTCCCAAACTGGAATTATTCCCCAGTAGAGTAACGGACAACTGAAGCTCCTAAAACTCTATTTCTCTCAAGACAGAGACCAGCATTCCCCAGCGAAGTCCTCCTCAACAACAGGTATACGGGTTCTCGTAAAGGAATCTCTTAAGCGATCGACACTTCTTCAGATGGAATCTTTAAGACCATTTTTGAAAATTCTCTAGAAACTACCAAATGGCATCTATAATCCCATTCTTGATATCACCAGTCAAGTATCACTTCATATGAGTGCAAATTTCTGGGCACTCTAGTGTTCAATCATCTTCGACCTTCAGATCACGAAAGGCAGGCATCCAATCTACATCTTAAGGTTTAAGAAGATTGAACAGGGGCAGCTGTTGTACCCCAAAATTTTCCCTCCCATATTTCTCAATACATGTCAAGTGAGGTCCTCAAAATTGCTCAAGGAAGTGCAAAAGTTGACCAGACAAACTCTCTCCTAAGGCAGTCTACTTCAAATTAGGGTTTCATTTTGCATCAAGATGATTGAGTCCAAAGGATCCCAAATGCTCACCATTGTCCTAATATATTCTCAAGATCATCCATGTCAAGTTTCAAGCCTTGCAGAAGAAGTTTGCTCAGTCAATTGCTCAAAGGCCTAAAAATCAATTGTACTAGGTCAAAATTCAACTGTGGCCCACATACAGTCAAACCTCAATATTTTTGGTCAACATCCTTAATTTGAAGTATCATTCATCATTTGATAAATGGTTGATCATGATTCATCAAGGATTGCTCTCAATTCATCAAAACCCAAAAGTTGCTAAATTAAGGTTTTGTAGGAAAAGTCAACTCAAATTTTACCAAGCATAACTTTCTCATACTTCATCAGAAATTACCCATCCAAAGCTCATTTTGAATAAGATGCAATTACCTACAATTCATCTTCAGCCTCCAAGTTCAAAACATGCACTCACAAAAAGATATGAATTTTGACATTATAGGTCATTTTGAAAAGTCAACAAAAACACCTTTTGGGTCAAAGCTTCATAAATGAACATGGAAGACTAAATTGAGATGATATCAAAAGGTTTGCTTAGAGGACATCCTAAGCTTTCTAAAAAGTCCAAGAACACCTCTCTAGGGTCAAAATTGAGAGAGTTATGCATTGGCCAAGTTGACCTGTTTTTGCAAAATTGCAGAAAGTCAAATATGCTCAAATTTGCATTTTTTGCTAAATGGGCCCAACTTTTTATGCTTGAACTTCAATGATAACATAGTCCACGACCTATGGGACCCTCCATGATTTATTTATTTATTTATTTTATTTATTTTGATTTTTATTCATTTAAAATTCAAATAAAATCAAATAAATCTAAATAAATCATATATTATGTTTTAGGGATGATTTTTTGCACTGAAGGAAGATCTTATATGCTTTCAATTGAGAATCAATTCGTGCAAGGCTGATTTGGTTGGAAAAAGATTGAATTTGAGCAAAATTGGAAAGAAATCATATGCCATGAAGGACCAAATCATATCTTCATGATGAGCAAGATTGAGGTCATTTTTGTTGACCTAACATGTTGTATTACATATACAGAAGCAATGCAAGGCACAAAAGGGGGTTGAGCAGTCGTGAAAGAGGCAAACAAAACTCAAAAAATTCAAGAAAAAGTGGTGATCCAATTTCCATACTAGAGATCAAATCGTGCCATTCTAACATTGCCAACAGATTTCCGGACATCCCAGGAACATATCCCAATCAATTGCAAGCCTTTTCACGCCTAGAATTGTAAGTTACAGGTACCATGATTTGCTTCTAAACTCAAATTCGATTTCATTGATTTACTTATCCTACGCATGTTTTGATTACATATTCGTGTTCATCATTGAGATTTCAAATTATTGGTACCATTTAATTGCATTTCTAACGCCTGTACAGGATATTGCCATAGCTAGGGTTTTATGTTCTTGTTTAGGGCTTTGCAGGATAGGTAAAATTGGACATTGATTCTGGTACCATGAGACTCGTGAGGATGAGACGAGTTGTTTGGTACCAGCCATGGTCATTTATATTGCCTATGGACAATTTTTGAAACACACAGGGTTGTAGCTACAACGCCATGTCCGTAGGTAAAGGTGTCTTGGGCTAAAGCGACGAATGGGAGGAAGAAGATGATGCCTGGCGCCCCCTGGTTGGGCAATTTGAATTTAGCGCATTTTTTCCAAGAATCTTTGTTTTCATTATATTATAATTTATTTTTATTATATATACAAATAAGCATCATAGCTCAGTTGGCAAGCGTGCAGGGGAAAAGTGCAGAGGACCTGGGTTCGATCCCCAGGTCCCAACCTTTATTTCATATTTTTCTTCAAAGATAATCCAACGCGTTGCAAACCAAGGAGCTCACCGTGTACCATAAGGATCTGGCCATCCAACTCATTTGCGCTCCAGATCCAATGCCTTTCCTTTGGAGGACTACCATGCACCCCCAATCAACATGCACACCGGATTGGGCGAAGTCAAGCAGGCCTTAGCCATTTGGGCCCACCAATTCAGATAGCACCCCCCATAATTGCTAATGCAGACCCATTATTCCTTCCTTTTTCTTTTTAATTTATTTAAATCTTTCAATATTTATTTTTATTTTCTTTAATTCATAAATTAATCATTTTTCACAAAAACCATAAAATCAATAATTCATCAAAAATTAGGATTAGATTTTATTTTATCAAAATTAATTTAATTTAGTTTAAATTAGGAAAATTATAATTCATTTTCAAAAATAAAATCAAATAGAAATTAGTTTACACTTTTGATTTAATATTATTTTGCTATTTTTCTCAAATAAATAAAAATAGAAAAATAGGCTTTTAGATGAATTAATTTATTTTTCTCAGTTTAAAATTAACTAGACTTAGGATTTTCCTTTAATTTAACTATTCCATTATTTTCTTAAAACATAACAGGAACTTTTTTAATCAATCGCAATTAGGTTTAGGCAAGGGTCAAAACCCTATTTGTCTCGTATTCGATTCATCGCATGCGTGTTTATTATTTTACAATATTGTTGTAACTGTTCATGGTTTGTAATAGTTTAATCTAGGGCTTTTATTTGTCGTTTTTTCTCGGGTTTTTGGCTATGTAATTAATCCCCCTCCCCGAAGCCTTGTAATAGCGTAGATTTACTTTCTCACATTCTTAGTTCCCGCAAATATTTAACTGTTAGGTGTATGCGAATAGGATTGTATGATAAGAATGCATGACAAATTAATCCAGTTAGAAAACCCTAATGTGCAAAGACTAAATAATTGAAAACAGATCACTCGCACATATCACTCTTAGGGTATACTCTCAATTCGGTTGCCTTCAGTAAATGATCATTAAGTATGGGGAGTCTTAGTTGTTGCCCTCCAGTCTAAAAAGATAAAAATGTCCCATTTGAATGTTGCCTCGGAAATGTTGCCTCGAATATGATCTTAAGACTCTAGGGTTATTACTAAGGTGTCCTAACATTGCTCTAATGATCGTACGTCCCTTTCGAATTGACCCTTACAACTCCAACAACGGTGCTACCTATTTCTCAATAGTAGGATAGTGCTATCTAAAGGAAATAAGAATAGAAACAATCTTTTTCTGAGTAGGTAGATGCTAGTAGGTACTTGCTCAAATCAAAACTCTTCACACTTACACATTTCAAAACAATTTTCAAAACAACTTCGTCACACCTTTGAGGACTGATACAAGGGTTATCACGAAGTCAAAACTTTTCAAAATAAAGCACATACACAAGCAATTTTAAAAGATGAGCAAGTACCTAAGAGCACATGGAAAACCATGGATGGAAAGGGTGCTAAAACCTTCCGTTTCTATAATTTACCCCCAGTACTCAGGAATATCTCGAAAAAGGATTTTTTCTGTACTTTTTTCCTTTCCGGTTGGATGAAATAAAAGTCGGTGGCGACTCTTGCTTACCGCAACATTTTGTGAACAAAAAACACAAAATGCGAAGCAACATTTCAAACAAGTCGGTTCTGCCACCGTATCACAAGGAGGCCTGGGCCTAGACACATGTAGGACCAAGACTCATCATAAGACAAACTTTCCTTCAATAGTTATGTGTCTCCTTTAAATGGACCACCTATATATCCTTCGAATGAACTTTTTGTGTATCTTTCGAATAATCCACATGTATGCCTTGTGCCTTTTTCAAATGGGCCATCAATGTGTGTCCTTCGAATGGACCTTTGGAGTGCTCTTTCGAAGGGATCATATTGTGTGTCATGGTAAAGAAATTATATTGAGGGGTCTAGGCCTTGTACATTGAAAGCAAGCACAGAGGAAGTCTTTACCTTATGTATTAAAGGCAATCATATAAGAAACCTTTGCCCTTGTGAATCTCAGACAAGTCTGAGGAAACCTCTGCCTTGGGGATCAAAGGACAGTTGAAAGGAGCCATTGACTTAGTTAATCCAATACAAGCATGAAAAGGCCTTTGCCTAGTGAGTCGAAGTTTGCATGTAGAGGCCTTTGCCTTGGGAATCAAAATAAACATGCAGGAGACCACTGCTGGTGAATCGAAGGGAACTTGTAAGGGGTTCTTGCCTAAATGAAATTTGGACCAAGGCTTTCTCAAAGGGAAACCAACGCACAATCGAAGTTGATGGGCCAATGCTTGATCAAAGGGTTTTAGATTCCCAATCGAAGCTTGTTGACATTCCAATCGAAAGACCTTTGACTCTAATATGCCAATCGAAGGACATTATTCAGATAACAATCGAAAGACACTGTTGACATGCCAATCGAAGGGTGTGATGCAGTGGGAGAACTGACTTGGGTGTTTTGCGTCTTATCGTAAATGTCGCGGTTAGCAAGAGTCACCATCGTCTTTTCTTTTATCCAAAAGGAAAGGTGAAAAAGCACAGGAAAGACCTTTGAGATTATTTCTTGAGTTCGGGGGGTAGATTATGAAAAGGGAAGATATTAGCACCCTTTTCATCCATGGTTTTCCATGGGCTCTAAGTTACTTGCTAGATCACTTGCTTTTGTTTGAAATTGTGCTTTTGTCTGGTTTTTGAAAGTATTTTGTAAAGGGGCCATTGTTTAGGAAAACTTTATAATGATTCTCCTTCATAAGAATGTATACAAAGTGTTTGATCTTTTGAAAATGTTTTCAAGTTTGTAAGATGTTTTTTTTGAAGGTGTAGGTGTTTGTTTTGAAAATAACAAGGGTGTTTTGTTTTGAAAATGAGAAAGTAACTAGGAACATTCTACCTACTCAAAAGTCTTTCATGTTCATTTCCTCTTTCCTTTGATATTGTCATCTTACCATTGATTTGGTAAGTAACCCTATCTTTGGATGTAAACGGGACAGGCGTGGGTCATCGTATAACCATGATTAGAAATATTGCAAGGTATATTAGCATTCTCTTTTAGGGACTAAGATCATTTGAAAGGTAACATAGATAGCGTCATCGAGGGACTATGATCTTATATTTTTCTTGTTTTTGCTAAGATACCTCACATGCGTAATATGGCCATTTTGTAAGGCAACCAAGTGGATTTACCCTAGGGGTGCTTGTGTGCAAGTTTATTGTTTTTCATGCTTGGTTTTGTCTTTGATTAGGGTTTTCTAATTGATTGGTTTTAGTCTTTCCATACAAACCCTAATTACTGGCATTTATATATAAAGCAATAAATTGTGGAATTTAAAATTTCTACGCTATTACAATACTTGTGGGAGGGGGTGTACAAATTATAAATGGGGATTGCAAGAAAATAAAGCCTGATTATCTATTACAACCTGTGATCGGTGGGAATGAGAACTGACTATTTTGGAATGCTGGTTCATGTTTGCGTTTGTTTTTGCAAAATGTCGCGGTAAGCAAGAGTCGCCATCGTCTTTTATTTTATCCAACAAGGAAAGGACAAAAGCACAGAAAAATTCCTTTTCGAGATACTTCTCGGGTTAGGGAGGTAGATTATAGAAAGGGAAGGTGTTAGCACTCTTTCTATCTGTGGTTATCCACGGGCTCTTAGGTACTTGCTCACTATGTTTTCAAAAGTTTGCTTTTCTTTGTGTTTGTGGGTTTTGAAAAGAGTTTTGTTTTTGAAGAGAGTGTAAGTGCGAAAAGTTTTGTTTTGTTTTAAAAGGAGCAAGTACTTAAGAACATCTACCTACTCAAAAAGGAACTAAACTGTGCAAATGTCCTTTAGACAATGCTATCCCACTATTGAGGAGTAGGTAGCATCGTCGTTGGAGTTTTCGGGTCAATCCGATTTAAGGGACGTGTGGTCACTAAAGCAATGTTAGGACGCCTTAGTGGTAACCCTAATGTCTTAGATCATTTTATCCAAGGCAACCGTTTCGAGGCAACTTATGATCTTTGGACAAGAGGGCGACCTCTAAAACATCCTATACTCAATGACCACGTTCGAGGCAACCAAGTGAAGTGTACCCTAAGAGTGACATGTGCGAGTGTATTGTTTTTCAGTTATATTATCTTTGTATATTTAGGTGTTCTACCGTTTGTTTTCAGATCTTGTCATGCAATCCTAGTTAGCACACATCTGAACAGTTAATATATGTATAGGAACTTAAAGTGCGGGAATTGTAAATCCTACGCTATTACAAGGCTTCGGGGAGGGGGATTATTTACATGTCCAAAATTGGGGGAATAAAGCAGTAAAGTGTAAAAGTCTTAGTTAAGCTATTACAAACCAGTAGGCAGTTACAATAAAATAAACGCGCGCGAATCTGAAAATAACCTCTAAAAATCCTAAGAATAAAATATTTTTGTTGTTTTATTTTATTTTGGGAAAATGATCTAAATCTTCTTAATTTTAGTTTTTGAGAAAATGTTAAGATAATTAAATGATTAATTAACAAAGTTAATTTAATAGAAAAAACTAGCCTAATGTTTTTGTGGTTTTTTTTAATTGATTTTATGTTGATTAAAAAAAAGAAATAAAATAGTCAAAACAAAGATGAAATCGAAGGAACAGGCAGTAAATCAAGAAAGGTATAATTCTGGAGGCCTGGATCGAAAGAGGTGTGGGCTGTCTTTCGATCCAGTGAAGAGGCTTGATCGAAGGTGCATGAGGGGCTGCACTTTGGGGGTGCTCGATTTGGATATGTCATCCTTCGATCTGGGAACTCTGGATCCGGTTCGAAGCTAAGCTGCTAAGCTTCGAAGCTCTGAACAAGATTCTGAGAAGATATTTCCTGCAAAACGAGACAAATGTTAAAGATCCAGGGGGGGCTTTACCCCCCTGATTCGAATCTCCTCCCAATTCGAATCCTTCCTCAATTTGAATCTGCTGAATCTGGGTCTGGGTTTGTTTTATCCTGAGATTTGAAGGAGAAACTTAGATCATGCCCCAACAATGGCACGATCTCATCTTTGCGCTTCAGCTTACATGCAACATAATCAGTAATAACAAGAATACATATGTAATGTGTATTTAAATGTCATGAAGGTGCAATTTTGGTTTTGCAAACCCTTACCAATTAAAGATGTATGATCTGTGGCTCTGGGTGTGGAGATGTTCGCTGAATGGCTGCTTTGGCTTGGATTACTTATGAAAATGCTGATAACCTTTGGTGGGTTTGTGGGCAGCGTATCTCCAAATCCTCCCTGTTTCTCTTTCTCCTTTTTCCTTTTTTTTTGTTCTTCTGGCACTGTATGCTTGCCCTTGTATTTATAGGAGTATGATGGTCTAGTAACGGTAAGAGATAACCAATTAAACAGGCCTTTAAAGCCATGAGACAAGAATCAGACATATTAAAAGATTTCCTTTTTTGAAATATTCATGTCTCTTTGGAATCTTGAATGAACCTGGACACCTTTGATTTTCGAATGCCTCCAGGCCATGCTCTTCGATTGGTCTTGAGTTGCCTCCTTCGAATGGACTTCTTATGTGCCCTTCGAATGGGCCTTCTGCATGCTTCTTCAAATGGACCTTTTGAATGTTCTTCGAATGACCCTTTGAATGCTTCTTCAAATGGACCTTTACATGTTCTTCGAATGAGTCATTTACATGTTCTTCGAATGAGTCATTTACATGTTCTTCGAATGAGCCTCTTGACTGGTGTGCTGGCAAGTTGAGGGGCCTTTTCCTTTGTGAATCGAAACAAACTTGTAGGAGATTCTTGCCTCGTGAGTCGAAGGTAAGCCTGAAGTAGTTAATGCATAGTCGAAGCATTGTGAAATTGACTTGATCGAAGGGGGTTCAACGCTCAATCGAAGACTTGCGAACCAAAGCTTGATCAAAGGGTTCCAAATACCTAATCGAAGTTTACTAATCAAAGCCTGATCGAAGAGTGCCAAATGCCCAATCGAAGACTGATGAGTCAAGCCTGTATCAAAGGATTTTGGATGCCCAATCAAAGACTTTTCTCAGATGCCAATCGATAGACACTTATTAACCTGCCAATCGAAGGACACTGCTATAATACCAATGGAAATATACTTGTTAAACTACCAATCGAATGCCACTGCTACAACGTCAATCGAAAGATACTTATTAACATGTCAATCGAAGGACACTGTTACAATGCCAGTTGAAAGGTACTTATTAACATGCCAAATGAAGATGCCTTTGTTTGGGTGCCAATCGAAAGACATTGTTAAAATGAAATTTGAAAGGCCTTGTTAACAGGCTAATTTGAAGGACCTTTGTCCATGCCAATCAAAGGACACTATGCAGATGCCAATCAAAAGGTATTTTGGAGGTGCCAATAGATAGGCGCTTTGGGGATGTCAATCAAAGGAAACTTAGAAACATTACTCATGAATATTCCTTTTCTTTAGGAAAAGGTTTGTGACCAAACATGTAGGGGAAAATCATGGGAAACATGAGACCGAAAATTTTGGGGTACAACAGTTGCCCCTGTTCAATTTTCTTAAACCTGAGGATATAGATTGGCTTTCGAGCCTTTTGCGATCCGAAGGTGGAAGATAATTGAACACTAGCGTGCCTAGAAATTTGCACTCGCATGGTGTAGTATCAACATTGTGACGTCGGGAATGGGCTTACAGATGCCATTTGGAGATTGCTGATATGAGGATGGGCTTACAGATGCCATCTGCAGGAGCGTCGATCGCATAAGAGATTCCTTAGCGAGAACTTGTGTACCTGTTGTTGTGGAAGATTCTGCTGGGGAAGTCTAACTTTGTTGAGATTTAGGAACCTGCCTGTACTTCAATTGAGAGAATGCCTCGGCTGAGTCTTAAGAACCTGTCCATAATTCAATTGGGGGGAACATCTTCATCAAAGTCTAGGAACTGTCTCGTGCTCAATGGAGTATACCGTTGAGGTTATGGTACTCGTCCATACTATGACGGAGGAGAACATCAAGATCTAGGAACTGACTCGTGCTCAATGGAGTATACCGCTGAGGTTATAGAACTTGTCAACACTATGACAGAGGAGAACATCAAGATCTAGGAACTGACTCGTGCTCAATGGAGTATACCGTTGAGGTTATAGTACTCGTCCACACTATGACGTAGGGAAACATCTTCATCAAGATCTAGGAACTGTCTCGTGCTCAATGGAGTATACCGCTGAGATTATAAAACTTGTCCACACTATGATGGAGGAGAACATCAAGATCTAGGAACTGACTCATGCTCAATGGAGTATACCGTTGAGGTTATAGTACTCGTCCACACTATGACGTAGGGAAACATCTTCATCAAGATCTAGGAACTGTCTCGTGCTCAATGGAGTATACCGCTGAGGTTATAGAATTTGTCCACACTATGAAGGAGGAGAACATCAAGATCTATGAACTGAATCATGCTCAATGGAGTATACCGTTGAGGTTATAGTACTCGTCCACACTATGACATAGGGAAACATCTTCATCAAGATCTAGGAACAGTCTCGTGCTCAATGGAGTATACCACTGAGGTTATAGAACTTGTCCACACTATGAAGGAGGAGAACATCAAGATCTAGGAACTGACTCGTGCTCAATGGAGTATACCATTGAGGTTATAGTACTCGTCCACACTGACGTAGGGAAACATCTTCATCAAGATCTAGGAACTGTCTCGTGCTCAATGGAGTATACTGCCGAGGTTATAGAACTTGTCCACACTATGACGGAGGAGAACATCAAGATCTAGGAACTGACTCGTGCTCAATGGAGTATACCGTTGAGGTTATAGTACTCGTCCATACTATGACGTAGGGAAACATCTTCATCAAGATCTAGGAACTGTCTCGTGCCCACCGGGAGTATACCGCTGAGGTTATAGAACTTGCCCACACTATGACGGAGGAAAACATCAATATCTAGGAACTGACTCGTGCTCAATGGAGTATACCGTTGAGGTTATAGTACTCGTCCATACTATGGCATAGGGAAACATCTTCATCAAGATCTAGGAATGGTCTCGTGCCCACCGGGAGTATATCGCTGAGGTTATAGAACTTGTCCACACTATGACGGAGGAGAACATCAAGATATAGGAACTGACTCGTGCTCAATGGAGTATACCGTTGAGGTTATAGTACTCGTCCACAATATGACGTAGGGAAACATCTTCATCAAGATCTAGGAACTGTCTCGTGCCCACCGGGAGTATACCGCTGAGGTTATAGAACTTGCCCACACTATGACGAAGGAGAACATCAAGATCTTGGAACTGACTCATGCTCAATAGAGTATATCGTTGAGGTTATAGTACTCATCCACACTATGACATAGGGGAACCGTCGAGATTGAGAACCTTATCTGAAATTCAACCGAGGATAATTCAATTGAGATTTAAGAACCGGTTGGGTCTTCGACGTAATTGAGCACTTTAACTGTATCTTTCCTGAAAGGTAAAGGTCAGTCATATGCAATGCATGATATGGATCAGGCAATGATGTTCTCAAAATAAATGAGATTGTATTCGTATGATGCGTATATGCATGTATCATGATGTATGGGATTGTGATGTTTTAGCTGGGGAAAATAAATCCCAGAGCTGCTGGAGAATAGAGTTGAGTTCTTCGTTTTCGCTGGGGATGATGAACGAAGATGATTGTGAGGATAAACCTGCAGGAGAAAAGAACTCCGTTGGGGAGTAAACTTGATGAAGAGATTACTCTGAGGGGAATTACTCTGTGGGGAAGAGATGTTCTGCTGAGGATTTTAACGATAAACTCCGCTGTGGATTCCATTGATAAGCTCTGTTGGGGATTTTGATGATAAACTCCGCTGGGGATAGATTACCGTTGCTGGTGATATTGAACCTGTTGAGGATAGAAGTCCTGCTGGGGGGAAAGAAAGAACTTTGCTGGGGATAATCTTTCCGTTGCAACTTGCTGAGGATAACCCAGTTAGGTTCTTGTGAGGATAACCTTCTGAATTTGGCTGGGGAGATTTATTTGCGCTCTGTAGGGGATAAGCTTCCAGAATCTGCTGGGGAAGATGATTCAACTCTGTTGGGAAAGCTTTTTTTTTTAGACTTCGCTGGGGGAATGGCTCCATTAGGGTATCTTGTATTCCTCCGGGAAACATTCTTATATTCTGTTGGGGAATATTGAGACTGTCAGGGATGCTCTTATGCTTGCTGGGGAATATCTTTATACTCCGCTGGGGAATATTAAGATCTTCTGGGGATACCCAACCTTTTAAGCGCTGATGGTGGATGAATTCTGCTTGGGGAGAGTATTACTGATTTGTACATAGCTGCAAGCCTCTGCTGAGAAATCTATCCCTTTTACTCTACGGGGAGTGACGGTATCTTGGTCATATTCCTCAGTTGAACCTACCTTGGTACCTAGTGGACGGAGCAATTTGTACAGTTCGGAAAAATCTTATTTGCCCCTGTTTTTGTGGGAGAAGGTGCCTGCGGAGGCCTTGTGGATCGAGTATTATCCCAACCTATGATGTTCTTGGTCTCTTTCGATTGAAATGACAAGTCTTCTTCTGGTAGGTAAGTGACGAGATGACGGGACATAGTCGTACGCTTTGATCCCTAATTTTTGCCTGGACCGCCCTTTCGGGTTTTCAGTCCACCGGGATACCCTTTTTTGCCCAAGCCGCCTTTTCAGGTTTTCGACTTTACCGGGTGTACAAAATTTTCATTTTCATCCCTTATTTTTGCCCGAACCCTTTTGGTTCGCCGGGAAGCCCTTATTTTTTCCTAGGCTAGTCAACCTAGCGGGTCTTTGATTATGCGTAGTACTTTTTGATTATGTCCACGCTCTCAGGATGTAGGGAGGTGTCACTGTCGGTAGTGTTGTGTTGCCATACTACCAGAAGATCTTCGTTTGATCATGCAAGATTCGTTGTTGGAATTCATGTCCAATGCCCCAATTGATTCAGATGGAGATTTGCCCCTGACTATTTGGCATTTTGAGAGATTCCTTGAATCTTGACTTGACTGCCCCAGATGATGGACAATGATCATGCCGTGCCCCTTGATTAGAAGTGTTTTTCCACTTGAGGTGATCCTTTTTATTGAGAAGGTTTTTTGTTCACTAGATATTCATCGTGCAAATTTCTCTGCTGTTGAACAAATAGTCATATGCAAACAATGTTATTTTAAGAATGCAAAGCTTATGTCTGTCTTGAAGTTTTTTGAAAATGCATTTTTCAGTAAAACAGGAAAATTTTGTAAAATGTGATGTCAACTCAGGATTTACAGCAAGCCCTACAGGAGTCATGATACCTTTTGTAACAGTATGCTTTCGAACTAACCCATGCTTCATCTAGGACTTTTTGAAGGGTTGTAACGTGGCTTGGTTCACGGTTTAAGAAGAAAAGGATAAAGGCTCAAAGTATATTTGTACCCACCCGCTCTTCGTGATGTTCTTCAATCCAAAACTCAGTTAATTGTGCATTTGAACTCCTAATGAGTCTGGAACGACGTTTTTGGTGATGGTTCACACAAGTTGAATTTGTTGGAAGGCAGTCATTTTTTGCAACATTTTTCATGTTGTTGAGGATTTTTAGCGACCTCGTTCTTTTGATTTGTTATCCCTAACTTTTGCCTGACTGTTCCTATTTTTGAGATTACAGTCAGCAGGATGCCCCAGCTTTCTTAAGCCTCCTTTATGGATTTTGGCTCAGTGGGCTTTTCTCTTTTGAGAGATTGACTGCCTATGAAATAAGGAACCACCACTGTTTTTTGATTCCAGAGGAATGCTTTTGATGTCGTTCGTTGTATTATGAACTGAGAGTTTTGTGACTTCAATGCGCATCTTTTGAATTAACTGAGAGACTACCCCGCCCCAGGTTTAAATTAAAGGTTTCAATTTGTGTTTAAAACAGAAAACTCCTACTTCTTTGGCTCGAAGGGGTTGACTAGGGATTATCTTCCTTATAACTCCAGTGTTTAGGATTTGAAAGAAACGCCTGTACATCGTCAGCAAGGTCTGTCCAAAAGCATACTGTATGAGATTATGGCATTGTTTCGTCATCCTCCCTCTAAAGGCTTGTAAATTTTAGCAAGAGTTGAATGTCATAAAGTGAGTAAAAAGCATAGTTTAAATGTAATGAAAATGATTGGATCAAATCAAGACAAACATGTGCAATGCATTAATGAAACAAAGTTTGTCATTAATAGATAATTGTTTGAATAACAAAGAGATTACAACTTGAAAATTCAAATGAACAAAAGCTTTCAATGATTCATCATAGGAGCAGTGATTATGTTTGGAGTCTCCGGAGGGTCAAACTTGATCTCCTTGGCATCAATCATGTCTTGGACCTTGTTCTTCAGAGCCCAACAGTTGTTTGTGTCATGTCCTGGACTGTCAGAGTGGTATGCACACCTTTCATTGGGATGATAGGTAGGAGCGGAAGTATTTGGATTCCGGAGAGGAGCCTTTAATGTAATCAGCTCTGCCTTCAACATGTGTTGTAGCGCTTGAGTCAGTGACATGTTGATCTTGGTAAATTGCCTCCTGGGCATGTTTGGCTTACTCTGATCAAACCATTGTTCTTGGTAAGGTCTTTGTTGGGCCTTTGAGGTAGTAACAACTTGGAGAGGTCTATTCTTCGTCAAACCAAACCTTTGACTTCTAGAAAGTTGATTAATGACTTGGTCCCCAGCCTTGACTGTTTGCTTCATGTTGTTGTATCTGTCTTGATGAAGCTGGTTGATCATGGTTCTCAACTCTTCTTGTTCCCGAGCTAAGCCTTGGATAAGAGCCATCTGCCCCAACATCTGGGTTTTCATGGTACTGAACTCAACTTGCAGTTGTTCCAGCCGTTCGTCCTTATTGTCTTCAGGACTTTTCTTGACCAAATTCCCCATGAGGAGTGTTCTCAACTCTTCCTGCCCCTTGGATAGGTTTAGGAAGATTTCCCTGAACAGAGTCTCTTGAGTATGAAGATCTTGGTTGTCTTGTTGGAGAGCCATTGCTGAAATAAACAGCGAGAACATGAGAGACCTGTATTGGAAGACCTATTATGCAATGATATGTATGATATATGTATGCAATGTTTTCAAGGATCTCGCGGGGTAAACAAGAAACTTGTTAGAATTTGATAGAAGAAACTTCGTGTCGTTAAGGGTCCTTCTTCAAGAGTCAAGCTCACCATAACGAGTGGGTCATAGCCCCTGACTCAAGTTATCATGTTTTGATCTCTAGACGGCATTGGCTAGAGGAAAATAAATCCCCTTGCCCCTTGCTAGACATTTGATTTACCATAACCTGCATCACAAACCCTTGAGATCCTTGAAATGGTTAAGGAAATGTTAAGGCATGATGTTATGATGTGTATGTTATGCGTTTAAGCAAAAGTGTGAAGTGATGTAAGTAAACCCTGCAATAAATCCAAATTATCAGATAAAGACTGTAAACAAAACCTGCAAGGAACTCATGTTGTCAGATAACAAGAATGTGCAAGTAGTTCAAGTTTGAAGGCACACAAGTCACACAAACAGCCTTAAGTTTAGGCTGGCATGGAGTTTAGGTATTACCCTCTTTCAGTTTCAGTTGGTTAAGACCTGTCCTAAAAAATAGTAACCGGGTTCTAGAGGATCTCAATATCACTGACTACCCTCAATCGGTCATAATTCCAGTTTAGCAACCTTTTCTTGCAGCCAGAATCATCGCGAGAGTTTAGTCTCAATGAGTGTAGCATACTGCTACTGTTCTATGGCCAAGTTGGTCAATTTAAGGTTCTAAGGTCAGTTGGTGCTTAATTACTCCTTAGAAGACCCATATTCTCCTCGTTCCAACACAAGGGATATCAGTACAGACTAAGGTGCCACACCAACGTAGCTACTGCTTCATCCGTGTCGGTCTACGCTGAACAGATCCCTCACAGTTTATTGCTACTTACCTAAAGGGTATCCTCAGATCCGGGTTAGGATCTATAGAACTCCGATACAAGCCCACAAAATTTAAAGCATACAAAGCATACAATTGAAAACACAAGTGATCTAATCCTAAGGTACACCTCACTTAGCGGATTCCCCAGCAGAGTCGCCAGCTCTGTGATCGGTGGGAATGAGAACTGACTATTTTGGAATGCTGGTTCGCGTTTGCGTTTGTTTTCGCAAAATGTCGCGGTAAGCAAGAGTCGCCACCGTCTTTTATTTTATCCAACAAGGAAAGGACAAAAGCACAGAAAAATTCCTTTTCGAGATATTTCTCGGGTTCGGGAGGTAGATTATAGAAAGGGAAGGTGTTAGCACCCTTTCTATCCGTGGTTATCCACGAGCTCTTAGGTACTTGCTCACTATGTTTTCAAAAGTTTGCTTTTCTTTGTGTTTGTGGGTTTTGAAAAGAGTTTTGTTTTTGAAGAGAGTGTAAGTGCGAAAAGTTTTGTTTTATTTTAAAAGGAGCAAGTACTTAAGAACATCTACATACTCAAAAAGGAACTAAACTGTGCAAATGTCCTTTAGACAATGCTATCCCACTATTGAGGAGTAGGTAGCATCGTCGTTGGAGTTTTCGGGTCAATTCGATTTAAGGGACGTGTGGTCACTAAAGCAATGTTAGGACGCCTTAGTGGTAACCCTAATGTCTTAGATCATTTTATCTGAGGCAACCGTTTCGAGGCAACTTATGATCTTTGGACAAGAGGGCGACCTCTAAAACATCCTATACTCAATGACCACGTTCAAGGCAACCAAGTGAGGTGTACCATAAGAGTGACATGTGCGAGTGTATTGTTTTTCAGTTATATTATCTTTGTATATTTAGGTGTTCTACCATTTGTTTTCAGATCTTGTCATGCAATCCTAGTTAGCATACATCTAAACAGTTAATATATGTATAGGAATTTAAAGTGCGGGAATTGTAAATCCTACGCTATTACAAGGCTTCGGGGAGGGGGATTATTTACATGTCCAAAATTGGGGGAATAAAGCAGTAAAGTGTAAAAGTCTCAGTTAAGCTATTACAAACCAGTAGGCAATTACAATAAAATAAACGCGCGCGAATCTTAAAATAACCTCTAAAAATCCTAAGAATAAAATCTTTTTGTTGTTTTATTTTATTTTGGGAAAATGATCTAAATCTTCTTAATTTTAGTTTTTGAGAAAATGTTAAGATAATTAAATGATTAATTAACAAAGTTAATTTAATAGTAAAAACTAGCCTAATGTTTTTGTGGTTTTTTTTAATTGATTTTATATTGATTAAAAAAAAGAAATAAAATAGTCAAAACAAAGATGAAATCGAAGGAACAGGCAGTAAATCAAGAAAGGTATAATTCTGGAGGCCTAGATCGAAAGAGGTGTGGGCTGTCTTTCGATCCAGTGAAGAGGCTTGATCGAAGGTGCATGAGGGGCTGCACTTTGGGGGTGCTCGATTTGGATATGTCATCCTTCGATCTAGGAACCCTGGATCCGGTTCGAAGCTAAGCTGCTAAGCTTCGAAGCTCTGAACAAGATTCTGAGAAGATATTTCCTACAAAACGAGACAAATGTTAAAGATCCAGGGGGGGCTTTACCCCCCTGATTCGAATCTCCTCCCAATTCCAATCCTTCCTCAATTTGAATCTGCTGAATCTGGGTCTGGGTTTGTTTTATCCTGAGATTCGAAGGAGAAACTTAGATCGTGCCCCAGCAATGGCACGATCTCATCTTTGCGCTTCAACTTACATGCAACATAATCAGTAATAACAAGAATACATATGCAATGTGTATTTAAATGTCATGAAGGTGCAATTTTGGTTTTGCAAACCCTTACCAATTAAAGATGTATGATCTGTGGCTCTGGGTGTGGAGATGTTCGCTGAATGGCTGCTTTGGCTTGGATTACTTATGAAAATGCTGATAACCTTTGGTGGGTTTGTGGGCAGCGTATCTCCAAATCCTCCCTGTTTCTCTTTCTCCTTTTTCCGTTTTTTTGTTCTTCTGGCACTGTATGCTTGCCCTTGTATTTATAGGAGTATGATGGTCTAGTAACGGTAAGAGACAACCAATTAAACAGGCCTTTAAAGCCATGAGACAAGAATCAGACATATTAAAAGATTTCCTTTTTTGAAATATTCATGTCTCTTTGGAATCTTGAATGAACCTAGACACCTTTGATTTTCGAATGCCTCCAGGCCATGCTCTTCAATTGGTCTTGAGTTGCCTCCTTCGAATGGACTTCTTATGTGCCCTTCGAATGGGCCTTCTGCATGCTTCTTCAAATGGACCTTTTGAATGTTCTTCGAATGACCCTTTGAATGCTTCTTCAAATGGACCTTTACATGTTCTTCGAATGAGTCATTTACATGTTCTTCGAATGAGTCATTTACATGTTATTCGAATGAGCCTCTTGCCTGGTGTGCTGGCAAGTTGAGGGGCCTTTTCCTTTGTGAATCGAAACAAACTTGTAAGAGATTCTTTCCACTACAAGAAAAATGATAGATTGGGACGGTTATTTTGGCTGATTACGACGGTTAAAACCGTCGCAATTTACAATCTACGACGGTAGAAGTACCGTCGCAGAATCGTGCGTCCCCAGCCTATTTCGCGACGGTTACAAAACTGTCACGCACAACAGATAGTGACGGTTATATACCGTCGTGAATTTGACTTTATTTTTTGTTTTTGTTGTTGTTTGCGACGGTTATTCTACCGCCGTAGGTTAGAAATTGCGGCGGTTTTAACCGTCGTAATCTGATTTATAAATTTCAAATAATATTTTTATTTAAATTATTATTTAGTAAAATAATTTTAAATATAATATTATTTTACTATTATATTTAAATTATTATTTACTTTAATATTTTTTTATTTATAGTATTTTTATTTTATTTTCTATCACTTTTCAACATAATAAAGTTAATTACAATAAAAACATTTAATATCAAATAATCATCAATAATATCAAAAAAATGTGATCAAAGGTAAAAAGAAGTGCAAATTTTACCAATAAACAAGAAAAATTCAAATATCATCAAAGGCCAAATTTCATTTTAATATTTACATTGGTTTGCTACAACTTGAGAGAATTACAAAAAATGTTACAATATTCTACAAAATTCATGAAAGTCCTTAGTGTTAAGTGATTTTGTGTTAAACTTCCATGCTAGGACCATGATCCTTCCTTGACTACCATTTGGTCCAAGCTACGCATACCTAGCAGCCTGCAAGATTCACACAAAACATAAGCAATATCTTAGGGCAAGTTTAAACAAACTTCTAACTTCTAGAAACTTTTCAACTGAGTTATGTAACCTCTCCATCACTCTCTTTTTCATAGCTGATAAAGAGATTCCTCAAGGCTTGTGAAATAGAATACCAAGGGAAGAAAGGGGGCCTGCAACGTGTACTTGAACAACACTTTCCACACATGATTAATAAATATAACTTGGCAATAATTCCACATTCAGAAAACGAAGGACATAGACACTACATGGTCCATGCATATTCTAGCATTTATTAACCATCTCACAATTTGTTAACAACAGCAATAAATTCTAAAATCAGATGATACAACAACACATCTGAAAAAGAAAACAAATAAAAACAAAGAAATTAAAGAGACAGCTAAGTTTCAGCTTAAAAACTAACTATTATTTGAATCCAAATTCAGGAGACAACTAAATGTTCATTACAAATTGAATAGATTTTGCTTCTCTACTATTATGGTATAGTGGAAAAGTTAGGGAACATCACCTCTTCACACCTTCTGTTTTGTGATCCCTCTGAATCTTCTCCCAATGTACTCCTTTTTGAGACCATGGAAATGAAATATCAATTACGAACTAACCCTCATAGTAGCTTCGGCAATCTCCACTTCTCCTCGTCCTTGACATGTTTCCCCTACGATAAATTGAATAGAAACGAAAAACAATAACTGTAGAACTCCATCTCCTGGCATCATTCTCCCTCCTCTCCCTCACAATATTACTATTCCACCTCTTTATAACCCCAAGTCCTCTTAAAACATAAAATGAATAAATATGAAGAAATCTCGGCTTCCATCAAAAGAACAGCATCTTTGTGGCTTTCCATCACAGCAGCCGCGTGAAGAACAGTAGTTTACTAATAGTCCCATCTTCACCAAAATCTTTTTGAATTGAAATATCTAATGTAGAATGGTAACATTTTCTGGAGCATCATCTCGCGGCCCATCAAGAGACCGATACATGTACAATATTCCAATATCTAAGATTCTGAGGGCGTGTGGAGGCGTTGCAAAGTGGCTCATCATCGATTTGAATAGGCGAAGAGAGAAAGATGGTTGAACTTTGACAAAGCGATGGTTGAACCTACAACATTCATCTATTTTTCTTGAATATGTTCAGTAACATATCTAGAACTCTTTTGATCCAAAATAGAACTCTGCATCTTTAATATGTACACAGAGTGAAAGAGAACTCTGAATCTTTAGAATGATAGCAGACAGAATATTCTGTGACAGAGTCAGCATCCAGAACACCTATTTCTTTTACACAGCTTGTACCATAAACAAATATGAAACTGGGAGATATGTGAAGTTGTAAGTTTTTTCTTTGACATAAATTGAAACAGGCACAAACAAGAGGTGGGAAAAGGGGTGTATGAGAGAGACAGCTACGAGATATGTGAACGCGGAACATCAACATCATAAATCACATTCCGATCTTGCAGACTAGTGGTAGTGACAATTAAGCCAGACAAGATCCACCTTAAAATATTTGAAGGAAGGGTATCTCTGAAAGAGCAAGAGGAAGTTACAACGTTCTCAATGGTTCAGGAAAAGAAAAGAATCATAAAATTGGTAATAGAATGTCTTAGAAAAGTCAATCACAATCTTATTAAATTTCACCAGAGTTCCCTCACATTTGATTCCATGCTGAATCTGTGCACTTTGGGTTATTTTAAGGATACTTACTATTCAGAATCAACAATCAGCATTTCATGAACCAACAATCAGCATTTCAAACAACTTCCAAATTTTCATCCAAGAGGTAGCATATACCAATTCTTGACTAAGACTAATGACATGACTCGGAGCACAAATTCTTGAGTTACAAGAATAAGCATTTGAAATTAGATAAAGTACCTGTTCTCTCCGAAGGCCATTCGAAGTATACAACGCATATATGATGGAGCTTAGTACGTTGAAATGGATACTGAGCATGAGCCCTACAGAAATTGGAAAATAAATATATCAACTTTACTTGAATGGAGAAAAGAGCCAAAAGAAAATAAAAATTATAAAGATACTTACAATAATAGGAATGAATGCAATCCAGAAATATGCATGCCAACCTGAAACAATAAAAATAAATCTTAGTTTCGATTGGACAATGACATAATTGTTAATTCAACGAGACTGTGGTATAACCAAGATTAAACTACACATCAAACTGGTAGTTCTTGATTCAACTGGTTGAACTGAACGGGTTTCAATGCAGTTTTTATAGCATTGTTACAGGTAATAATAACCATTATACTTAAGGTAGAAAATATGGTTAGCATGCAGCAGAACTACTGAGAAACAGAACAAAAGTGCCAAGTCTTGTAGCGTACCATGGATATTAAGCAACAAAAATATGACCACAAAGATCCAAAGATACCAACTGCAAACATCAACATAAAATTATAAATTAGTGACAAGAAAGAATCAATAACTTTACACTATAAGTCTACAAAGAAAACCAGGTCGATTAACTACCGCTGAAGATTGTGATAATTATAGAAGCTTGGCAGAAACAAATACCTTATACCAACAACTTTCTTGAAGTGCGTATGTATGTGAATGCATGCAAAACACACCCACAGGGGAATTTTATTTTAAACAATTTCACTGATATGAGGTTGGAACACACTGTTTGTTGTTGTATGGTGAGCACGCGACTTTCAAACTCCTCCATGACTTTGCTAAGCAGAGATTCCATTATCTGACAAAAGACATTAATTAACTCTTTAGTGAAGAGAAAACTCTAAAAAATCTCTTCCAAGAGGTGCTAAGCAATAATCCTTACAATTGGAATTTCTTCTTGCTTCTTATCATGCAAAATTTCACGAACTAGTGAAAACACAGAAGGAATAGAACTCTGCAGATATCAATCCAAATAGTTATTCAGATAGGTATGGACATATGATATGGTACACTGATTCACAACAAATGTTTTAAAAACTCAATCCTACATTGGACCAATAAAACTTCCGATTTATGGTTCAAATAAAAAAACAAAAAATGATCACTAACTAATTACCGCTTCAGTGGGATCAGGCAGTACAGCATCAATGTTTGAAGAGTGATCACCCGACCAACTATCTTTGTCACCTATTGACTTAGCTCTTGACAAAGACCTTGTAAATGGTTCTACGCGTTTCCTCACAACTTGTTTCTCAAAGCTAGGTGGTTTTGGATTCCCACCATATTTCCACGATCCATTTTTACCTCCCATTTTCCACTCATTATACGATTGAAGTGCTAAAACACAATTCACTATCCTTGAACATTGCCCTCCCTAAAATTAGCCTTAATGTTACATAATCCAACTTTGTCACAGATCCATAAAATTGCTTGAAAAATGATCTATGAAATAAAAAACCAAAAATCAGAACTAATCATAAACATAATGTCAATAACAACACGATAAAGCCAGTAAAATATGATTAACTTCATACAATTAACCTACCACCCATCCTGTTATAGCAGAATTTTTGCCAGAACCAAAAACATGATACTGTATAAATTCATGCTCATGAACATGAGTCACCTCCTCCGCCCGCTCCGAAGCTGCACTAGACCAGTAGTATCCATATAAAAAAGATTAATTATGACAGAAAGTATTAAGATTACATTATAACTGATCAAGTTTGTTAGCTTACCATGTTGTGATTCATTGTCTTCATCTACACCAATAGAGTGTTCCCAGTGCTTCCATTTACGAATCTATAATTGACAACAATTCTTATTAATAGAGAAGAGCTGTAAACAAAAAACAGATTATGATTAAAAAAATCATATGATTAGATACTCACGATTAATCCTCCAAAAACAATAGTCAAAACAGATATGGCCACATGACAAATAGCTAGGACAAAAATAAAGATATGCAGGCGATGCATTCCTTCCAATGATAACAGAGGAACCTTTCCCTGAAAATAATTTAATGATAATACAAAATATGATTAAAGTGGATAATAGGATAAGTCATCAAATTAAAATTGTTTAAATAACATTTAAGAGAATAAACATGATATATGACTGTGAGTGGATTTTACACTGACTTGCACCCTTATGTAATAGTCATTAAAACCTTGAACAAAATGAAAAAGGCAATAACATATCATACCTTGGCAGCACAGTAGCCATGTTGTCCCTCTTGTGATGGATGATTACCATTATCACTAAGAAGGCGTCTAGCAGTGCCAAAAACATCATTTGAAGAGAAAAAAGTCTGAAAATGTACGATTGGTTTTGGTTTTGATTTTACAACTGATTGTTCATATTCTCTTTCTTCAAGTTTACAAGGAAGCATATGATGCATCATTTTTTCTGGAACACAGATTTCTACAATCACATTTTGTGCTTGAGCCAGAAATATAGAAATAAAACACAACAGCATCAACTCTGCATAGTAATAATATAAATAATAAAAATCTAAAAGAAACCATAAAACTAAACATATCTCAATTTTGAAAATCATTAGTTTAATAACAAGTAGAAGAAGAAGAAAAAAGGAAAACCTTCTTTGATTTTTTGTAAGGCTTGAAAGAGTGATTCTTGATTTTTCGTCTTAAGAAACTTGCCAAGATGATGAAGACCACGTACAAGAGCAAATGAAACGGCGACAAGGATAGTGCAAACAACAACAACAACCCATGTAGAAGGGTAATGAAACATGCATTAAATCTAAGTCATTTATTTATGGAATATGATTCCTAACAATGGTTGTTGTTGTAACATACTCAGGTGTAGGAAGAGCTATCAACAAATGAAGAAAGAATATGTAGCTTTGAGAAAGAAACTTGAAAATTATTAGGAGAGGAAAGGTCAGAACAGCGCCATAAGCACTCTATCTAAGTCTAATCCTCCTAAAAGCTATAAGTACAACCTACCGAGAACCAAAACAAACAACCACATTCACAAGAACCCTCCATATAATCCATTAATTCAACTGGAAGACTAAAAAGCAACACCCCACTTTCTTCCAGATCACTCTACGTCAAACAATATTACAGCAACAACATCACAACATGTCTCAAAAACTGCATCGCTACCAATATCACTGTGGCATTTACCAACAACTTCAACACCTTCTACTTAACTACAATTGAAACTCAAGTAACTTATTAACTATTGATTATATATCTATATCCAATGGCAACCATAAATACGAAGAACACACATTGTGTGGATTGCAATGTAACAAATAGCAATGAACTAGGGTTTTAAAAAGGTCTGCCACCTGCCACAGCAATTTCAATTGTGACAGCAAGGTTTTTGATATATGGACTGCAGTGTGCCTCAATTCATGACTATAACCGCAATGAAAAACCAAACTCAATAAATAAATAAATAAAAATTTGAAAAGTGAGGAAAAGATGATTACCGTGATAATCAACCAACAGGATTAAGAGCCATCATCATGTTGTTTCCCCCAGGAAGATAAGTAACATTAGGCGATTTCGCAAGCGTTCCAGCAACTTCCCTGGATGCTTCAATCCTCCTAAGCTCAACCAACCCCATCCCAGCCGCAGCAGTAGCCTCGGAAATCAATATAGCAGCGTCACTCTCTCCTTCAGCTCGAATACCAAAAATAAGTGAATGCAACAGACATAATACCAATCATTATATCAGTTAACAACCCTACAACACATAAAATCGGTTCAGGAATACCATAAAAAATAGTCCACTCATTCAGAAAATTAAAAAAGGCCAATGCATAGCAAAACTGATTCAGTCAATCACATAGATTCAAGTCAATTTAAATATCCACTTCACAAACCTAATCCCTCACATAACAATTTCTAACAACTTTAAGCTAACAGTTATCCATTTCAATTGATATTCCTAACAGTCATGCCCTAATAATATTGACGATTTTAACTCTTTTTCACACTAACAATTAGCTAACTCAAATTACAATCAGCAACTAACTCTCAGTTTCATTCAAATCTAAAGCCATCCCATCCTAATAGCCAACTATACACAACCTCTCTACAATATTCTACACAGCTTCGTCAACCTTCATCATCAATGGCATCATCGCGACTTCAAGCTTGAAGCATTCCCTCTATTTCAACACCAATCACAACAACAAACTTCAATAATTGAATTGTACCGAATCAATAGAAAATACGTGTGAATCGGAAATAATAGAAGAATGAGGAATTAAGAATGCATACCTGAATCACGATTGAAGCGTTGGCGGAGTGACTCCAACGTGTAAGTATTCTTTCTTCTCTCATCATTTTTTTTGCATATGTGACATTTTCGTTTTGCTTTGAATCACAGTTGAGGCATGAAACAGAAATTGAGCGGAATTTTTCAGAGCTTCGAATCAAAAACGATGAAACTATGGTTGAGACGATGGAACTGAATTGGAATCGAAGCCACGATGAGTTAAGAAGAGTGAGACGGAGGTAAACAGTACTGAATCTAAATAGAAGAAGGTTGAATCGATTTAAGGTGAAGACAGGCGAATATTGAGAATTTGATATAGAGGAGATAAGGTCGTTGGAATCTAAATAGGCGGGTTTTGATATCGAAGATGTAGGGTTTTTGAACCCATGGGATGAGGAAATGGGTTCCCTCGCCGATTGATTCGTCGAGGATGCCGCCGAAACAGAACTTGTTCAAGGAATTCCAATATACTGTTAAAGAAACATTCTAATCGATGTTTTATGAGCTTTTTAACTTTTTTACTGCGACGGGTGTTTTACCGTCGTGCCCATGAGAATTTTTAAAGGTTTTGGGTGCGACGGTTGTTTTACCGTCGTGAAATGAATTTTAGGACGGATAATTTTACCGTCGTGAAAGGTTTAAGGGTGCGACGGGTGCTTTACCGTCGTGATATGCCTTTTAGGACGGTTAATTTTACCGTCGTGACTAGTTGTTGGTGAAAAATCAATGTTAAAAGTGTTAAATGGGGGCCTACGGTTGTTTTACCGTCGTAATAATAATATTATGATGGTTAAATATATTGTCGCAAAATAAATATTAGGGACGGTTGGTGTCAACTGTCGTAAACACTGTCTCTATATGTCAATTACGACAATTATCACATAACTGTCGCAATTTTTGTGTCGTTAAACACTAATTTTCTTGTAGTGTTCCTCGTGAGTCGAAGGTAAGCCTGAAGTAGTTAATGCATAGTCGAAGCATTGTGAAATTGACTTGATCGAAGGGGGTTCAACGCTCAATCGAAGACTTGCGAACCAAAGCTTGATCAAAGGGTTCCAAATACCTAATCGAAGTTTACTAATCAAAGCCTGATCGAAGAGTGCCAAATGCCCAATCGAAGACTGATGAGTCAAGCCTGTATCAAAGGATTTTGGATGCCCAATCAAAGACTTTTCTCAGATGCCAATCGATAGACACTTATTAACCTGCCAATCGAAGGACACTGCTATAATACCAATGGAAATATACTTGTTAAACTACCAATCGAATGCCACTGCTACAACGTCAATCGAAAGATACTTATTAACATGTCAATCGAAGGACACTGTTACAATGCCAGTTGAAAGGTACTTATTAACATGCCAAATGAAGATGCCTTTGTTTGGGTGCCAATCGAAAGACATTGTTAAAATGAAATTTGAAAGGCCTTGTTAACAGGCTAATTTGAAGGACCTTTGTCCATGCCAATCAAAGGACACTATGCAGATGCCAATCAAAAGGTATTTTGGAGGTGCCAATAGATAGGCGCTTTGGGGATGTCAATCAAAGGAAACTTAGAAACATTACTCATGAATATTCCTTTTCTTTAGGAAAAGGTTTGTGACCAACCATGTAGGGGAAAATCATGGGAAACATGAGAGGGCAAATTTTGGGGTACAACACAACCATATTGAATTTGTACAAGAATTGAAATAAATAATGTACAAAAATGAATAAATATACAAGAATGTAAATGTAAAGTAAATGGATGTTTTGTTTGGATTTTTTTAGGAAAGGGTTTGGTTTTTAAGCTAATTAACTAAAAGAAAATAATTAATTAAAATAGTAAAAAAAGTAAACCTAAACTTACTAGGAAAAGAATTTAAATAAAACCCTAATCCATTAATTGATTAAAAAAGAAATTAAGTTTATAAGAAGAATATTTTTGGTATTTTTGCCTTAAAAATAATTTATAGTATTATAAAATGTTTTTGGTCTTTTGTGGTTTTAAAAATAATATATTTTAATTGTGTAAAAGAAAATAACTAAAACCCTAGTTTTTAATTAAATTTCCAAACCAATTAGTAAATAAATAAAGTATGATTAAATAAAAATATTTTTTTGTGTAAAAAAAAACTATATTAAAATATAAATCTAATATTTTTTTTTTATATTTTTTCTGATTTTTTTAGTATTAGATAAAATATTTAAGAAAATAAATAAATAAAAATGAGAAAAAGAAAATAAAATGGGCCAAGGGTGTGAAAAGCTAGCAAGGGGGTCAGAAGTAACAAAAAATCCAGGCCCAAAGCTGTTAGGCCCAGCGCTGCCAAAAAAAAAACAAAGTCAGAATGTGTGAAATTATGAAAAAAAATCCAAAAGGGTACCATTGGGGCTCGAACCCAGGTCCCTATAGTCACAGGCGTGCGCTTCTACCACTGGGGTGGCTATACACCCGTTTATATAAATCAAACAATAAATATATATGGTAAACACGTTCCTGAGGCCAACTTCATCTTCAACCTCACGCCCAGCCTGAACCTCTGTATCTCATTCAATTCTCAACAAAAATGAAAAGTGTAAACAAGAAACTTGTAGCAAATTTCCTCACGATTTCAGAGATGCAAAACAATAAAATTATAGATCAAAGATAAGCATGAATTTTAATGGCCCTAATATGAACCCTAAAAATTTCATAAACTTAAATCTTAAAATTCTCTAAGCTCAAACAAAATTAATGAAAACTATGGACATGGTTAGCTTTAGGGAAATGATATCTACATTTTTCATTCACAAATAAACCAATAATGATGCATGTATGAAGAGTTCAAAAGTCAGAAAACTTACCTTGCAAGAGGGTATCGTGTTTGGAGTTTGAGTAGCTTTTAGTGAGTTCCAATGATTGGATTAGCTTCCTCAAGTTCCCAGAAAGCTAATGGGATGCTTAGCTTGACCTGAAAGTGCTTGAGGAGTTCTGGAGAAGTCAAGGTGCAAGGTGATGTTTTTGAAAATGGTGGATAAGGATGGAGTTGTTACAGTGGTGTTGCATGTGTTGGGATTGTTTGTGTATGTTGTTTAGAAGCTTTTGAAAGTAAAAGGCCAAGAAACGCATGAGCAAATTTGGAAATTTAATTCAAAACTCAGAAATGACAAGTTTTGAAGTGTTTTTGGTGATTCTGTGTTCTTGGTGTTTTCAGGGGTCAAGCATGCGTGGTATTTATGGAAAATGACTTGTGTATGTATAAGCAAAAGGGTTTGAGTTCTTTGGAAAGTCATAAGTACAAGTTACAAGCTATTTGCTATGTTACTTGATTTTCAAGAAAAGTGGGAAAACAAGTTTCAAGAGGAAGTACAAGCATGGGCTGAGTGATTGTAAGTGTCTAGATGAGTTTCTCTTGTGTTATAAGACATGTATTATCATAAGAGAACAAGTGAAAGGCTCAAGAATACGTTTTATGCAAAAAGCTACTTTATCAAAATGGCATTGTGCACTTTCTTCCCAAAATGGATATAAAGCATGGCCTTGCATTGAATGCTTGAGTTGAGACCTCTAACAGCTGTGCAAGAAATTAATTGTGGAGTGTCTAACAAGTTTGAGGCCTGTAAAGTAGAGGTTATGCAGCATAAGTTTGAATTTTGAATTTGTTCATCACAAAATGACTTGTAATTCAAGTGTGAAAACCCTAACTTCATCTCTTTGATTCTCTCTACTAAAAAATGATCTCAAGGAGTTCTTGGAAATTTTGGAAAGCTTGTAATGTGCTATACAACCCCTCTTTGAATCACTTTTGAAAATTCTCCTTGGAACTATATGAAAAAGTGCCATGAAGTTGGGTCAAAATCCTGACCAAATTAGGGCAAAATTTCACTAAGTGTTTTGTTTCATGACCATGTGTTCTTAAAATTATAACTTGAGATCCAAGCACTTTTAGAAGGAGTTGTGTAAATCAATTTGTATATTTCATGGAGATCTATAACTTTCATGTTGAAAGTTTCTTCTGAATCATTTTGCATCATGGTGAAAATTTTGCTCAAAGTTGTGAAACAATAAGAAATTTCCAACACTTAGAAAAATTTCTAAGTTTAGAAATTTTAACTTTTCAAAATGAAATCTTGAATTTTTGATTTCTTGATGAATAAGTTTCATATTTTGACATGCTTTGATGAATTGTGATCTTTAAAATTTGATTTTGACCAAAAAGTCGAAGTTTGACTTTTTAGTATACAGTTGACTTTTGATCAGTTGACTGTAAATTCATCTGTCAATCCATTAGACTTGAGCAATGTTTTGAGCTATGTCATTATGTCAAAGTGATGCAATTGGACTCTTGAGATCATGCTTTAAACCAATTTATCATTTGATAGGTCAAAAATCAGAAATTACCCTTTCCTAGTCAAAACCCTAATTTTGAGCATTTTGCCCTTTTGAAGATTTGATCAAATTTCTTGAGGAATTGTGATCCAAACTTGATCAAATGATACATATGAGTTTAAAATGTTGATGTGGATAAAAAATTATGAATTTTGACTGTAAATTGGCCACAGTTGACTTTTTCCTCAATACAACTGATTTTTAGGTCAACTACTCAATTAACTGAGCAAAAGTGTGATCCAAAGCTTGAAACTTGACATGAATAATATTGAGGGTCCATAATGATCCATGAAAGTCATATGGGGCATTGGAAGTTCAAATATCCTTGTGAAATCTCAAACCCTAATTTTGGTCATTAGTGTTTAAGGAGGTGTCTTGAGCTGATCAACCTTACTGCAGTCTTGAGCCAAAGGAGATCTTGTGAGAAAAATCTTGATAAATGAGATGGAAAATTTTGGGGTACAACAGCTGCCCCTGCTCAATCTTCTTAAGCCTGAAGAGTTAGATTGGCGAGTTTTGCCATTCGTGACTCGAAGGTGGAAGATGATTGGACATTAGAATACCCAGAAATTTGCACTCGGCAATGTGATGGTTGATAGTATAAGGAATGGGCTTAAAGATGCCATTTGGAGGGAGGATGGAAAGTTGTTGGAGATGGGCTTGTAGATTCCATCCAGCAATGATTGTTGAACCGTATCTATAAGCTGAAACTGAATGAGTATCAGAATAACATTTGTGTCTGGAGCGTAACTGAACTGTATCTGTAAACTGAATCTGAGTGAGTATCAGAATGGCGTCCGTGTCTAGAGCGTATATGAACTATATCTGAAGATTGAATCTGAATGAGTATCAGGATGGCATCTGTGTCTGGAGCGTATCTGAACTGTATCTGAAAGCTGAATCTGAATGAGTATCAGGATGGCATCCATGTCTGGAGCGTATCTGAAGATTGAATCTGAATGGTTATCAGGACGACATTCATGTCTGGAGCGTATATGAATTGTATCTGAAAGCTGAATCTGAATGAGTATCAGGATGGCATCCGTATCTGGAGCGTATCTGAACTGTATCTGAGAGCTGAATCTGAATGAGTATCAGGATGGCATCCGTATCTGGAGCGTATCTGAACTGTATCTGAGAGCTGAATCTGAATGAGTATCAGGATGGTATCCGTGTCTGGAGCGTATCTGAACTGTATCTGAAAAAGCCTTTGAACTTTGTTAGTGGTAGCTATTGATTGACCTTATCTTGAAAAGGGTAAAATGTTAGCTAATATGCAATGTCATGTTGTATGAAATGCATGGTGTAATGAGATTGTGATACATGCATTCGTGTTATCGATGTTTATGATATATGGATGTGATGTATGCGTATGTGAGCTAATCTGCTGCACTGCTTGTTGGATTTGGGGGAAAAATCCCCGACTGCTGCTAAGGATACGGAGTGCAAGTTTTCATATTTTGAAGTGTTGATGAATTTCCACTTAGAAAAATAAACTTTGTTGTAAAGGAAATGTCGTGTACTGCTTGTAAAATCCTGTTGGGGAATCTTGAGAAATTTGATGACTTCTAACGGGGAGTGTTAATTGGAAGTTTTGTTTCGCTGGGGATTAAACTGCACACTGTGGGGGATTTTATGGAATAGCTTAAAGATTTTTCCTATCTCTTAAAGCCATTAGCGATTGTCTTTCTATTTTGTTCATTTGTAAACGATAGTTACGTTCAAATGCATATGTTCAAAAATAAATCATTGGACGTTTTCGCAAACAAAATACAAGAGTAAAGAAAAACAGATAGTTTTGCACTTTCAAAGGGATATCTTTGTATTGACTTTGAGTAAGTATTTTTTTTTTACAATGAAACAAATATTCTAGTAAGAGAATGCCATCGTAAAAGTGAAAATTAAAGAAAAGATAGCTATGTGAAATAAACCCATGGGGTTCCCATTCTGCTATAACCTCCGTGTCTCCGAGCATCTTATCTATTTGTTTCCTTGTCCAAAGCTGATTGAATCGATCAGAACCGTCGAGTTTGCAGGTTGTCCATAAGGTGATCCAATAGGATGTAGTCATACGCTTTATTTTCCTAACTTTTGCCTGGACCGTCCTTTCGGGTTTTCAGTCCACCGGGATACCCTTTTTTGCCCAAGCCGCCCTTTCGGGCTTTCAGCTTGCCGGGTGTACATATTTTTTTGTTTTATCCCTAACTTTTTCCTGAACCTTTTTGGTTCGCCGGGATGCCCTTGTTTTTCCTAGGTGTGTCAACCTAGCGGGTCTCTTATGCGTAGTATCTTTTGACTATGTCTGCGTTCACAGGGTGCGGCAAGTCGTCGCCATCCATGGTGGTCAAGATTATTGCTCCACCAGAGAATATGCTTTTGATTAAAATGGTCCTTCGTATGTAGGAGTCCACTTGCCCCTGGGATCGCCTTGCGGAATTATGATACGTTTGATCACCAAATCCCCGACTTGATATACTTGGCGTCTGACCTTTTTGTTGAAAGCCTTGATCATCCGTTTTTGATACATTTGACCATGACAGACAACAATAAGCCTTTTCTCATTAATAAAGTTCAATTGATCAAGTCCAGTCTGGATCTAATCTTCTTCATTCAGCCATGCATCCTTCATAATTCTTAGAGAGGGGATCTGGACCTCAATAGGCAAGACAAGCTCCATGTCGTATACCAGAGAGTAGGGTGTTGCCCTGGTTGATGTATGTGCCGTGGTACGGTAACCATGGAGATCGAATGGTAGCATCTCATGCCAGTATTTACACGTGACTGTCATTTTATGTACGATCTTTTTTATGTTCTTATTTGCGACTTCGACAACACCATTCATCTTTGGCCGGTAAGGGGGAGAATTATGATGCTGGATCTTGAATTTCTCGCACAAGGCGATGATCATAGTATTGTTTACATTCATACTATTTTCTGTGATGATCCTCTCTATGATAGCATACTATTGTACCCCAAAATTTGCCCTCTCATTTTACTCAACACATGCCCATTGAGATCCTCAACTTGCTCAAGGATGCCCAAGAGTTGACTAGACAAACTCTTTCCTAAGGCAATGTACCTCAAACTAGGGTTTCCATTTTCATCAAGGTGGGTGAACTCCAAAGAATTCATATGCTATCCATGGTCCTAATATGTTCTCAAGACCCTCCATGTCAAATTTCAATCCTTGCACAAGAAGTTTGCTCAGTCAATTGCCCAGATGCTAGAGAATCGACAGTACTAGGTCAAAAGTCAACTGTGGCCCACATACAGTCAAACTTCAAGATTTTTGGTCAACATCAAAATTTTGAAGTTATATCCATCATTTGATCAAGGGTTGATCATGATTCCTCAAGGAATGCCCCAAAATCATAAAAACCCAA
Source organism: Vicia faba (assembly GCA_948472305.1). Classification (NCBI taxonomy): domain Eukaryota; kingdom Viridiplantae; phylum Streptophyta; class Magnoliopsida; order Fabales; family Fabaceae; genus Vicia; species Vicia faba. Next base: position 32,007,354 of record OX451740.1, on the reverse strand, counting down.
AAGTTGCTAAATTAGGAGTTCTCAGGAAAAGTCAACCAAACTTTGACCAAACATAACTTCCTCATACTTTATCAAAAAGTTTCCATCTAAGGCTCATTTTGAAGAGGATGAAATTCCATACAATTCATCTTCATCCCTCAAGTTCAAAATATACACTCACAAAAAGATATGAATTTCTACATTATAGGTCCTTTTGAAAAGTCAACAAAAAAACTTTTTGGGTCAAAGCTTCTTACATGAACATGGAAGACCCAATTGATATGAGACCAAAAGGGTTGTTTAGGGGACATCCTAAGATTTCTAAAAAGTCCCAGAACACCTCTCTAGGATTAAAATTTGAAGATATATTCCTTGTCAAAGTTGACTATTTTTGCAAAATTGCCAAAAGTCAAATATGCTCAAAATTGCATTTTTTTTGCCAAATGGGCCTAATTTTTATGCTTGCACCTTACTCATAACATGATCCACGACCCAAATATTTACTCACATGTTATTTGCTTCATTATTTATTTTATTTTGATTTTTTATTAATTAAAAATTGAATTAAATCAAATAAATGATAAATAATAGCAAATATTTGTTTTGATCTGATGTTTGTACAGAATCACACGCTAATTATGCTGGCATATCAAGATCAAATCGAATCAAGGTTGATTGGAACAAGAATGGCATGATTAGGCTTAATTTGGAAGGATATCACAAAATATGAAAAACAAATCAAATCTTCAAAAATTGCAAAGATACCAACTGTTTTTATAACCCTAATTCACTTAAGGATATATAATGAACAAAGCCAAGCACGAAAACAAAGATTAGCAGTCGTGGAAAGCACAAGAACAAACTCAAATTTTTTGCAAAATGTAGTGAATCAGTTTCAAGCTTGGAGGCCAATTCAATCCATTCTAATGTTGCCAACAGATTGCTGGACATCTCAGGAACGTAACTGGATCAATTGCAAGCCTGTTCACGCCCAGAAACGCACGCTACAGACCCACGGTTTGCCTTCCCTAACTTAAATCGTATTTTGCAATTTATACATGATTAACCATTATTGAACGTAGCATTGTGGTTGTATAAGCTTTTAGAACGTTTTGGTTTACTTGATTTTGCGTTTTGATGGTTATATCCAGAGTTGCCATTATTAGGGTTTGAGGTCACGTTTTGGGGCTTCCTAATACAAGTGAAATTGGCCTACACAAAGGGTACCGTCGTACTCTTGAGGTCAAAACAAATTGATTGATGTAGCCATAATTGATTTATCATGCTTGTGCTGGATTTTGGAAATTTGCAGGGTTTTACTTACAAGAGATGTCCGTAGGTAAAAGGTCGTTATCTAAAACGACGGTTCCAGGAAGAAGATAAGGACGTGGCTGATAACCATTGGCCAATTTGAATTCAGCGTGTTTGATCGGTGGATATAGAACTGACTGTTTAACGCTGGTTCGCGAAATGTCGCGGAAGCAAGAGTCGCCACCGTCTTTTATTTTCTCCAACATGGAAAGGACAAAAGCACAGAAAAATTCCTTATGAGATAGTTTCTCGGTTCGGGAGGTAGATTTATAGAAAGGGAAGGTGTTAGCACCCTTTCTATCCGTGGTTATCCATGGGCTCTTAGATACTTGCTCATTTGTGTTTTCAAAATTTGTTTGCTTTTCAAAGTGTGAGTGGGTTTGAAAAAGTTTCGTTTAAAGTTTCAGATCGACTCTTGTATCAGTCCTCAAGAGTGTTTGAAAAATTGTTTTTGAAAGCTTTTTGAAAGTGTCGGTGTGAAAAGAAGTTTTGATTTGTTTTGAATTAGAGCAAGTATCTACGAGTCATCTACCTACCCTAAGGAATTAGGCTGTGTAAATGTCCTTAAGGTAGTGCCATCCCACCATTGAGAGGTAGGTAGCACCACCGTTGGAGGGGTTCGGGTCAATTTGTTTGTAGGGACAGTGTGGTCACCAGAGCAATAGTAGGACACCTTAGAAGCTACCCTCATGCCATGTTCATGGACATGAGGACTTACTAAAACGTCCTATACTCGACGACCACGTTTCGAGGGGCAAGGCAACAGTGAGGCGTACCCTAAGAGTGGTGTGTGAAGGCAACAGTGAGGCGTACCCATTGGGTGAGCTACGCTTTGATTTTATTTGGGCCATTCATTCTTTCATGTGATTAGCAGTTTAAAGGTGCGGAAATTAAAATGCAGAAAATAAAGGTCCTACGCTATTACAAGGCGCGGGTCTATACATCGCCAAATTAACAAAGACCCGTTTTTTTAATAAAATGCAGAAAGTAAATTTCCTAATTACTATTACAAAGCTTGGGCAATTACATAATATAAAAAAACGAAAAAATAAGAACAAACGCGCGAAAAGAAACTAGAATTGAATGCGAGGGCGTTGGACCCTTTAAGGAAATTAAATTGAAATTAAAACTTAATTAATTATTCAATAAAGAAAAGAAGTTATTTGTTTATGTTTTTTTTTTGTATTTAATGGAAATAAAGGGAATTAATTAAAATTAGAAATTAAATAAAACCCTAGTTCTAAATTGTTTTTAGTTATTAAAGAAAATATTTAAGTTTTGACCTAATTTATACTAGTTATTTAATGACAAGTTTATTTACAAAATAATTAATAATTAATAATGATAAGAATAAAAAGTTATTTATTAAGAAAAAGAATAAAAAATGCTAACAAACCTAATTTCTACATTTTTTAGTTGTTTAAGAAAAAGATTAAAATAAAACCTAATTTTACTAAATTGATTATTAAAAGATTTATTTACAAAAATATTAATGAATTAAATACTAAATAATCATATTTTTGGTTTTGACTTTTCTGTATTTATTTTTATTATGAAAATTATTTTTGTGAAATTAATAAAACAATAAAACAAATAAAAAAATAAAATAGGAGAATTAAAATAAAAATAAAAATATGCAAACCATGGGGGGGGGGGGGGGGGTTTCTGGCCCAATTAGGAGGTTTTTTGAAAGGAATTCAGGCCCACTAGAAATCTGGCCACGTTGACTTTCTATGCTTGCGTACATGTGGTTGACTGAGTGTGTATCATGGATTGCATATTCTGGCCATTGGATTGATCTTCCAGATTATGTGGCAAGCCAGCATGTGAAGGTGTATGGTGGTCTTTGAAAGAGACGCTGCATGGAAATAGGTTAAAGGCAAAATTATGAAATATGAGAGGTGGACCTGGGAATCGAACCCAGGTCCCAATACCTGCATGCCAACACAACAACCAACTGAACCAACGCGCGCTTCTGATATTATTATGGAACGTGATTAAGATAAGCGAAAAGCAAGCATTATTGGTAGAAAACAAAAATCACGCGCGAATATTCAAACCATCCATTCATGCTGAGACACGTCCACCTTCTTCTTCGTTTGCCTGAAAATACAAAATAGATAGCGGGGGTTTTAAACCCCCACTAAATGGTACCTGCAAATAATAGCGAATAGGGCATATGCAAACATAAAAAGAGCGCGATGGGTGATTTCAATTCGTCCTGATGCCCTAATTTCAATGGCACTGGTTTGATTGTCCAATTTTTCCTTATGTGTGAAACCCCAAATCAAAGCTTCAGAAACCCTAAAATATGTTCATGGTGGATTCTTATACAGGCCTTATTAGTTCAAACAAAGCATGCCATTAGCTTCAAAACACTCATGTTAGTACAAATCAACAACAAAAATACATGAATAATGCCTAGAAATCAAAACACGATTAAGGAAAATTTCAAGAAAAGTTTGATTCTGTTATACCGATTCCTTGAGTATGGAGGTTTGGTTTCGATTGGAATAGCTTCCTGGTAGTGTCAGGAGTGTAGTGGAATGGTTTTTTTGCTTTGAAACGAGCTCTAGCTAGGTTTTCAGTTTTGAGATTTTTTGTCAAAAAGTTGCAAAGTGTTCTTGTGTTCTGAGTGCAGCTTCTATGTTCTTGTGCATTAGGTTTCACTTATGCTTATGTATGTGAATGAATTAGGTCAAAAAGCCAGCCCAAAAATCCATCCATTCATGATTTTGAGATTTGATTTTCCATGATCTTTTTTTCAATCTTTTTCATGCCAATTATGCCAAATCATGGAAGATTCTTTCCTTTTTGAATGTGCACGAAATATTGAGCTCATAATGGACATATTAGCTGCATAAAAAGATTCAAAACACATGCTTTAGTATTTTTCTCATAATTAATTTTAATTAAATGAATTAATAGGATTAAAAAATTCAATTAATTAATTAAAAATAAGAAAATAACTCCCTTTTAGCTTAATGGGTCGTGCATGGCCTTTGGGTAATGATTCATGGAAGAAATTGAGGCCCATTAGCAATTTTGAGACATTTTGAAGCAAAGTTGACTTTTCAAAATTCCCAAAAATTTCCCAACTTCCACAAGGCATATCTTGCTCAATTTTTAAGCTTTGATCATGTTCTTGGACATTTTGGAAAGGTCTTGAAGTCCTCTAACCAATTCCTTTGGTCCCATGTCATTTTGATTTACAAATCTCAAGTTATGGTCTTTGACTTAAAGTGCCTTTTTGTTGACTTTTGCAAATGACCTATAATGTTGAGATTGATAACTTTTTGTGAGAGCATTTCTTGGACTTGAAGTGTGAAGATGAGTTGTAGGAAATGTAATTCTATTCAAAATGAGCTTTGGATGGAATTGTTCTGATAAACCATGTGGAAGTTATGCCCTAGTCAATTTGCAGTTAACTTTTTCAGTTGTCCAAAAATAGAAACTTTTGCATCTTGAGACTTTTTGAGCCATGCTTTGAAAATCATGATCAAGAATTGATCAAATGATGTTTGTGGCTTCAAAATAAGATGTTGACCAAAATTTTTGACTTTTGACTGTCAAATGACCATTTTGCCCCTGCAGTTGACTGTGAAGCAATTAGGGTTTTTGACTGTGCAATCTGGTGCTGTGAATCTTGAAACTTGGCATATGGATACTTGAAAATGTATGTAGGCATGTGGGACTTGTTTAGACCCTTGGAAACTTCAATTTCTTTTCCAGAACCAAAACCCTAATTTTTGACTGTTAGGAGGCCATTGGACTGTGCAACCCTTGGGAGATTTTGAAGCATGATTTTAGCAAACCTTGAAGAACATGGGAGGGAAAATTTTGGGGTACAACAGTTGCCCCTGTTCAATCTTCTTAGACCTGAGGATGTAGATTGGCTGGCGTGCCTTTCGTAATCCGCGGGTAGAAGATGATTGAACACTAGAGTGCCCAGAAATTTGCGCTCACATGGTAGAGTGTCAGCAGTATGATGCGGGGAATGGGCTTACAGATGCCATTTGGAGATTTATGGATAGGAAGATGGGCTTATAGATGCCATGTTGAGAGGTGATGGATAGGTGGAGATGGGCTTATAGATGCCATCTGGGTGTCGATCGCGTAAGAGTTTCCTTAGCGAGAACTTGCGTACCTGAAAAAGAAAGATTACCTGGCCTGTTACAGGAGTTGGTCTTCAAACTCTTTGTGCAGATGCGCCCTGGCTGGATACGGGAATCAGATCTTTAAACTCTTCAGACGTGCCCTGGCGAGATACAGGAATCGAGTCCGGAGAATATAGTCGTCAACAGATACACCCTGGCAAGATACAGGAATCGGATCCTCAAACTCTTCAGACGCACCCTGGAAAGATACAGGAATTGGGTCTGGTAATGTTAGTCGTCAACAGATACGCCCTGGCAAGATACAGGAATCAGATCCTCAAACTCTTCAGACGCACCCTAGCAAGATACAGGAATCGGGTCTGGTAATGTTAGTTGTCAACAGATACACCCTGGCAAGATACAGGAATCGGATCCTCAAACTCTTCAGACGCACCTGTTGTTCCCCAAAATTTGCCCTCCTATTTCCTCAACATTTTCTCATCATAAGACCCTTGGAGCTCAAGGTCCAGTTAGGGTTTCCTCTGCTCAAGACTTCTCCTTGCACTATTGACCCAAATTAGGGTTTGTGTTTGCACAAAGATATTTTGACCTAAAATTCCTCAGATGACTTCCATGCTTAATGTTGGACTCCCAAGTTTATCCATACCAAGTTTCAAGTCTTGATTCCAAATTTTGCCCAGTCAATTGGACAATTGACCTAGAAATCAGCTGTATTGGGGAAAAAGTCAACTGTGGCCAATTGACAGTCAAACCTCATGAAAATTGACCCACATCAACATTATGAACTCACATGGACCATTTGTTCAAGTTTGGATCACAATTCCTCAAGAAATTTGATCAGATCACCAAAAGGGCAAAATGGTCATTTTTAGGGTTTTGACTGCACAAAGGTAATTTTTGACTGTTTGACCTAGCCAATGGCAAACCAAACTCACATATGGACTCAAGGACCCCATTGAATTGTCTTGACATACTCAACAAGTTCAAAAGATCCCAAATGCACAAGATTGACAGTTGAATTTCCCAGTCAATTGATCAATTTTGACTGTATACTGAAAAGTCAAACTTTGACTTTTTGGTCAAAATCAAGTGTCAAGATTCATTTTTCATCAAAACATGCCAAATCATGAAGCTTGTTCATCAAGAAATCAAGGATTGCAAATTAGGGTTTGAAATGAAGATTTTTCATAACTTAGAATTTTTCTAAGTTATGAAAAACCCTAATTTTTTCCTAACTTTGTCCCACTTTCTCACCAAGATTCATTTGGATTCAAGGAAAAGTCAAAACATGAAAGTTGTAGTCCATTGCAAAATCTACAACTTTGATTCACAAAGTTTCCTCAAAATAAGCTTGTAGCTCAAGTTACAATTTTTGGAACAAGGGTACCAAACCATTCTTAACTTAGAGAAATTTGACCTATTTTAGGCAGGATTTTTGCTTAACTTCAAGACCATTTTTCACATACTTCCACTTGGAATTTCAATTTGCATTTCAAAGATGGATTGTATTACACATTCCAAGCTTTACAAAATGTCCAAGAACTCATCAAACAACCTCATGGTTAGGGAGAATCGAATTTGGCAAGTTGGGAAAAACTCACTTTGTTCTTGGCAAATTTACATGTTCATAACTTGGGCAACTTTTCAAATCAGCATGTGTTGTACCCCAAAATTTTCCCTCGCATCTTACCATTAGAAATCTCAGCTTCAGGCATTTCCTGACTTTTCAAACTAGCTCAAGAATCGGACAAATGGACTTTTCTCGTCAGTCAAACAAAAATTAGGGTTTTACTGGTTTTCATGGCTCTAGAACAGTTCACAAGTTGGCTTAGGGTTTTGGTTGATTTTGACTCAATTTTGGTCAGGCGAACGTTATTTGGCATTTAATCAGGAATTAAGGGTTTTATGGGCATATTCTCAGAAAGATTAAAATTCCACAGCACTTTGCAAGTTACTCCGAGATTCGGGTCGAATTCGCATTGTTTTTAATTTAATCAGTAAGAGGAGGCAGTTGGTTTGAATTCACCAGTCAAAGGATATGCGCAGTTTGGAATTACAGTGTTTGAAATCAGTGAAAAGAGAGAACGCGCCTGATCAGTGTTTTGATTAACTATTGATTCGCTTTGAAGATACCAGGTTTAATTGATCAATGTGCTAAAATATTGTTTATTTAAATTATTTATTATTCTAAATTAAGTGATTGAAATTTATTTTTTCAATTATTTTAATTCAAAGAGTTTTAAATAAATAAATAAACAATAAAGAAAGAGGAAATAGAATTGGTTGGATAATAAAGACTTTTATTGATATTTGAATTATTTGTACAATTATTGTTTATAATTTAATTACAAACAATGGTTTACATTAATTTAAATATTAAATAAAAAGAAAACTATCCTATTTTTTCTAATTCTTCAGTCTTCATTTAGTACCCCTCCATCCATTTTTATCTGCAAAAGAAGAAAAGTCAGTGACTGATAATTAATTAAATACAGATAAAATAAATTCATCATTAAGGGCCACTGATTGGGATCAGTTAACCCTCTCTGCAAATCACGGGATTTCTCCCGGTTCACAAAGAGGGAAGAGTTTTTTATGCAAAGTTGAGAAAATGCAAAGTGTCAAAAATACATGAGTTCAAATGTCAAACTGCACAAACTCAATCTCAAACTCCAAGTTCAAACCAAACTGAAAATCCAAGTTACAACTTTCTATCAAAATCCAAAAAGTACAGTTTGCTGTCAAAAATGCCAAAGTCTACTCAAAGCTGTCATAAAGAGGATTTGGCAAAGATATGGAAAGTTCACAAAATACAAAAACTGTCAAAGAAGAGATAAAGAATGCAGAGGAAAGCATGATATGCAAGCAAACTCTTTTATCATCATTTCCCATCAGTAGCCACTTTCAGAATTAAGTACAAAAAGCATAATATTATAATACAACTGTACTAAGAGAGAGAGAGAGAAGAGAAAAAAGATGCAGGTTTTTAGGCTTTAGGCAGGCATAGATAGAAAAATATACAAGAGAGCTAAACACAGTTCAAAAAGGAAGAACTTTCACCAAAACACAAAAAAAGAAAACCTACAAACTGATAAACCTGTAAGCATAGAAAACCTGCTAAGTCTCAAACCTGAAGCATAGAAAAACCTGCTCAAGTTCATAAACAACCTGCTGAAGAAAAACTAAAACCTGAAGCCTAACCACAACCTGTGAAACATCACCAGTAAAACCTGCATAAGCCCTGCCTCCAAAAACTCTAACAAAAAACATATATCAGAAGGCTTAACACAAACCAGTAAAAAAACCTCATCCTGTCAAACACCTGAAACCAGTTAAACCTGCAAACATAACATGCTAAAGCTCAAGGCATCAACCTTCCTAATCCCAAAACCATAACAACCTGGAACCTGCTGTCTGCATGACCACAACTTGCCTAAGCATTACTAAAACCTTGGCCTAAGCAACTAGAACCAAGTTCAAGGCTAAAGCACAAAACTCACATACTGTCAAAACCAAAACTATACACCAAACAACCATTAACCTGCTAGAGATACCAAAGCCATCAACCTAATGCATCTAAGTTGAAGCTTAACATAAACCTGCCAAAGCTCAAAATCTGCTTATCATCAAACTCAACTTCACAAGCCAGAACCCAACCTGTCCAGTTCAAACAAGTCAACCAAAGCATACTTAAGCATTTAGGGTCAGCTCTAAGCCCTCGGAAAGATATCATCACTGGGCGTGGAAAGAATCAACATTTTTAGGCATCCAACACAAGTGTTTCAAAGAAGAAGCGTACAAATAAGCAACATAAGCATATTCGAAGGCAACTCAGGCCCTCAGAACCCTAAGTTCCTCATTGGGCCAGCAACAAACATTTAAGGCAAGCATACGAATACTCAAGGCAACAAGTCAGAAGAAGAGGAAAATAATAGGCAACAAGGGCAACTAAACCCTAGGCCTCAGAAGAAGCTCTTCATCATAGGCAAATCATTCAAGGCGATACAAGGCAGAAGAAGAGGAAAAGCAATAGGCAACACGAGAAGGCAACACTCAAGTCAACATAGACAACAAAAGTATCAAGGGCAACGTGCATACAGTAGGAAAGAAGAAGAAAGAAGTGAGGTTTCAAAAAGAGCTTTCAGTTCAAATCATCATGAAACCCTAGGCAAAGGAGGAAAGTACAGAAATACCAGAAGATAAATCGCGCCTCACGTTGCCTCCGCTCGTCAAGCCTCCTAAGGACCTCCATCCTCCTTCTTCCCCTCTCCAGTAAAAGTAAGACCTCTTCTTTCATCTCACGTACCTCCATCAAAAATCAAATAATAAACAGCATAAGAAATCTAATCAAGCAATTAAATCGATAGGAATACAGTGACACATAAGCATGTAAAAGAATCAAAACCTAAAAACGCGAAATCGAAGAGAACAAAGTTACCCTCTTGTGCGTTTCCCTGCTTCAAGGAAGAGGGGAGAGGAGCTGAAGGTCGCTGGTGGCTGAGGCAGAAGGCTCACGCTGGGCACCAAAGACGAACGGAGAAGACAACGAAACCCCAAGACGCGCCGCTGTACAAACCCTAGATTTCGTTCCCAATTGAAAACATTCCACAAACCCTAAAAAATGTTCTGAATTCAAACATGGGCCTTGCCCGTTCCTGCGTGCCCAAAGCCCATTAACAAACTCAACCCTTTCCTTCTATTTAATTAAAACATCCTTTACATAACAATTAAGAATACATTTTTTCTACTTTTTGTTTCTTGACATTTATTTAAACATATTTTTTTTATATAATAAAGATACCATTTTTATGGCACCATATAATTAAATTTGAAAATACTTTTTTTCTTTTCTTTTAATTAAAACATATATTTGTACATATCATACAATATATTTGAAAATACCTTTTTCTTTTAAATATACTTTTGTACATAATAAGTAAACCTACATTTTGTATAATTCTTTTTAATTAAAATATTTTGTACATAACAATATAAAATTACACTTCTTTTTTTATATATACATAATTCAATTCTTGACATTTAATACTTTTTGTACATAAATAATAAAATACATTTTTACACCATGTAATTAAAATTGAAAGCATTTTCCCTTTTTTTTAATTAAAATATTTTTGTTCATAACAAATGAAAAATACTTTTTGTATACATAATTAAAGCTTAGAAATATTTTCTTTTCTTAAAACATCATTTTTATACATAATTTAATTAGAACTTGAACATTCAATTAAAACATTTCTTTTGTACATATTAAAAGAAATACAAGATCAATAATTAAACAATATTTAATACATGTTCAAATTTCACATTCCGCATTTGTAAATAATCACTTACACAATACATCTCACACTTACACAATACAAACACGTTCACATTGCTCCTATACACACTTGTTTATCTTATACATTGATATTCGTCATTTACATTTGATCGCGAATTCGATTTTGTTGTAACTTATTGGATACTATAAGTCTCATCCCCATTCATACACATGTACCCCCACTCTCGGATACTATCTTGTAATAGCGTAGACTTTACATTTTCGCAATTTACTGCTTTCAATTATACCATGGTTAGACCTAGGGTTTGCATGTACATGAAATCAAACGCTAGATAACCTAATACAAGACGAATACATGAAATCAATACACAATCACACTTGCACCCTCTAGGGTAATCCCACATGTTGCCTTCCAAAATGGGCCATGCTTGCACGTCGAGTATCTTTGGCAAAACGAATTCAAAATGATCATAAGTCCCTCAAAATGTTGCCTAAACGGAATGATCATAGTCCCTTCAAAGCAAATTGCCAAAGACACTTGGCACCATTGCATTCATGGTCCATACGATGACCCGCGCCCGTCCCGAATAAACTTCCTAAACGCAAGATTTTCCATCGATTTCAATGGTGGAACAAAATTGTTAAAAAGGGTTAAAACATAACAAAAAACCTTTGAGTACAATAGGGTAGACAAAACTCTTAGTTACTTGAGATCAATTTGCAAAAACACTTGCCTTCTTTTCAAAAACCACAATCCACAACACTTTCAAACAAACTCTCAAAAACATTTGAAACATCTTTTCGAAAAGATACACACTTTTGTAAAACACTCAAACACGAGTCAAATACATTGGTCGCCTAAGACAAGGCATCTCTTCAAAAACATTTTTCAAACACACACACACACACACCATTTTTAAAGCAATCAAGGCAAGTGATCTAAAAAACCAAGTAACTAAGAGCCCATGGATAACCATGGATGAAGAGGGTGCTAATACCTTCCCTTTTCATAATCTACCCCCCGAACCCACGAAATATCTCAAAAGGTTTTTGCTGTGCTTTTTTAACCTTTCCTTTAGGATAAAATAAAAAGTCGGTGGCGACTCTTGCTCAACCGCACAAGTGCGAATACGAACGCAAAACACTAGTCAGTTCTCCCACCGGATCACAGAACTGGCGACTCTGCTGGGGATACTCAAAGTGGGGTTACCTTAGGGTTTAGATCACTTTCACTTTCAATTGATTGCTTTGTTTGCTTTACATTTGTGGGCTTTGTATCGGAGTTTCATAGATCCTAACCCGGATCTGGGGGAAACCCTTTTAGGTAGCATAATCTGTGAGGGACCTGTCCGGCGTATACCGACATGGGTGAAGCAGTGGCTACATTGGTGTGGCATCTTGGTCTGTACCGATATCCCTCGTGTTGAAACGGGGAGAATATGGGTCTTCCAAGGAGTCATTAAGCACCGACCGACCTTAGAACCCTAATTGACCCAACTTGGCCATTAGAACAGTAGCAGTATGCTACGCTCATTGAGGCTAAACTCTCGCGATGGTTCCGGCCGCGAGAAAAGGTTGCGATGCTGGAGTTATGACCGATTGAGGGTAGCCAATGATTTGAGATCCTCTAGAACCCGGTTACTTTTGATAGGACAGGTTTCAACCAACGAACTGAAAGAGGGTAGTACCTGAACCTCATGCAAGCCTACACCTAAGGACTTGTTTGCTTTGTGTGAATATGTTTGCCTGTATATACACTCACTTTCTTGTGCATACATGTACATAACATCATAACATCATACCATAGCATTTTCAATAACCATTTCAAGGATCTCGAGGGTTCTTTGGATGCAGGGTTACGTTGAACCAGACGTCTATCAAGGGGCAAGAGGTTTTTCCTCTAACCAATGCCAATCAAAGATCAAGTGCAACAACTTGAATCAGTGGCTATGACCCACTCGACATGGTGAGCTTCATTCTCGTGGAAATACATCCACCGATACAAAGCTCTCCAATCAAAGTTCAAGAACAACAACTTGAATCAGTGGCTATGACCCACTCGACATGGTGAGCTTGATTCTCGTGGAAAGATATCCACCGATACAAAGCTCTCCAATCAAAGTTCAAGAACAACAACTTGAATCAGTGGCTATGACCCACTCGACATGGTGAGCTTGATTCTCGTGGAAAGACATCCACCGATACAAAGCTCTCCAATCAAAGTTCAAAAACAACAACTTGAATCAGTGGCTATGACCCACTCGACATGGTGAGCTTGATTCTCGTGGAAGGACGTCCACCGGTGCAAACGTCTCCAATCCAAGAGCAGAGTTCAACCTCTAACATTTTCTTGTGTTTACCCCAAGAGATCCTTGAAAGCATGCATCCACATATCATGCATTGCATCTTGACAATCTTTCCTTTTTCAGGTTTCCTTACTCTCCTGCTGTTTATTTCAGCAAGAGATGGCTCTAGAAAGGTCTGTCAAAGACATCCAAGACCAGACTGCTCAGCTGCAGGAGATGTTCCTAAACTTGTCTCTGGGGCAAGATGAGATGAAAGCTCTCCTCACCAAGGGCTTGGAGAATTCCAACAATACCAGGAGTGATCAGCTTGCGGAGTTGCAGTTTGATCTGACAACACTGAGGACCCAAGTGATGGGACAGTTGGTGGGCCAGATGGCTCTCATCCAAGACCTATCCCAAAGACAAGAGGAACTCAGAGTTCTTGTCCGCCAACTGCTTCCAAACAACCAACTGGGGAAAACATCTGAGGTCGAAGAATAAGTCACCGCTCGGCCTCCATCCACTCAAGAAGACAAGGGGAAAGCTCATTTGCTTGCTTCAGGGTCACAAGCCCATCAACAACCTCGCCAGCGTCAACGCGGTAATCGGCGTAAGCAAGAAAAGTCGGGAAGACAGTTTACGGAGACTGAAATACCATCATTCTTCATACTGAAGCGCCTGTTGGAGGTCAATTTGCTTACCGTAAAGGATCCTCCTCAGAAGCTCAATACCTCCTCTCCTCACTATCATCCCGACGCATTCTGTGTTTACCACTCCTACAGCCCGGGACACGACACCAACGACTGTTGGGCCTTGAAGAACAAGATTCAAGATCTCATTGACATTGGGGTGCTGGAATTCATGCCAGACGACGAGATGAAGATCTTCCGTTAAAGGGTTCTCCACTTGAAGTGACGAAGCTCAAACTGAAAGACTTTTGCTTCTTTTTATTTTCAAAATTGTAATTTCTTTTGCTGTCAAACAATTATTTGTTGATGCTAAACTCTGTTTTCATTAATGCATTACATATGTTTGTCTTGAATCCATCCATTCGTTTCACTACTCTTATGCTTTTCTTTATGATATTTGACTCTTGATAAAAAGCTGTAAGCCTTTAGAGGGAGGATGACGAAACAATACCGCGATCTTATACAGTATGCTTTTGAACAGACCTTGCTGACGATGTACAGGCATTTCTTTCAAATCCCAAACACTGGAGTTATAAGGAAGTTAATCCCTAGTCAACCCCTTCGAGCCAAAGAAGTAGGAGTTCTCTGTTCTAAAACAATCAAAACCTTTGATATAAACCCGGGGCAGGGTAGTATCTCAGTTAATTCAAAAGAAAATGCGCATTGAAGTCGCAAACTCTCAAGTTCGTAATACAACGAACGATGTCAAAAAAAAGAGAAAGCATTCCTTTGGAATCAAAAGACAAGGGTGGTTCCCTATCACATAGACAGTCAATCTCTCAAAAGAGAAAAGCCCGCCGAGCCAAAACCTATAAAGGAGGCTTAAGAAAGCTGGGGCATCCCGCTGACAGTAATCCCAGAAAACGCTAACAGTCAGGCAAAAGTTAGGGATAACAAATCAAAATCAAAATAGTGAGGTCATTACAAAGTCCTCAACAACACAAGAAATGTTGAAAAAGAAAAAAGGAGATGATGACTGTCTCCCCAAATTCAACTGGTGAACCATCGCCCAAAAGTCGTTCCAAACTCAAAACAGAGTGTGACGCATAATTAACTGAGCTTAGGTTGGAGAACATCACGAAGAGCGGGTGGGTACAAATATACTTTGAGCTTTTATCCTTTGTTTCTTAAACCGTGAACCAGGCCACGTTACAACCCTTCAAAAGTCCTAATTGAAGCATGGGTTAGTTCGAAAGCGTACTGTTACAAAAGGTATCCTGACTCCTGTAAGACTTACTCTAAATCTTGTGTTGATTTGTCTTATAAAAAGTTTTCTGCTAAAAAACGCGTTTTGCAAAACTTCGAGACAAACATAAACTTTGCATTATTCGAATATCACTGTCTGCATTTGACCTTTTTGTTTGACAGCGAAGAAATTCATACAGCGAATGTTCGGAGGAACGAAAACTCTCTCAGTAAGTCAGAATCACTTCAAGAGGATGACACTTCCATCAAATCCCCTTATCAACAAGGGGCATGACATGTCACAATTCAATTAACCTGGGGCAGTCCAGTCAAGGTCCAACAGATCTTTCAAAGTTCAGTTAACCTGGGGCAGTCCAGTCAAGATTTCAAGAAATCTCTCAATATGCAGAGTAATCTGATTCAATATTCCTTCATCACCACTTGGGGCATTCGAATGTCAAAAGAGTTCAACAAATCAATCATTACATTTCCAGACTCGATTCCTGTATCTAGCCAGGGCACGTCTGAAGAGTTTGAAGATTCGATTCCTGTATCCAGCCAGGGCACATCTATCAACTACAACATTTCCAGACTCGATTCCTGTATCTAGCCAGGGCACGTCTGAAGAGTTTGAAGATTTGATTCCTGTATCCAGCCAGGGCATATCTATCAACTATCACAATTCCAGATTCGACTCCTGTATCCAGCCAGGGCATATCTGTTGACCACATTTCCAGACTCGATTCCTGTATCTAGCCAGGGCACGTCTGAAGAGTTTGAAGATTCGATTCCTGTATCCAGCCAGGGCATATCTGTTGACGACTATTCCAGATTCGACTCCTGTATCCAGCCAGGGCATATCTGTTGACCACATTTCCAGACTTGATTCTTGTATCCAGCCAGGGCATGTCTGAAGAATTCCAGATCAACACCTGTAACAACCCAGGAAAACATCTGTGAACGACCGATTGTAGACCAACACCTGTAATAAGCCAGGAATTTATCTACATCACCACATGGGGCATTCGAATGTCAAAAGTGTTCAAAAACCGATGCAGCTTTACATGAGCTCATCATCAGGAAACCCTACACCGGTTCCTCTTCAAGATTTCTGAAAACAAGTTTACGGATTCTTCCCTACAACGGATGTCAATCTACCAACTTGTTCAGACTCTTCAAGACTTCTGAAAACAGTTTATGGATTCTTCCCAACAACGGATGTTAATCTATCAGCTTGTTCAGAAGCAACCTTTGAAATTAGTTTACGGACGCTTCCCAACAACGGATGCGGCTCCATTGTTGATTCAATCTCAAGATTTCTGAAAACAGTTCACGGGTTCTCCAAGTAACGGATGTTAACCTATCGCTTGTTCAGATTCTTCTGAAGCTAACTCCACTCAGAGTCAAGCTTCATTATCTCCAGCAAAGTCAAACTTCAAATTATCAATCCCCAGCGGAGCCAGACCATTGAGCCTTCTCCCCACAGAGTTTTGAGAGGGCAAATCTTGAGTTCCCCAGTGAAGTCGCCAAGCTGAAGATTCTCAATCTTACCTCCCCAGCATGAGCCTGTTAGATTGGAACTCCCCAGTAGAGGTCGTCAGGAATTCTCTTCCCCAGCAACAGCCAATGATTTATTTTCCCCGACAGCAGTCAAGATGCTTTTATCTTCAGCCATCTCGGATTCATTTATCCTCGGCAAGATAGCTCATCAGCTTACATGCACATTCATCACATTCATGTCATAAACATTGATGTCACATACATTGCATCATGCATCATAACATTGCATACGGCTAACCCTTTACATTTCAGGTAAGAGCAGTCGACAGACACAGATCATCTCCCGAGATTCATCCAGAAATAGTTCAGATGTGACCCGGACACGGCGACGTTCTGATACTTATTCCGTATCCATTCAAACGCATCATCAGGAAACCCTACACCGTTTCCTCTTCAACTTCAAGACTTCTGAAAACAGTTTACAGATTCTGCCCTACAACGGATGTCAATCTACCAACTTGTTCAGACTCTTCTCAAAACAGTTTACAGATTCTTCCCTACAACGGATGTCAATCTACAAACTTGTTCAGACTCTTCTCAACTTTTGAAAACAGTTTACGGACGCTTCCCAACAACGGACGTCGCTCTTTTGCTTATTCAATCCCAACTCCTGAAAATAGTTTACGGATTCTCCAGACATGGACGTCAATCTGTTGCTTATTCGGACCCCTAATTCAGAGATGTTCCAAAAACATGGATACCCTTCTGATACTTGCCCACTCACTTCTGACATACAGTCCAACATGTCCAGATGGCATCTATAATCCCATCCTCCTACCAGCAGTCACCAGATGGCATCTCTAAGCCCATCCCCCGACAAAATTCTATCGCACCAGATGGCATCTTTAAGCCCATCACCAAATGGCATCTTTAAGCCCATTCACCTCCACCATCATATCGCCGAGTGCAAATTTTCTGGGCACTTTAGTGTCCAATCTTCTTTTACCTTCAAGTCGCGAAAGGAAAACTTGCCAATCTAACTCTTCAGGTCCAAGAAGATTGAACAGGGGCAACTGTTGTACCCCAAAATTTGCCCTCGCATCTTACCACCAGAAATCTCAGCTTCAGGCATTTCCTGACTTTTCAAACTGGCTCAAGAATCGGACAAATGGACTTTTCTCGTCAGTCAAACAAAAATTAGGGTTTTACTGGTTTTCATGGCTCTAGAACAGTTCACAAGTTGGCTTAGGGTTTTGGTTGATTTTGACTCAATTTTGGTCAGGCGAACGTTATTTGGCATTTAATCAGGAATTAAGGGTTTTATGGGCATATTCTCAGAAAGATTAAAATTCCACAGCACTTTGCAAGTTACTTCGAGATTCGGGTCGAATTCGCATTGTTTTTAATTTAATCAGTAAGAGGAGGCAGTTGGTTTGAATTCACCAGTCAAAGGATATGCGCAGTTTGGAATTACAGTGTTTGAAATCAGTGAAAAGAGAGAACGCGCCTGATCAGTGTTTTGATTAACTATTGATTTGCTTTGAAGATACCGGGTTTAATTGATCAATGTGCTAAAGTATTGTTTATTTAAATTATTTATTATTCTAAATTAAGTGATTGAAATTTATTTTTTCAATTATTTTAATTCAAAGAGTTTTAGATAAATAAATAAACAATAAAGAAAGAGGAAATAGAATTGGTTGGATAATAAAGACTTTTATTGATATTTGAATTATTTGTACAATTATTGTTTATAATTTAATTACAAACAATGGTTTACATTAATTTAAATATTAAATAAAAAGAAAACTATCCTATTTTTTCTAATTCTTCAGTCTTCATTTAGTACCCCTCCATCCATTTTTATCTGCAAAAGAAGAAAAGTCAGTGACTGATAATTAATTAAATACAGATAAAATAAATTCATCATTAAGGGCCACTGATTGGGATCAGTTAACCCTCTCTGCAAATCACGGGATTTCTCCCGGTTCACAAAGAGGGAAGAGTTTTTTATGCAAAGTTGAGAAAATGCAAAGTGTCAAAAATACATGAGTTCAAATGTCAAACTGCACAAACTCAATCTCAAACTCCAAGTTCAAACCAAACTGAAAATCCAAGTTACAACTTTCTATCAAAATCCAAAAAGTACAGTTTGCTGTCAAAGATGCCAAAAGAAGAGATAAAGAATGCAGAGGAAAGCATGATATGCAAGCAAACTCTTTTATCATCATTTTCCATCAGTAGCCACTTTCAGAATTAAGTACAAAAAGCATAATATTATAATGCAACTGTACTAAGAGAGAGAGAGAGAAGAGAAAAAAGATGCAGGTTTTCAGGCTTTAGGCAGGCATAGATAGAAAAATATACAAGAGAGCTAAACACAGTTCAAAAAGGAAGAACTTTCACCAAAACACAAAAAAAAGAAAACCTACAAACTGATAAACCTGTAAGCATAGAAAACCTGCTAAGTCTCAAACCTGAAGCATAGAAAAACCTGCTCAAGTTCATAAACAACCTGCTGAAGCAAACTAAAACCTGAAGCCTAACCACAACCTGTGAAACATCACCAGTAAAACCTGCATAAGCCCTGCCTCTAAAAACTCCAACAAAAAACATATATCAGAAGGCTTAACACAAACCAGTAAAAAAGCCTCATCCTGTCAAACACCTGAAACCAGTTAAACCTGCAAACATAACATGCTAAAGCTCAAGGCATCAACCTGCCTAATCCCAAAACCATAACAACCTGGAACCTGCTGTCTGCATGACCACAACCTGCCTAAGCATTACTAAAACCTTGGCCTAAGCAACTAGAACCAAGTTCAAGGCTAAAGCACAAAACTCACATACTGTCAAAACCAAAACTATACACCAAACAACCATTAACCTGCTAGAGATACCAAAGCCATCAACCTAATGCATCTAAGTTGAAGCTTAACATAAACCTGCCAAAGCTCAAAATCTGCTTATCATCAAACTCAACTTCACAAGCCAGAACCCAACCTGTCCAGTTCAAACAAGTCAACCAAAGCATACTCAAGCATTTAGGGTCAGCTCTAAGCCCTCAGAAAGATATCATCACTGGGCGTGGAAAGAATCAACATTTTTAGGCATCCAACACAAGTGTTTCAAAGAAGAAGCGTACAAAGAAGCAACATAAGCATATTCGAAGGCAACTCAGGCCCTCAGAACCCTAAGTTCCTCATTGGGCCAGCAACAAACATTCAAGGCAAGCATACGAATACTCAAGGCAACAAGTCAGAAGAAGAGGAAAATAATAGGCAACAAGGGCAACTAAACCCTAGGCCTCAGAAGAAGCTCTTCATCATAGGCAAATCGTTCAAGGCGATACAAGGCAGAAGAAGAGGAAAAGCAATAGGCAACACGAGAAGGCAACACTCAAGTCAACATAGACAACAAAAGTATCAAGGGCAACGTGCATACAGTAGGAAAGAAGAAGAAAGAAGTGAGGTTTCAAAAAGAGCTTTCAGTTCAAATCATCATGAAACCCTAGGCAAATGAGGAAAGTACAGAAATACCAGAAGATAAATCGCGCCTCACGTTGCCTCCGCTCGTCAAGCCTCCTAAGGACCTCCATCCTCCTTCTTCCCCTCTCCAGTAAAAGTAAGACCTCTTCTTTCATCTCACGTACCTCCATCAAAAATCAAATAATAAACAGCATAAGAAATCTAATCAAGCAATTAAATCGATAGGAATACAGTGACACATAAGCATGTAAAAGAATCAAAACCTAAAAACGCGAAATCGAAGAGAACAGAGTTACCCTCTTGTGTGTTTCCCTGCTTCAAGGAAGAGGGGAGAGGAGCTGAAGGTCGCTGGTGGCTGAGGCAGAAGGCTCACGCTGGGCACCAAAGACGAACGGAGAAGACAACGAAACCCCAAGACGCGCCGCTGTACAAACCCTAGATTTCGTTCCCAATTGAAAACATTCCACAAACCCTAAAAAATGTTCTGAATTCAAACATGGGCCTTGCCCGTTCCTGCGTGCCCAAAGCCCATTAACAAACTCAACCCTTTCCTTCTATTTAATTAAAACATCCTTTACATAACAATTAAGAATACATTTTTTCTACTTTTTGTTTCTTGACATTTATTTAAACATATTTTTTTTATATAATAAAGATACCATTTTTATGGCACCATATAATTAAATTTGAAAATACTTTTTTTCTTTTCTTTTAATTAAAACATATATTTGTACATATCATACAATATATTTGAAAATACCTTTTTCTTTTAAATATACTTTTGTACATAATAAGTAAACCTACATTTTGCATAATTCTTTTTAATTAAAATATTTTGTACATAACAATATAAAATTACACTTCTTTTTTTATATATACATAATTCAATTCTTGACATTTAATACTTTTTGTACATAAATAATAAAATACATTTTTACACCATGTAATTAAAATTGAAAGCATTTTCCCTTTTTTTTAATTAAAATATTTTTGTTCATAACAAATGAAAAATACTTTTTGTATACATAATTAAAGCTTAGAAATATTTTCTTTTCTTAAAACATCATTTTTATACATAATTTAATTAGAACTTGAACATTCAATTAAAACATTTCTTTTGTACATATTAAAAGAAATACAAGATCAATAATTAAACAATATTTAATACATGTTCAAATTTCACATTCCGCATTTGTAAATAATCACTTACACAATACATCTCACACTTACACAATACAAACACGTTCACATTGCTCCTATACACACTTGTTTATCTTATACATTGATATTCGTCATTTAGATTTGATCGCGAATTCGATTTGGTTGTAACTTATTGGATACTATAAGTCTCATCCCCATTCATACACATGTACCCCCACTCTCGGATACTATCTTGTAATAGCGTAGACTTTACACTTTCGCAATTTACTGCTTTCAATTATACCATGGTTAGACCTAGGGTTTGCATGTACATGAAATCAAATGCTAGATAACCTAATACAAGACGAATACATGAAATCAATACACAATCACACTTGCACCCTCTAGGGTAATCCCACATGTTGCCTTCCAAAATGGGCCATGCTTGCACGTCGAGTATCTTTGGCAAAACGAATTCAAAATGATCATAAGTCCCTCAAAATGTTGCCTAAACGGAATGATCATAGTCCCTTCAAAGCAAATTGCCAAAGACACTTGGCACCATTGCATTCATGGTCCATACGATGACCCGCGCCCGTCCCGAATAAACTTCCTAAACGCAAGATTGTCCACCGATTTCAATGGTGGAACAAAATTGTTAAAAAGGGTTAAAACATAACAAAAAACCTTTGAGTACAATAGGGTAGACAAAACTCTTAGTTACTTGAGATCAATTTGCAAAAACACTTGCCTTCTTTTCAAAAACCACAATCCACAACACTTTCAAACAAACTCTCAAAAACATTTGAAACATCTTTTCGAAAAGATACACACTTTTGTAAAACACTCAAACACGAGTCAAATACATTGGTCGCCTAAGACAAGGCATCTCTTCAAAAACATTTTTCAAACACACACACACACACACACACCATTTTTAAAGCAATCAAGGCAAGTGATCTAAAAAACCAAGTAACTAAGAGCCCATGGATAACCATGGATGAAGAGGGTGCTAATACCTTCCCTTTTCATAATCTACCCCCCGAACCCACGAAATATCTCAAAAGGTTTTTGCTGTGCTTTTTTAACCTTTCCTTTAGGATAAAATAAAAAGTCGGTGGCGACTCTTGCTCAACCGCACAAGTGCGAATACGAACGCAAAACACTAGTCAGTTCTCCCACCGGATCACAACATGCATAAGCTAGTTACAAGCCTCTAATCCCATTTGCACTCAATAATTAAATGCCAATCCATTGTGTGTTAGCATTATTTTGTGCATTTGGACATTACATGTTAGATTAAGCCTTAATTAGATAAAGCATTTTTGCCATTTTTGAAAAGTTAAACTTTATGTCAAATGCAAATCCAAGCAAGTACAAGGCAGATCCTTTTGGCACAAGTTTATGAACTAATTACACTGATCAAGGCCAAGGTATGCAGCATAGATTGGGGGCATGTACAAGCTAGAAAGACCACTTGACATTTTCTTGCTTAAAGTTGAAGTAACTTGGCATAACAATACACAACTCTCATTCCTGTGAACCAGAGCTTAAGCAAAGTTATCAAACACTTTCTAATCATAAAACCTAAGTTAAAACACGAGCTAAACACCTTCCAAACCTCATCAAACCTCAAAACACCATAGAACTGCCCAAAACAGGGCACCTGCTGCAGATTGAGTTCCATAACTTAATCCATTCGTGCATTCTTGCTAAAACCACTTCAAACACATCCCACATCATCCCTTGAAACTGTTCCAAGCCCTAAACACGACCTGTAACATCCCTAGCTAACATCACCATTTTTATTTTTCTGTTTTGCAGTTGAAATACCATAGCACGATTCTTTTGGTTTCCAAGCAAACTAAAGGTTGGAATAGCATCCTGAGACATTAGGAAGCTATACAAATCATTACCTTGCCTTGTACTCATCTCCATTGTTGCACACGATTCCAACTGAACAGGTAAGTTCATGAACTTGTATCTCTCTATCCAGGCATTGTTAGGTTTAGATTTGTGAAGAAAATATGTCACATTCATAGCCCTGAACATGCCCATGTAATTAGTTTTCATTTATGTTATGTGTGCTATGAGAATTTGATGTCTGAACTTGGAACAAAAACTAGGTCAAGAATTGGGGGAGAAGAAATTCTCTCTCATTTCTGAGAGTTAAATCATGTTCTTTATATGTATGAACTCGTGAGATGATGCTTGACATTTTTTGTGTTGTGAGTTTTCATTAAAAGTCAAAGAATCAGGTTCTTGTAATGGAAGCAAAGAGGCGCGTGTTTTTTCAAACAGAGATGGCTGGAGGTTGAAGAAGCTGGTCTTTGGGCTGGGCCTGTTCCACTTTTCTTATTTGCACCCTATGGTTACTGTGATCGGTGGATCTGGAACTGACTGTTTAACGCTGGTTCGCGAAATGTCGCGGAAGCAAGAGTCGCCACCGTCTTTTATTTTCTCCAAATGGAAAGGACAAAAGCACAGAAAAATTCCTTAAAGAGATTGCTCTCGGTTCGGGAGGTAGATTATAGAAAGGGAAGGTGTTAGCACCCTTTCTATCCATGGTTATCCATGGGCTCTTAGATACTTGCTCACTTGTGTTTTCAAAAATGGTTTGTTTGCTTTTCAGCTGTGGGTTTTAAAAAGTTTCTTTGAAAGTTTCAGATCGACTCTTGTGTCAGAGTGTTTGAAAAATTGCTTTGAAAGCTTTTGAAAAGTGTCGGTGTGAAAAGATTTTTGTTTGTTTTTGAAGAGAGCAAGTATCCATGAGTCGTCTACCTACCCTAAGGAATTCGTCTGTGTAAATGTCCTTTAAAGTAGTGCCATCCCACCATTGAGAGGTAGGTAGCACCACCGTTGGAGGTGTTCGGGTCAATTCGAGGTTCGGGACATGGTGATCACCAGAGCAATGGGAAGACACCTTAGAAGCTACCCTCATGCCAGGTTCCCGGATCATGAGGACTTACTAAGACATCCTTTACTCGACGATCACCTTTCGAGGCAAGGCAACAGTGAGGCGTACCCTAGGGGTGGTGTGTGATTTGTGTGTCAGATTCATTTATTTTTGTCTTGTCAGATTATTGGTGATCTAACGTTTTGTTTTTATTTTTGTCATTCATTCTTGCATGCATTTATTTAACAGTTAAAAAGTGCGGAAAGATAAAATTCCTAAACTATTACAAAGGCGCGGGTCCACACCGCCAAATTAAACCAGGACCCGATTTGACATAAAATAAAGAAATAAAATGCGGGAAATATAAAATGTCCGAGTTACATG
Source organism: Vicia faba (assembly GCA_948472305.1). Taxonomy (NCBI): domain Eukaryota; kingdom Viridiplantae; phylum Streptophyta; class Magnoliopsida; order Fabales; family Fabaceae; genus Vicia; species Vicia faba. The sequence goes on along the minus strand of OX451740.1, from coordinate 31,983,080 downwards.
GCTTGAGCAATTACATAATATTTGAAAGAAAATAAATGTGCGAAAGAAATAAAAATAGAACGTTCGAGGGCGTTGGACCCTTTAAAGAAATTAAATGAAATTAAAAATTAATTAATTATTTATTGAAATAAAAGAAGTGTTTTTTAGGTTTTTTTTGTATTTATGAAATAAGAAAATTAAAATTAAAATTAAAAGAAACCCTAATTCTAAGTTATTTTTAATTATTTGAGAAAATGTTAAAGTTTAACTTAATTTACTAAAGAATTTATGTACATGTTTATTTACAAAATAAATTAGTAGTTAGTAATAATAATAATGATGAGAAAATTATTTATTAAAAAAATGATGAAAAAGTTAAAAACCCTAATTTCTACATATTTAATTTATTAAGAAAAATATTAAAGTTTTGAAACCTAAATTAATCTAATTAATTGTTTAAAGTTTATTTACAAAAAATAATAATAGTAAAATTAATATTAATAAAATAAACATTTTTTTGATTTTTCTGTATTTTATATTTATTATGAAAATTATTTTATGGAATTAAAAGAAAACAATTAAAAAACAATTAAAAGAATAAAAAGGAAAAACAAATAAAAATTAAAAATTGAGCAAACCATAGGGGGTGTCTGGCCCAAGGGGAGGTTTTTTGAAGTATTGACTCCTGAGTACCGTGGTCTGCATTCTTTGGCCATTGGATTGAGTTTCATGCATAAGTTGTTCTACTTTGGCCATTTGGCTTTTGGCTTTTGACTTTTGACCATTTGTGTTCTGGCTTCAACGTTCCCTTAATGTCTGGCTTAATGTCTGCCTCGCCATGTATTTGACTTTTGGCTTTTGGCCTTTTGGCTTTTGACTTTTGGCCATTTGGCTTTTGGCCTCAACGTCCCTTAATGAACCTGCATGGGATCCTGTCTAAACCTGTAGTGTTGAATCTCACGAAAACATTAAATAAAATCATAAAATGCAAATAAAGCCAATATATGAAGAAATTTAATGTTTAGGCACAATATGACATGTATGAATGATTATACCCTCTTGATCATGGAGATCAAATCAACCTTACCCTTACTGGAAAAGTAGTGACATGAATGATTTTATGTCCTTTGGATCATGGAGATCAAGCCAGCCTTACCCTTACTGAAGAAGTAATAAGATGTTGGTTTGTAACTGAGATGGCTTGTTTGCAGTGAGAGAGGGATTTGTAATAAGGATTTCAAGGTTTTAGGGTTCTTGAAAGAGTTTGATATTCTAACAGTGTTGTGGCAAGGTTTTTTCTCTCTTTTTCTCTTCTCCTCTTTTTCTCCTTTTCTCCCCCCTCTTTTTTTTCTCCTCTTTTTCTCCTTTTTCTTTTTTTTCTCCTCTTTTTCTCCTTTTTTTGGTTTGTGTGACAAGAAGGTGATTATATAGTGGAAATTAGGGTAAAGAAAATGGGCTTTGAATGTGCAATTGGGCCTCCAATATTCACTTGAATTCGTCACTTTCCAGGCTAAATCGCAGGGACTTAAGTGCATTTTTTGAAGTTGAAATGTGAAAACAAAATGTAGCCGACATCGAGAACTAACTCCTGTCCGAAGATCGACTCAATCGGATAAACGGTGAATTAGTTATGAATTTTTGAAGTTTCAGCTCAGACAAACTTATTTTGGGCTCCAGTGTCAGCTCTGACACGTTCTTCAATAAAAAACTGGTATTGATCGGTGCATAATTTGGTCTCGACTTTTGAAGCAAAGTTGTAGATCTATGAGTCAGTGACCTTGTGTAAAAATATGAGTCCAATCCGATAAAAATTGACCGAGTTATGAATTTTCGAAGTTTCGGCTCAGATGAAATAATGTTCAGCATTCAGGATTTTCAGCGTGTCACGCACTCTGAGCAAAAAACGAAGGCCTTTTGAATACCGTTTGAACTCAATACCTTCTGTGAAAATGTAGCTGACTCAATTTTTGAAATTTTGGCACCGGAACCAGCTCGATACGATGAAAATCGACCAAGTTATGATTTTTGAACATGACGCAAATAAACTTCTGTCACAAATTTTCTGCACGAAAATACTTGATAAATCCACATTTTTGAAGACCTTCTGATCGAAATTGGCTTCCAGCCGTGAGAGATGAAAACGTAGATAATGTCAAGACGGAATTTTGGCCACCGGAACGGGTTCAAAATGAGTCACGATCTTCAAGTTATGAATTTTTTAGCGCGTAAAAACTGCACTTTCAGCACACTTTTTCACCATATTTCTTCAAGAAAACTCGCACATTCGGATACCTTCTTTAAAGAATTATCTCTTGAGCCGAACCTGAATTTGAGACTATGTTATCAGAGATATCTTGGCGAAAGAATACCTGAATATGACGCGCCGGGTTGGACTTGTGAATTTTTCTTGGAATATTTTGAGAAATATGGGAGGGCAAATTTTGGGGTACAACAGTTGCCCCTGTTCAATCTTCTTAAACCTGAGGATGCAGATTGGCTGACGTGCCTTTCGTAATCCGAGGGTGGAAGATGATTGAACACTAGAGTGCCCAGAAATTTGCGCTCACATAGTAGTGTGATGGTGGGAATGGGCTTATAGATGCCATTTAGAGGTTGCTGGATAGGATGATGGGCTTATAGATGCCATCTGGATGTTGATTGCGTAAGAGATTCCTTAGCGAGAACCTGCGTACCTGCAAAAGAAAAAATGGGTACCTGACATGTTGCAGGAGCTGGTTTTCAGATGCTTGGTATAGATGTGCCCTGACTGTTTACAGGAGCTGAGTCTGGAGCTTCAAACGGCGATGAATGAACCAGGGATGGTTACTGCCTTAGCATGAATGGTAAGAGAATCTTGGGCGATTTTACCTTCAACAACGCTCGTTGAGAAAAATCTTGGGTGTCTTCTACTGGGATAAGAATCAGGGAGATCTTAGGGTCGATCTGACTGAACCAGAGGAGGTTTTTTTGATAAGGATGTGATGAAGGAATCTGAGACGATTGCTACTCCAAATCTATGATGAAGGAATCTGGGACGATTACTACCTCAGCAGGATGATGAAGGAATCTGATTACTACCTCAGCAGGATGATGAAGGAATCTGGGACGATTACTACCTCAGCAGGATGATGAAGGAATCTGATTACTACCTCAGCAGGATGATGAAGGAATCTGGGACGATTACTACCTCAGCAGAATGATGAAGGAATCTGGGACGATTACTACCTCAGCAGGATGATGAAGGAACCTGGGACGATTACTACCTCAGCAGGATGATGAAGGAATCTGGGACGATTACTACCTCAGCAGGATGATGAAGGAATCTGGGACGATTACTACCTCAGCAGGATGATGAAGGAATCTGGGACGATTACTACCTCAGCAGGATGATGAAGGAATCTGGGACGATTACTACCTCAGCAGGATGATGAAGGAATCTGGGACGATTACTACCTCAGCAGGATGATGAAGGAATCTGGGACGATTACTACCTCAGCAGGATGATGAAGGAATCTGAGACGATTACTACCTCAGCAGGATGATGAAGGAATCTGGGACGATTACTACCTCAGCAGAATGATGAAGGAATCTGGGACGATTACTACCTCAGCAGGATGATGAAGGAATCTGGGACGATTACTACCTCAGCAGGATGATGAAGGAATCTGGGACGATTACTACCTCAGCAGGATGATGAAGGAATCTGGGACGATTACTACCTCAGCAGGATGATGAAGGAATCTGGGACGATTACTACCTCAGCAGGATGATGAAGGAATCTGGGACGATTACTACCTCAGCAGGATGATGAAGGAATCTGGGACGATTACTACCTCAGCAGAATGATGAAGGAATCTGGGACGATTACTACCTCAGCAGGATGATGAAGGAATCTGGGACGATTACTACCTCAGCAGGATGATGAAGGAATCTGGGACGATTACTACCTCAGCAGGATGATGAAGGAATCTGGGACGATTACTACCTCAACGGGTAAAGACTTTTATCTGTTGATCGTTCTTTCCTGAAAAAGTAACGAATTAGTTGTATGCAATGTCATAATGCATGAATTGCCTGATTTTAAGATGTTCTCAAAAATAAATGAGATTTGTATGATATGATGTGTCTATGCATGCGATAATGATGTATGTGATGTATGTTTTCGTCTAGGAAAGTAAATCCTTGACGGGTGCCGGGAAGTCGTATCCTGGGCTGATGTTGAGGAATAGATTTTGCTTCCGCTGGGGATGATAACTGCAAGAATACCGGTAGGAGAAGATGACTCTGTTGCAGAATAAACTTGGCAAATGGAAGATTCTGCGGGGAGAAAAGATACTCTAGCGACCATGCTGGGAAGCAACACTCTGTGGGGAGAGAGATGCTTTGCTGAATGTTGATAGTAACTTGTTGAGGATGTCTTGTTGTTGGAAGTGTGAATAGACTTCGCTGGGGATAGGAAAGAACTACGTCGAGGACGCTCTTTCCGTGGCTTTTGGCTGAGGATAACCCAGTTATATCCTGTTGAGGAAATAACTCTTTAAATAAAGTCGGGCGACGCGTTCGTGCTCTGCGAAGGATAAGCTTCCAGAATCTACTGGGGATAAGCTTACTGCTTGGGGAGATGAATTCCAACTTTCCTGGGGAAACTGGATTGGACTCTCCTGGGAAGTTTTGAACTGCGGGGGAAGTGATTCCTTTGAATGTTGATATACCGCCGGGGAACAATCTTTAGGCCAAGACTGCCGGGGATGCTTGTTAAGAATATATGCTGCTGGGGAATGTTGAGATCTGCTGGAGTATACTAAACTTCCTTAAGGCCTGATAATATAACTTGGAGAGAGTGTACTGTCTTGCTGGCTTACTCTCTGGGGAATTAAGATGTCTGGTTATGTTCTTTAGCTGAACCTATCTTGGTACCTTGGAGGATGGAACAATTAGATTGTTTAGACAACTCCTTATTGCCCCTGTTTCTATGGGAGATGAAGACCTGTGAGGTACTGATAGTTGTTGAGGGTCAAACCTTCTTCTGGTAGGCAGGTGATAAGATGACAGGACATAGTCGTACGCTTTGATCCCTAACTTTTGCCTGGACCGCCCTTTCGGGTTTTCAATCCACCGGGATACCCATTTTTGCCCAAGCCGCCTTTTCAGGTTTTCGACTTGCCGGGTGTAAAAAATTTTCATTTCGTCCCTTCATTTTTCCCGAACCCTTTTGGTTCGCCGGGAAGCCCTTATTTTTGCCTAGGTGTGTCAACCTAGCGGGTCTTTGATTGTGCGCAGTATTTTTTCGACTATGTCCATGTTCTCAGAAAGTAAGGAGTTGCCCCTGTCAAAAGTGTTTTGCCGTGTGACCAGAAGATCTTCGTTTGATCAGGCAAGATTCGTTGTTGGAATACCCCAAGTGACTTAGGTGGAGATCTTCCCCAGGCTGATAGGCTTTTTGAGATATTCTCCGAATCTTGATTGGACTGCCCCAGATAATGGACCATGGTCATGTCTGCCCCTTGATTGGAAGTACTTCTGTTTATTAGGCATTCGTCGTGCGAGTTTCTATGCTGTTCAAACAAAAAGTCATATGCAAACAAAGTTATGTTAAAAATGCAAAGCCTATGCCTGTCTTGAAGATTTTGAAAATGCATTCTTTTCATAAAACAAGTGAATGTTTGTAAAACGTAATGTCAACTCCGTATTTACCGTAAGCCTTAAGGAGTCAGGATACCTTTCGTAACAGTATGCTTTCGAACTAACCCATGCTTCAGCTAGGACTTTTAAGGGTTATAACGTGGCCTGGTTCACGGTTTAAGAAACAAAGGATAAAGGCTCAAATTATTTGTACCCACCCGCTCTTCGTGATGTTCTCCAAACCTAAACTCAGTTGACCATACATTAGACCTGGTTTGAGTCTTTGATCTGATTTTCCGGTGATGATTCGGACATTGATAACTTATTTTGAATAGGCAGTCATTCCTTTTTAGTTGAGGGTTTGTAGGACCTCTTTTTTTTTTTTTTTTTTTGACTTCGTTATCCCTATTTTTTTTGCTTGAACTGTTTCCTTTTTTTGGAATTACAGTCAGCGGGATGCCCCAGTTTGGTAAGTCTCCTTCATTGGTTTTGACTTTTTGGGCTTTTCATTTATGATTTTTTTTTTTGATAATGACTGCCTGTCCTTATGATTGTTCGGAACCATCACTGTCTTTTGTTTTTTAGAAAAACTCATTTGGTGCCATTCGTTATGCACTTGGATCAACTGAGAGAACTACCCTGCCCTAGGTTATGATTAAGGGTTTTAAATTTCGAAAAGAAAAACTCCTACTTCTTTGGCTCAGAGGGGTTGACGAGGGATTATCATCCTTATAACTCCAGTGTTTAGGGATTGAAACAATGCCTGTACCTCATCAGCGGGGTCTGTTCAAAAGCATACTGTAGATTATGGTATCGTTTTCGTCATCCTCCCTCAAGAGGCTTAGAATTTTAGATCAAGAGTTGACATCAGAAAAAATATGAAAATAATTTGCGTATAGTGAATACGAATATATTGCTTCAAAACAGACATATGCGATGCATTAATGGAATAACAATGTTTAACAATGAACAAATGTCTAAACAATCAAAGAACAACACAACTTGAACATTCGAATGAACAAAAGTCTTTCCATCTCAGGGCTTGTTACTTCAACTGGTGAGTCTTGGAGGGATGGTAGAAAAATTCAGCCTGACCATCTTGTGTGAACTCCAATGCCCCTTCATCAATTAGGTCCTAGATTTTGTTCTTCAGAGCCCAACACTCATTTGTATCATGTCCTGGACTGGCAGAGTGGTAGGCACACCTTTTATTGGGATCATAAGTAGGATGTGCTGTGTTGGGATTCTGGGGATGAGCCCTTAATGTGATCAAATTCAATCTCAGCAGGCGCTGTAAAGCTTGAAACAGCGACATGTTGAGCGGAGTGAATTGCCTCCTGGACTTGTCTGGCTGAAGCCGGTGAGGTTGATGCTGAATTTGTGACACTGGAGCCCTTTGAGGAGCTTTCCCCTTATCCTCTTGTCTCGAGGATGATTGGATGATGAATGGCTTTTTACTCTTAGATGTTTGCCCCAGTTGGTTACCCTGAAGCAGTTGGTTGACGAGAAACCCGAGCTCGTCTTGTCTTTGAGCTAAACCTTGAATGGCATTCCTCTGCCCCAGCATTTGGGCTTTCATTGCATCCATCTCAGCTTGTAGGTGTTTCAACTTTCCATCCTCAGCACCGTCCCTGACTAGAGTCTCCATGAGAAGTGTCTTTAGCTCCTCCTGCCCCTTGGATAGATTCAGAAGGATTTCCCCGAACCGAGTCTCTTGAGCAAGAAGGTCCTGGTTGTCTGGTTGGAAGGCCATTGCTGAAATAAACAGCGAGAAAGGTAAGTGACCTGCAACAAAGATACCTGTTATGTAATGATGTGTATGACATGCATGCAATGTTTTCAAGGATCCCGTGGGGTAAACAAGAAAATTTGTTAGCATTGGAATTTATAGCTTGATTGAAGGACACCCATGTTGTTGAGAACTCTTCTTCAAGGGTCAAAGGCTCACCATATCCAGTGGGTCATAGCCTCTGACTTTAGCCATCATGTCTGGTTTTGATTTCCAAGCAACCTTGGTTAGGGAAACCTTCTTCAGGAGTCAGAGCTTACCATATCGAGTGGGTCATAGCCCCTGACAACCTTGGCTCGGGGAACTTTCTTCAAGTGTCAAAGCTCACCATATCAAGTGGGTCATAGCCCTTGACCACTTAGGCTAGAGGAAAATAAATCCTCTTTGCCCCTTGCTAGATGTTTGATTTATCATGACCTGCATCACAAGCCCTTGAGGTCCTTGAAATGGGTTAGGATGTATGCAATGGTATGATGTTATGGTATGCATGGGGTAATGTGAGTAAACCCTGTTATGAGTCCCTAACTAAGGACTACAAACCAAAACCTGCAAGAAACTTAGGATACCCTGTTATGAGTCCCGATTAAGGACTATGAGCAAAACCTGCAAGAAACTTAGTAAGCCCTGTCATGAGTCCCAATTAAGGACTATAAACAAAACCTGCAAGAAGCTCAAGTGTCAGACAACAAGCATGCAAATAGTCAAGTATGAAGGCACACAAGTCACACAAGAGAAACCCTTAGAGTTTAGGCCAGCATGGGGGCTGGGTATTACCCTCTTGAAGTTGGTGGGTTCAACCTGTCCTATTAGAAGTAACCGGGTTCTAAGGGTCCCAATATCACGTGATTGCTTTCATTGTTCATCGTTTCGATTTGGCCACTGAACTGGCGACCGAAATATTCTAAGAAAGCAACCCTCAATTGAGTGTAGTATCGAGTATCAACCAACCTCGGACTGCACCAAAGTCAGTTATCTCACTACCCTAAAGAGGCCAATATAGTTCAATTAAGGTTCCTAAGGTCTGTTGATGCTTCACGACACCACGCGGAGGCCCCGTACTCTCCTTGACTGAACTCAAGGGTTACCGGTACACACCAAAGTGCCACATCAACGTAGCAGACTGTTTCAACCATGTCGGTATACCCCGCACAGTTCCCTCACAGCCTTGTTGCTATTTTCTAAGAAGGTATCCCCCAGATCCGGGTTAGGATCTATAGAACTCCCAAGCAACCCACAATTTAAAGCACACAAGGAAAACAATTGAAAACACAGTTATGAACTAGCCCTAAGGTACACCTCACTTTATAAGATTGTCCCCAGCAGAGTCGCCAGTTCTAGATCCACCGATTTCTGGCAACAGCTTAACAAAGTAAACCTCTCCCCAGCAGAGTCGCCAGTTCTGTGATCGGTGGATCTGGAACTGACTGTTTAACGCTGGTTCGCGAAATGTCGCGGAAGCAAGAGTCGCCACCGTCTTTTATTTTCTCCAAATGGAAAGGACAAAAGCACAGAAAAATTCCTTAAAGAGATTGCTCTCGGTTCGGGAGGTAGATTATAGAAAGGGAAGGTGTTAGCACCCTTTCTATCCATGGTTATCCATGGGCTCTTAGATACTTGCTCATCTGTGTTTTCAAAAATGGTTTGTTTGCTTTTCAATGTGGGTTTAAAAAAGTTTCTTTGAAAAATTTCAGTTCGACTCGTACGTCAGAGTGTTTGAAAAGTTTGTTTTGAAAGCTTTTGAAAATGTGTTGGTGTGAAAAGTATTTTTTTGTTTGTTTTTGAAATTAGAGCAAGTATCCTTGAGAACCTACCTACCCTAAGGAATTCGTCTGTGTAAATGTCCTTTAAAGTAGTGCCATCCCACCATTGAGAGGTAGGTAGCACCACCGTTGGAGGTGTTCGGGTCAATTCGAGTTTGTAGGGACATGGTGATCACCAGAGCAATGGGAAGACACCTTAGAAGCTACCCTCATGCCAGGTTCCCGGATCATGAGGACTTACTAAGACATCCTCTACTCGACGATCACCTTTCGAGGCAAGGCAACAGTGAGGCGTACCCTAGGGGTGGTGTGTGATTTGTGTGTCGTTTTCAAGTATTTTTGTCTTTTGTCATGTTATTGGTGATCTAGCGTTTTGTTTTTATTTTTGTCATTCATTCTTGCATGCATTTATTTAACAGTTAAAAATTGCGAGAAATATAAAGTTCCTAAACTATTACAAAGGCGCGGGTCCACATCGCCAAATTAAACCAGGACCCGATTTGACATAAAATAAAGAAATAAAATGCGGGAAATATAAAATGTCCGAGTTACATGGCTTGAGCAATTACATAATATTTGAAAGAAAATAAATGTGCGAAAGAAATAGAAATAGAACGTTCGAGGGCGTTGGACCCTTTAAAGAAATTAAATGAAATTAAAAATTAATTAATTATTTAATAAAAGGAAAGAAATGTTTTTTAGTTTTTTGTATTTATGAAATAAAGAAAATTAAAATTAAAAGAAACTCTAATTCTAAGTTTTTTTAATTATTAATGAAAATGTTAAAGTTTAACCTAATTTACTAAATATTTAATGTACATGTTTATTTACAAAAATATTTAATAATTAATAACAATAATAATAAGAAAAAATTATTTATTAAAAAGATGATGAAAAGTTAAAAAAACCTAATTTCTACATATTTTAACTTATTAAGAAAAATATTAAAGTTCTGAAACCTAAATTAACTAAGTTAATTATTAAAGTTTATTTACAAAAAATAATGGTGAAATTAATATTAATAACAATAAACATTTTTAGTTTCTGATTTTTTTATTATGAAAATTATTTTATGGAATTAAAAGAAAACAATTAAAAAAACAATTAAAAGAATAAAAAGGAAAATCAAATAAAAAAATAAAAATGATGCAAACCATGAGGGGTGTCTGGCCCTTTTTGGAGGTGAATTGGAGTGGTTTGACCATGTATTGGTGTCATGCATAAGTTTTTCTACTGTGGCCATTTGGCTTTTGGCTTTTGGCCATTTGGCTTTTGGCCTCAATGTTCCTTAATCTTCTCAGGATGTCTGTCTCGCCACGTATTGGGGTCATGTGTAAAATGTTCTGTTTTGGCCATTTGGCTTTTGGCCTCAACGTTCCTTAATGAACCTGCATGAGATCCTGTCCTTACTGGAAAAGTAGTGACATGAATGCTTTTATGCCCTTGGGATCATGGAGATCAAGCCAGCCTTACCCTTACTGAAGAAGTAATAAGATGTTGGTTTGTAGCTGAGATGGCTTTGTTTGTAGTGAGAGAGGGATTTGTAGTAAGGATTTCAAGGTTTTAGGTTTCTTGAAAGAATTTGATATTCTAACAGTATTGTGGCAAGGTTTTTTTTTTCTCTTCTTTTCTCCTCTCTCTTTTGTTTTTTTCTTTTCTTTTTTTCCTTTTTTTACTTTTCTGTCAAATCGGGTCCGGTTTAATTTTGGCGATGTGGACCCGCGCCATTTGTAATAGCTTTAGATTTACTTTTCCTCGCAATTTTTAACTGTTAAACAAAAGCATGAAAGAATGTATGAACATAAAATCAAGCGTAGAACACTTTAACATGACAAGACAAATACAAATGAAAACGACACACGAATCACACACACCACCCCTAGGGTACGCCTCACTGTTGCCTTGCCTCGAAAGGTGATCGTCGAGTAGAGGATGTCTTAGTAAGTCCTCATGATCCGGGAACCTGGCATGAGGGTAGCTTCTAAGGTGTCTTCCCATTGCTCTGGTGATCACCATGTCCCTAAACTCGAATTGACCCGAACACCTCCAGCGGTGGTGCTACCTACCTCTCAATGGTGGGATGGCATTACTTTAAGGACATTTACACAGACGAATTCCTTAGGGTAGGTAGGTTCTCGTAGATACTTGCTCTAATCTCAAAATAAATTCAAAAATCTTTTCACACCGACACTTTTCAAAAGCTTTCAAAGCAATTTTTCAAACACTCTGACACAAGAGTCGAACTGAAATTTTCAAAGAAACTTTTTTTAAAACCCACAGTTGAAAAGCAAACAAACCTTTTGAAAACACAAATGAGCAAGTATCTAAGAGCCCATGGATAACCATGGATGGAAAGGGTGCTAACACCTTCCCTTTCTATAATCTACCTCCCGAACCGAGAGCAATCTCTTTAAGGAATTTTTCTGTGCTTTTGTCCTTTCCAATTGGAGAAAATAAAAGACGGTGGCGACTCTTGCTTCCGCGACATTTCGCGAACCAGCGTTAAACAGTCAGTTCCAGATCCACCGATCACAGAACTGGCGACTCTGCTGGGGACAATCTTATAAAGTGAGGTGTACCTTAGGGCTAGTTCATAACTGTGTTTTCAATTGCTTTCCTTGTGTGCTTTAAATTGTGGGTTGCTGGGGAGTTCTATAGATCCTAACCCGGATCTGGGGGATACCTTCTTAGAAAGTAGCAACAAGGCTGTGAGGGAACTGTGCGGGGTATACCGACATGGTTGAAACAGTCTGCTACGTTGATGTGGCACTTTGGTGTGTACCGGTAACCCTTGAGTTCAGTCAAGGAGAGTACGGGGCCTCCGCGTGGTGTCGTGAAGCATCAACAGACCTTAGGAACCTTAATTGAACTATCTTGGCCTCTTTAGGGTAGTGAGATAACTGACTTTGGTGCAGTCCGAGGTTGGTTGATACTCGATGCTACACTCAATTGAGGGTTGCTTTCCTGGAATATTTCGGTCGCCAGTTCAGTGGCTAAATCGAAACGATGAACAATGAAAGCAATCCCGTGATATTGGGACCCTTAGAACCCGGTTACTTCTAATAGGACAGGTTGAGCCCACCAACTTCAAGAGGGTAATACCCAGACCCCATGCTGGCCTAAACTCTAAGGGTTTCTCTTGTGTGACTTGTGTGCCTTCGTACTTGACTATTTGCATGCTTGTTGTCTGACACCTGAGTTTCTTGCAGGGTTTGTTTTAGTCCTTAATTGGGGCTCATAACAAAGTTTACTAAGTTACTTGCAGGTTTTGTTCATAGTCCTTAACTAGGACTCATAACAGGGTTTACTGAATTTCCTGCAGGTTTTGTTCATAGTCCTTGACTAGGACTCATAACAAGGTTTACTAAGTTTCTTGCAGTTTTTTGTTTTAGTCCTTAACTAGGACTCATAACAAGGTTTACCAGGTTTTCTCGCAGGTTTTGTTTGTAGTCCTTAATTAGGACTCATAACAGGGTTTACCAAGTTTTCTTGCAGGTTTTGGTTTGCAGTCCTTAATAAGGATTCATAACAGGGTTTATTCATATCACCCCATGCATCATGATATCATACCATTGCATACATCCTAACCCATTTCAAGGATCTCAAGGGTTTGTGATGCAGGTCAGGATAAATCAAACATCCAGCAAGGGGCAAAGAGGATTTATTTTCCTCTAGTCAGAGTTGTCAGGGGCTATGACCCACTTGATATGGTGAGCTTTGACACTTGAAGGAGTTTCCCAAGCCAAGGTTGTCAGGGGCTATGACCCACTGGATATGGTGAGCTTTTGACCCTTGAAGAAGGACTCTCAACAACATGAAGTATCTTCAATCAAGTCACCAGTTTCCAACTTTAACAAATTTCTTGTTTACCCCGCGGGATCCTTGAAAACATTGCATGCATGTCATACACATCATTACATAACAGGTATCTTTGTTGCAGGTCACTCACCTTTCTCGCTGTTTATTTCAGCAATGGCCTTCCAACCAGATAACCAGGTCACTCACCTTTCTCGCTGGTGATCACCATGTCCCGAACCTCGAATTGACCCGAACACCTCCAATGGTGGTGCTACCTACCTCTCAATGGTGGGATGGCACTACTTTAAAGGACATTTACACAGACGAATTCCTTAGGGTAGGTAGGTTCTCGTAGATACTTGCTCTCTTCAAAAAACAAACAAAAATCTTTTCACACCAACACTTTTCAAAAGCTTTCAAAGCAAATTTTTCAAACACTCTGACGTACGAGTCGAACTGAAATTTTTCAAAGAAACTTTTTAAAACCCACATTGAAAAGCAAGCAAACATTTTGAAAACACATTGAGCAAGTATCTAAGAGCCCATGGATAACCATGGATAGAAAGGGTGCTAACACCTTCCCTTTCTATAATCTACCTCCCGAACCGAGAGCAATCTCTTTAAGGAATTTTTCTGTGCTTTTGTCCTTTCCATTTGGAGAAAATAAAAGACGGTGGCGACTCTTGCTTCCGCGACATTTCGCGAACCAGCGTTAAACAGTCAGTTCCAGATCCACCGATCACAGAACTGGCGACTCTGCTGGGGACTTAAACATAAAGTGAGGTGTACCTTAGGATTAGTTCATAACTGTGTTTTCAATTGTATTGACTTGCTTGATTTATTATTGTGGGACTGTCTTGGGAGTTCTATAGATCCTAACCCGGATCTGGGGATACCTTCTTAGAAAGTAGCAACAAGGCTGTGAGGGAACTGTGCGGGGTATACCGACATGGTTGAAACAGTCTGCTACGTTGATGTGGCACTTTGGTGTGTACCGGTAACCCTTGAGTTCAGTCAAGGAGAGTACGGGGCCTCCGCGTGGTGTCGTGAAGCATCAACAGACCTTAGGAACCTTAATTGAACTATCTTGGCCTCTTTAGGGTAGTGAGATAACTGACTTTGGTGCAGTCCGAGGTTGGTTGATACTCGATACTACACTCAATTGAGGGTTGCTTTCCTGGAATATTTCGGTCGCCAGTTCAGTGGCTAAATCGAAACGATGAACAATGAAAGCAATCCCGTGATATTGGGACCCTTAGAACCCGGTTACTTCTAATAGGACAGGTTGAGCCCACCAACTTCAAGAGGGTAATACCTAGACCTCATGCTGGCCTAAACTCTAAGGGCTTCTCTTGTGTGACTTGTGTGCCTTCATACTTGAACTACTTGCATGCTTAGTATCTGACCCTTGAGTTTCTTGCAGGTTTTGTTTATAGTCCTTAATTGGGAATCATAACAAGGTTTACCGAGTTTCTTGCAGGTTTTGTTTATAGTCCTTAATTGGGACTCATAACAGGGTTACTAAGTCTCGCAGGTTTTGTTTATAGTCCTTAACTAGGACTCATGACGGGGTTTACTAGATATCTTGCAGGTTTTGTTTATAGTCCTTAATTGGGACTCATAACAAAGTATACTGAATTTCTTGCAGGGTTTGTTTATAGTCCTTAATTGGGACTCATAACATGGTTTACCTACATCACCCCATGCATAGCATGACATCATACCATTGCATACATCCTAACCCATTTCAAGGATCTCAAGGGCTTGTGATGCAGGTCATGATAAACCAATAACCCAGCAAGGAGCAAAGGGGATTTATTTTCCTCTAGCCAAGGGTGTCAGGGGCTATGACCCACTGGATATGGTGAGCCTTTGACCCTTGAAGAAGAATTCTCAACAACATGGGTTTCCTTCAATCAAGCTATAAATTCCGATGCTAACAAATTTTCTTGTTTATCCCGCGAGGTCCTTGAAATCATTGCATGCATGTCATACATCTCATTGCATTGCAGGTGTCCCTTTGACAGGTTGCTTACCCTTCTTCGCTGTTTATTTCAGCCGATCGTCATGAATCCTGAATCATCAGCTGAGCAGTCCATCAAGGCCCTCCAGGCTCAGAACGCCCAGTTCCAAGGGTTGATCATGAACTTGACCCAGGGGCAACAAGATCTGAAGGCTCTACTCTTGAAGAAGGAAAAGAAGAAGAAGAGGACTGTTTTGTTCAACCCTAGACGCAGATCTGGGGACACCCTACAGCATCAAACTGAGAGGACAACTCCCTCTGTGAGGGAAAGCAGTCACCATGAGAGAAAGGTGCCTAGTCCAGTGGTCTCCGACAACGAGACAGATTTCAACGACGAGCAGTACCCCCCGGCTGAGGATAAGTACAAACAGTTGGAAGACCGGTTAAGTGCTATGGAGATACAAAAGGTGCCTGGCCTGGACTTCGAAGATCTAGGTCTGTCTTCTGGGGTAGTGATCCCGCACAAGTTTAAGGCACCTGCCTTTGCTAAATACGACGGGGCATCCTGTCCTAAATTGCATCTCAGGTCTTACACAAGGAGGATCCAGCCCTATACAGCTGACAAAAACTTATGGATCCATTTCTTCCAAGAGAGCCTTTCAGGGACTCAGCTCGAGTGGTTCTATCAACTGAGTGGAGCCAACATCCGCAGCTGGGAGGACTTGGCCACTGCTTTCTACAAGCATTACCAGTACAACGCTGACCTCGCTCCCACGCGCACTCAGCTTCAGGGAATGTCTATGGGTGCAGGCGAAGGTTTCAAAGAATATGCTCAAAAATGGAGAGACCTTGCTGGAAGGGTACAACCACCTCTAATTGACCGTGAGCTCGTTGACATGTTCTTGGGGACTTTGTCTGGTCCATTCTACAACCATCTGATTGGGAATTCTTCTGCTGGGTTCACAGATCTTATCTTGACTGGGGAGAGAATTGAAGCTGGTATCAAGTCGGGGAAGATTCAAGAAACCGCACTCGCCGATGCTCAGAAAAAGCCCCACAGTGGGAAGAAAGAATCCAATGCTATAAATGGTAAAAAGGGTCGTCATGATGTAAGGGCAATCCAGATTTCTGATCCCACGCCCGTTCAACCAAGAAAGAGCAATAGGCGTAGGATAAAGCATCAAGATAGGAAGTATACTGACATTAACATGTCTTTGTCTCAGGCATTACAGCAATTGCTGAGGGCAAAACTGATCACACTAAAGGATCCTCCTCAAAATCCTGACACTTCCTCTCCCAAGTACAACCCGGGTGTGAGATGTGCCTACCATTCTGACAGTCCTGGACATGACACCGACGACTGTTGGACCTTGAAGAACAAGATCCAGGATTTGATTGACGCCCAGGAGGTCAAGTTTGAACACTGATCCTACACCGAATCATCGAGAATGTCTTTTGTTCATTCAGATGTTCAAGTTGTATTTTTCTTTGATTGTGCAAACATTTTATTCATGTCAAACTTTGTTATTTCATTAATGCATCGCATATGTCTGTTCTGAAACAATATATTCGTATTCACTAAATGCAAATTATTTTCATATTTTTTCTGATGTCAACTCTTGATCTAAAATTCTAAGCCTCTTGAGGGAGGATGACGAAAACGATACCACGATATTTACAGTATGCTTTTGAACAGACCCCGCTGATGAGGTACAGGCATTGTTTCAATTCCTAAACACTGGAGTTATAAGGATGATAATCCCTCGTCAACCCCTCTGAGCCAAAGAAGTAGGAGTTCTTATTTTCGAAAATTGAAACCCTTAATCATAACCCGGGGCAGGGTAGTCTTCTCAGTTGATCCAAGTGCACAATGAATGGCACCAAATGAGTTTTTTTCCAAAACAAAAGACAGTGATGGTTCTGAATAAATCACAAGGACAGGCAGTCATTATCAAAAAAAAAAAAAATTTCATAAATGAAAAGCCCAAAAAGTCTAAACCTACAAAGGGGACTTATGAAACTGGGGCATCCCGCTGACTGTAATTCCAAAAAAGGAAACAGTTCAGGCAAAAAAAAACAGGGATAACAAAATCAAAAAGAAAGAGGTCTTACAAACCTCAACAAGAAAGGAATGACTGCCTATTCAAAATAAGTTATCAACATCCGAATCATCACCGGAAAATCAGAGCAAAGACTCAAACAAGGTCTAACGTATGATCAGCTGAGTTTAGGTTTGGAGAACATCACGAAGAGCGGGTGGGTACAAATAATTTGAGCCTTTATCCTTTGTTTCTTAAACCGTGAACCAGGCCACGTTATAACCCTTAAAAGTCCTAGCTGAAGCATGGGTTAGTTCGAAAGCATACTGTACGAAAGGTATCCTGACTCCTTAAGGCTTACGGTAAATACGGAGTTGACATCACGTTTTACAAACAATCATTTGTTTTATAAAAAAATGCATTTTCAAAATCTTCAAGACAGACATAAGCTTTGCATTTTTAACATAACTTTGTTGGCATATGACTTTTTGTTTGAACAGCAGGGAAATCCGCACGATGAATACCTAGTGAACAAAAGTACTTCCAATCAAGGGGCAGACATGACCATGGTCCATCATCTGGGGCAACCCAGTCAAGATTCGGAGAATCTCTCAAAGGCAAAAATGGCCTGGGGCAAATCTCCGCCTGAGTCACTTGGGGCATTTCAATAACGAATCTTGCCTGATCAAACATCTTCTGGTGACAAAACACTTCCAAACAGGGGCAACTCCCTAACATTCTGAGAACACGGACATAGTCGAAAAAAGTACTACGCATAATCAAAGACCCACTAGGTTGACACACCTAGGCAAAAATAAGGGCTTCCCGACGAACCAAAAGGGTTCGGGCAAAATGAGGGGGAGAAAAAAAGAAAAAAAAGGAGAAAAGAGAGGAGAAAAAAAGAAAACCCTTGCCACAACACTGTTGGAATATCAAACTCTTTCAAGAACCCTAAAACCTTGAAATCCTTATTACAAATCCCTCTCTCACTACAAACAAAGTCATCTCAGTTACAAACCAACATCTTATTACTTCTTCAGTAAGGGTAAGGCTGGCTTGATCTCCATGATCCAAAGGGCATAAAAGCATTCATGTCACTACTTTTCCAGTAAGGGTAAGGTTGATTTGATCTCCATGATCAAAAGGGTTTAATCATTCATGCATGCCATATTGTGCCTAAACATTAAATTTCTTCATATATTGGCTTTATTTGCATTTTATGATTTTATTTGATGTGTTTGTGAGATTCAACACTGCAGATTTAGACAGGATCCCAGGCAGGTTCATTAAGGAACGTTGAGGCCAAAAGCCAAATGGCCAAAAGCCAAAAGCCAAATGGCCAGACTAGAAAAACTTATGCATGACACCAATACATGGTGAGGCAGACATTAAGCCAGAGATTAAGGGAACGTTGAAGCGAGAACACAAAAGCCAAAAGCCAAAAGCCAAAAGCCAATTGGCCAAAGTAGAACAACTTATGCATGAAACTCAATCCAATGGCCAAAGAATGCAGACCACGGTACTCAGGAGTCAATACTTCAAAAAACCTCCCCTTGGGCCAGACACCCCTTATGGTTTGCTCAATTTTTAATTTTTATTTGTTTTTCCTTTTTATTCTTTTAATTGTTTTTTTAATTGTTTTCTTTTAATTCCATAAAATAATTTTCATAATAAATATAAAATACAGAAAAATCAAAAAAATGTTTATTTTATTAATATTAATTTTACTATTATTATTTTTGTAAATAAACTTTAAACAATTAATTAGATTAATTTAGGTTTCAAAACTTTAATATTTTTCTTAATAAATTAAATATGTAGAAATTAGGGTTTTTAACTTTTTCATCATTTTTTTTTAATAAATAATTTTCTCATCATTATTATTATTATTAACTACTAATTTATTTTGTAAATAAACATGTACATAAATTCTTTAGTAAATTAAGTTAAACTTTAACATTTTTCTCAAATAATTAAAAATAACTTAGAATTAAGGTTTCTTTTAATTTTAATTTTAATTTTCTTATTTCATAAATACATAAAAAACATAAATCCCAAAAACTCAAAAAAAAATAATAATTTCTTTTTTCTCTTTAATTTCATTAGTTTAATCATTTAATTTAATTCCATTAAAAAGGGTCCAACGCCCTCGCTTTCAATTTCAATCCAATTCGCGCTTTTTATTTTATTTCTTATAATATTAATGTAATTCTCCCAAAGCCTTGTAAACTCGGACATTTTATATTTCCCGCATTTTATTTCTTTATTTACTTTCCGTCAAATCGGGTCCTGGATTTTAATTTTGGCGATGTGGACCCGCGCCTTTGTAATAGTTTAGGAATTTTATCTTTTCGCACTTTTAACTGTTAATCAAATGCATGCAAGAATGAATGACAAAAAAAATAAAAACAAACGCATAGATCACCCATAACCTGACAAGACAAAAATAAATGAATCTGACACACAAATCACACACCACCCCTAGGGTACGCCTCACTGTTGCCTTGCCTCGAAAGGTGATCGTCGAGTAGAGGATGTCTTAGTAAGTCCTCATGATCCGGGAACCTGGCATGAGGGTAGCTTCTAAGGTGTCTTCCTATTGCTCTGGTGATCACCATGTCCCGAACCTCGAATTGACCCGAACACCTCCAACGGTGGTGCTACCTACCTCTCAATGGTGGGATGGCACTACTTTAAAGGACATTTACACAGACGAATTCCTTAGGGTAGGTAGGTTCTCGTAGATACTTGCTCTAATCTCAAAAACAAATTCAAAAATACTTTTCACACCAACACCTTTTCAAAAAGCTTTCGAAAGCAATTTTTCAAACACTCTTGAGGACCGATACAAGAGTCGAACTGGAATTTTCAAAGAAACTTTTTAAAACCCACAATTGAAAAGCAAACAAACCTTTTGAAAACACAATGAGCAAGTATCTAAGAGCCCATGGATAACCATGGATAGAAAGGGTGCTAACACCTTCCCTTTCTATAATCTACCTCCCGAACCGAGAGCAATCTCTTTAAGGAATTTTTCTGTGCTTTTGTCCTTTCCATTTGGAGAAAATAAAAGACGGTGGCGACTCTTGCTTCCGCGACATTTCGCGAACCAGCGTTAAACAGTCAGTTCCAGATCCACCGATCACAGAACTGGCGACTCTGCTGGGGAATTAATATGTACTGGTTATATTCTTTAGCTGAACCTACCTTGGTACCTTGGAGAACAGAACAATTAGATTGCTTTTAGACAACTCCTTATTGCCCCCTATTTCTATGGGGGAGGCACCTGTGGGATGCTGATAGTCGTTGATGGGCCAACCTTCTTCTGGTAGGCAGGTGACGAGATGCCGGGACATAGTCGTACGCTTTTGATCCCTAACTTTTTCCTGGACCGCCCTTTCGGGTTTTCAGTCCACCGGGATACCCATTTTTGCCCAAGCCGCCTTTTCAGGTTTTCGACTTGCCGGGTGTACAGATTTTTTTTCATTTCATCCCTTCATTTTGCCCGAACCCTTTTGAGGTAGTAATCGTCCCAGATTCCTTTGAGGTAGTAATCGGTGGATCTAGAACTGGGACGATTACTACCTCAATGGTTCGTTCCCCAGCAGAGTCGCCAGTTCTGTGATCGGTGGATCTGGAACTGACTGTTTAACGCTGGTTCGCGAAATGTCGCGGAAGCAAGAGTCGCCACCGTCTTTTATTTTCTCCAAATGGAAAGGACAAAAGCACAGAAAAATTCCTTAAAGAGATTGCTCTCGGTTCGGGAGGTAGATTATAGAAAGGGAAGGTGTTAGCACCCTTTCTATCCATGGTTATCCATGGGCTCTTAGATACTTGCTCACTTGTGTTTTCAAAAATGGTTTGTTTGCTTTTCAGCTGTGGGTTTTAAAAAGTTTCTTTGAAAGTTTCAGATCGACTCTTGTGTCAGAGTGTTTGAAAAATTGCTTTGAAAGCTTTTGAAAAGTGTCGGTGTGAAAAGATTTTTGTTTGTTTTTGAAGAGAGCAAGTATCCATGAGTCGTCTACCTACCCTAAGGAATTCGTCTGTGTAAATGTCCTTTAAAGTAGTGCCATCCCACCATTGAGAGGTAGGTAGCACCACCGTTGGAGGTGTTCGGGTCAATTCGAGGTTCGGGACATGGTGATCACCAGAGCAATGGGAAGACACCTTAGAAGCTACCCTCATGCCAGGTTCCCGGATCATGAGGACTTACTAAGACATCCTTTACTCGACGATCACCTTTCGAGGCAAGGCAACAGTGAGGCGTACCCTAGGGGTGGTGTGTGATTTGTGTGTCAGATTCATTTATTTTTGTCTTGTCAGATTATTGGTGATCTAACGTTTTGTTTTTATTTTTGTCATTCATTCTTGCATGCATTTATTTAACAGTTAAAAAGTGCGGAAAGATAAAATTCCTAAACTATTACAAAGGCGCGGGTCCACACCGCCAAATTAAACCAGGACCCGATTTGACATAAAATAAAGAAATAAAATGCGGGAAATATAAAATGTCCGAGTTACATGGCTTGAGCAATTACATAATATTTGAAAGAAAATAAATGTGCGAAAGAAATAAAAATAGAACGTTCGAGGGCGTTGGACCCTTTAAAGAAATTAAATGAAATTAAAAATTAATTAATTATTTATTGAAATAAAAGAAGTGTTTTTTAGGTTTTTTTTGTATTTATGAAATAAGAAAATTAAAATTAAAATTAAAAGAAACCCTAATTCTAAGTTATTTTTAATTATTTGAGAAAAATGTTAAAGTTTAACTTAATTTACTAAAGAATTTATGTACATGTTTATTTACAAAATAAATTAGTAGTTAGTAATAATAATAATGATGAGAAAATTATTTATTAAAAAAATGATGAAAAAGTTAAAAACCCTAATTTCTACATATTTAATTTATTAAGAAAAATATTAAAGTTTTGAAACCTAAATTAATCTAATTAATTGTTTAAAGTTTATTTACAAAAAATAATAATAGTAAAATTAATATTAATAAAATAAACATTTTTTTGATTTTTCTGTATTTTATATTTATTATGAAAATTATTTTATGGAATTAAAAGAAAACAATTAAAAAACAATTAAAAGAATAAAAAGGAAAAACAAATAAAAATTAAAAATTGAGCAAACCATAGGAGGTGTCTGGCCCAAGGGGAGGTTTTTTGAAGTATTGACTCCTGAGTACCGTGGTCTGCATTCTTTGGCCATTGGATTGAGTTTCATGCATAAGTTGTTCTACTTTGGCCATTTGGCTTTTGGCTTTTGACTTTTGACCATTTGTGTTCTGGCTTCAACGTTCCCTTAATGTCTGGCTTAATGTCTGCCTCGCCATGTATTTGACTTTTGGCTTTTGGCCTTTTGGCTTTTGACTTTTGGCCATTTGGCTTTTGGCCTCAACGTCCCTTAATGAACCTGCATGGGATCCTGTCTAAACCTGTAGTGTTGAATCTCACGAAAACATTAAATAAAATCATAAAATGCAAATAAAGCCAATATATGAAGAAATTTAATGTTTAGGCACAATATGACATGTATGAATGATTATACCCTCTTGATCATGGAGATCAAATCAACCTTACCCTTACTGGAAAAGTAGTGACATGAATGATTTTATGTCCTTTGGATCATGGAGATCAAGCCAGCCTTACCCTTACTGAAGAAGTAATAAGATGTTGGTTTGTAACTGAGATGGCTTGTTTGCAGTGAGAGAAGGATTTGTAATAAGGATTTCAAGGTTTTAGGGTTCTTGAAAGAGTTTGATATTCTAACAGTGTTGTGGCAAGGTTTTTTCTCTCTTTTTCTCTTCTCCTCTTTTTCTCCTTTTCTCCCCCCTCTTTTTTTTCTCCTCTTTTTCTCCTTTTTCTTTTTTTTCTCCTCTTTTTCTCCTTTTTTTGGTTTGTGTGACAAGAAGGTGATTATATAGTGGAAATTAGGGTAAAGAAAATGGGCTTTGAATGTGCAATTGGGCCTCCAATATTCACTTGAATTCGTCACTTTCCAGGCTAAATCGCAGGGACTTAAGTGCATTTTTTGAAGTTGAAATGTGAAAACAAAATGTAGCCGACATCGAGAACTAACTCCTGTCCGAAGATCGACTCAATCGGATAAACGGTGAATTAGTTATGAATTTTTGAAGTTTCAGCTCAGACAAACTTATTTTGGGCTCCAGTGTCAGCTCTGACACGTTCTTCAATAAAAAACTGGTATTGATCGGTGCATAATTTGGTCTCGACTTTTGAAGCAAAGTTGTAGATCTATGAGTCAGTGACCTTGTGTAAAAATATGAGTCCAATCCGATAAAAATTGACCGAGTTATGAATTTTCGAAGTTTCGGCTCAGATGAAATAATGTTCAGCATTCAGGATTTTCAGCGTGTCACGCACTCTGAGCAAAAAACGAAGGCCTTTTGAATACCGTTTGAACTCAATACCTTCTGTGAAAATGTAGCTGACTCAATTTGTGAAATTTTGGCACCGGAACCAGCTCGATACGATGAAAATCGACCAAGTTATGATTTTTGAACATGACGCAAATAAACTTCTGTCACAAATTTTCTGCACGAAAATACTTGATAAATCCACATTTTTGAAGACCTTCTGATCGAAATTGGCTTCCAGCCGTGAGAGATGAAAACGTAGATAATGTCAAGACGGAATTTTGGCCACCGGAACGGGTTCAAAATGAGTCACGATCTTCAAGTTATGAATTTTTTAGCGCGTAAAAACTGCACTTTCAGCACACTTTTTCACCATATTTCTTCAAGAAAACTCGCACATTCGGATACCTTCTTTAAAGAATTATCTCTTGAGCCGAACCTGAATTTGAGACTATGTTATCAGAGATATCTTGGCGAAAGAATACCTGAATATGACGCGCCGGGTTGGACTTGTGAATTTTTCTTGGAATATTTTGAGAAATATGGGAGGGCAAATTTTGGGGTACAACAGTTACTTTTAAACCCCTCTGACCCATTTTGATTTTTACTTATCATTTTCCATTTTTTCCTTTTGATTTTATTTCTATAATTTTATTTAAGTATGAAAAAATATAAAAATCATTTTTTCCACATTTTTTGCATTTATTTTGATATTTATTAGTCTTTATTTAGTTTTTGTACATAAATAAATACTTATATACTATTATTTAAAATAGCTAAAAATAATACAAACATATTTTTCTGACTTTTATTTCATGTTATCCCTTGAAAACATTTTATAATAAAAATATACTTTTTTTATATAATATTAAATATTTTATTTTGTATATATAATATATATTTAATAAATAATGTAAATACATATATACTTGTTAATATATTTAGGAAAATACAAAGAATATACATTTTTATGTTTATTAATATTTAACATTAAAAATACCTTTTTGACAAATATACTTCTCTTTTATTTATTTTTTGTACATAACTAACAAATATTGTATATATTAAACAATTAATACCTTTTAATTAATAAATTAGGATTTTGCCCTAAATACATAAAAACTCAAAAAAAAATAATACTTTTTATTTTGTTTATTTGACACATGAAAAACACTTTTTTCATACATATAAAAAAACATTTTTTTTGCATCTTGCATATTTATTCCATTTTTATTTAATTGTTGTATATTAAATAATTTGTATAATTCCCAATTTGATGTAATAGTCTAGGTTTAAATTCCTTGTCAAAATACCCCCATTTGAACATTTGTACCCCCCTTCCCATATATTGTGTTGTAATAACTTAGGAACTTTATTTTTCGCACTTTAATGCTTTCTAATTATACCATGCTAGAATTAGGATTTGTATGCAAATCAATTAACCAAAATAGTTTGACCTAATTTCAAGATAAACAAGCATGAAAATGGACAACACTAATCACACTTGCACCCCTAGGATATTCCACTTGTTGCCTTCAATAATGGGCCATATTGCATGTTAGGTCTCTTTGGGCAAAACAAATACAATTCCAATGATCATAGTCCCTCGATGACGCTTTCGAAAGTTGCCTAAAAAATGATCAAGTCCCTCCAAGGAAAAATTGCCCAAAGATACTTGGCACCATTGCAATTATGGTCTAAACGATGACCCGCGCCCGTCCCTTTCACATCCTAATACAAGATTGTCCACCAAATGCAATGGTGGAACAAAATTGTTAAAAGGGTTAAAAAACATAGGAGAAATCTTTGAGAAATTTAGGAGTAGACAATCTCTTAGTTACTTGAATCAAACTTGCAAAACAAAACACTTGCCTATTTTCAAACCACACATCACTAGACTTTCAAAAAAACATTGAAAACATTTTCAAAAGACATACACCTTTGTATACATCCCAACATGGATCATTACAAAGGTTGCCACCACATTGGCTTCTTTTCAAAACATTTTTCAAACCCACACACACAAAGCACCATTTCAAACAATTGAAAATTAAGGCAAGTTGATCTAAGCAAGTAACTAAGAGCCCATGGATAACCATGGATAGAAAGGGTGCTAATACCTTCCCTTTCTATAATCTACTCCCCGAACCCAAGAAAACATCTCAAAGGTTTTTGCTGTGCTTTTTAAACCTTTCCTTAGGATAAAATAAAAAGTCGGCGGCGACTCTTGCTCAATCGAACAAGTGCGAATACAAACGCAAAACCTCTAGTCAGTTCTCCCACCGTATCACAGCACCCTGGCAAGATACATGAATCGAGTCTGGTAATGTTAGTCGTCAACAGATACACCCTGGCAAGATACAAGAATCGGATCCTCAAACTCTTCAGACGCACCCTGACAAGATACAGGAATCGAGTCTGGTAATGTTAGTCGTCAACAGATACACCCTGGCAAGATACAGGAATCAGATCCTCAAACTCTTCAGAAGCACCCTGGCAAGATACAGGAATCGGGTCTGGTAATGTTAGTCGTCAACAGATACACCCTGGCAAGATACAGGAATCAGATCCTCAAACTCTTCAGACGCACCCTGGCAAGATACAGGAATCGGGTCTGGAATCAGTCGTCAATAGATACACCCTGGCAAGATACAGGAATCGGATCTTTAGTTGCGACCGTTGATAGTAATTATCTTTAACATCTGTCCTGAAAAGACAAAACGTTAGTCGTATGCGATGTCATGATGTATGACATGCGTGATGTTCTCAGAACAAATGAGATTGTATGTTCATGATGCGTATGTGCATGCTATAATGTATGAAGATGCGATGTTTATGAATGTATGTTTTCGTCTTAGGAAAATAAATCCTTGACGGATGCCGGGAAGTTAAATACTGGGCTGATGTTTGAAGAATAGTGCTTTGTTGTTTCCGCTGGGGATGATGGTTGCAAGAATACCGGTAGGAGAATATAACTCCGTTAGGGAATAAACTTGGCGAATGGATTACTCTGCGGGGAGAGAATTACTCTAGCGATCTTGCTGGGGAACAATACTCTGTGGGGAAGAGAGGTACTCTATTGAGATGTTTGTGGTAACTCCGCTGGGGATACCGTTGTTATGTTGGAAGTGTTAATAGACTCCGCTGGGGATAAGAAGACTTTGCCGAGGACGGTCTTTCCGTGGCTTTTGGCTGAGGATAACCCAGTTATATCCTGGTAGGGAAATAACCTTTGAATAAATCCGGGAGACGCGTTCGTGCTCTGCAGGGGGGGGGGGGGGGGGAAAGCTTCCAGAATCTACCGGGGATAAGCTTCCTGCTGGGGGAGATGATTCAGTTTTCCTGGGGAAATCTTCAGACTGGACTCTCCTGGGGAAATTTTTGAGACATATTGGGGAAGTGGCTCCGCTGAATGTCTGATATACCGCCGGGGAACAATCTTAGATCAAGACTGCTGGGGATGCTCGTTAAGAATGTTCGTATATTGTGTTGGGGAATGTTGAGATCTGCTGGAGGATACTCAACTTCCTTAAGGCTGACAAGATAACTCTGCTTGGGGAGAGTGCATAGACTTGCTGGCTCACTCTCTGGGGGATTTAAGATATCTTGGCTATGTTCTTTAGCTGAATCTACCTTGGTGCCTTTGATGGACAGAGCAATTAGATCGCTTAGACCACTCATTATTGCCCCTGTTTCTAATGTTACCGGTAATTAATCCTTTGTTTCGTATGTAAGTATTTATGAGTTAGCAATTAGTGTCAAATGTATATATCACAAATTGAACCTTGGACGTTCTTCGCAAAACAAAATAGAAAAGGAAAAACAATTGGCAATTTTAGCTGAAAAGTGAACTTATATTGATTTTTGAATTTGCCTGTAAATAGGCGTTTTATGTACAAGAGGCTGACGTTCTAGTAGGAGAACGCCGCCGAATAAGAGAGTTTATACAAATTTGTACAAAGGGAAAACAAAACAGCTATGTGAAAAGAATAATCCCACTGGGTTCCAACTCTGCTATCGCCTTTATATCTTCGAGCGTCTCATCACTTTGCTGCTCAGTTGACGATGAAGCTGATTGATCGATGCCGTCTGAACTTGATGTTGATACCAGATTCTGGATGTAATGTGATCCAATGAGACATAGTATTACGCTTTATCCCTAACTTTTTCTTGGACCGCCCTTTCGGGTTTTCAGTCCACCGGGATACCCATTTTTGCCCAAGCCGCCTTTTCAGGTTTTCGACTTGCCGGGTGTACAGATTGTTTTCATTTCATCCCTCATTTTTCCCGAACCCTTTTGGTTCGCCGGGAAGCCCTAATTTTTGCCTAGGTATGTCAACCTAGCGGGTCTTTGTCATGCGTAGTATCTTTTTACTATGTCTGCATTAGCGGGGTGAGGAAGGTCGTCACCATCCATGGTGGTCAGAATCATGGCTCCTCCTGAGAACACATGTTTAACCACAAATGGCCCTTCGTACGTGGGGGTCCATTTTCCCCTGGGATCACTCTGAGGAAGGATGATGCGTTTGATTACCAGATCCCCAACTTGATACTCTTGTGGTCTGACCTTCTTGTTAAATGCCCTGATCATCCGCTTTTGGTACGTTTGACCATGACAAATAGCAGCAAGTCTCTTTTCGTCGATTAAGTTTAACTGATCAAGTCGTGTCTGGATCCAATCATCTTCGCTCAGATCTGCATCCTTCATTATCCGGAGAGAGGGTATCTGCACTTCGATCGGTAAGACTGCCTCCATGCCGTAGACCAAGGAAAAAGGAGTTTCCCCGGTTGACGTCTGTGATACGGTGGGAGAACTGACTTGAGGTTTTGCGTTTGTTTTCGCAAATGTTTCGGTTGAGCAAGAGTCGCCACCGACTTTTTATTTTATCCTAAGGAAAGGTTAAAAAGCACAGCAAAAAACCTTTTGAGATGTTTTCTTGGGTTCGGGGAGTAGATTATAGAAAGGGAAGGTATTAGCACCCTTTCTATCCATGGTTATCCATGGGCTCTTAGTTACTTGCTTAGATCACTTGCCTTTTGTTTTCAATTTGTTTGAAATGGTACTTTGTGTGTGTGGGCTTGAAAATATTTTGAAAAGAGGCCAATGTGGTGGCAACCTTTGTAATGATCCATGTAGGGATGTATACAAAGATGTATGTCTTTTGAAAAAGTTTTCATTTGTTTTTGAAAGTTGTTTTGAAAGTGTAGTGATGTGTGGTTTTGAAATTAGGCAAGTGTTTTGTTTTGCAAGTTTGATTCAAGCAACTAAGAGGTCATCTACTTCTAAATTTCTCAAAAGATTATTGCTATGTTTTAACCCTTTTAACAAGTTTGTTCCACCATTGTATTTGGTGGACAATCTTGTGTTAGGATGTGAAAGGGACAGGCGCGGGTCATTGTTTAGACCATAATTGCAACGGCGTTAAATGTCCTTGGGCAATTTTCTTTAAGGGACTTGATCATTTATTTTGTTTGTTTTGAAAAGTTTTATCGAGGGACTATGATCATTCAAATTGTTTGCTTTGCCCAAAGAGGTTCAACATACAATATGGCCCAATCTTGAAAGGCAACAAGTGGAATACCCTAGGGGGTGCAAGTGTGATTGTGTGTTCATTTTCATGCTTGTTTATCTTGAGATTAGGTCATAACTATTTTTTGTCGTTTTTTTCGCATACAAACCCTAATTCTAATATGTTATCATTAGAAAGCAATAAAGTGCGAAATTAAATTTACTAAGCTATTACAAAACCAAATATGGGAAAGGGGGTACAAATGTTCAAATGGGGATATTGACAAGAATTTAAATCTAAATTATTACATCGTTTTGAATATTTGCACTTTAATCAATGTACAAAAATTAAATAAGAATGCAAGATGCAAAAGAAATGTTTTGTATATGTATGAAAAAAAGTATTATTTATGTAAAAGAGAAAAGAAAATAAAAATATATTATTTTTTGGAATATTTTGAATTTAGGGCAAAAAAAAACCTAATTTTGAAGAAAATGTATTTTTATCTAATTTAATACAAGCATTTATTTATTATTTATAAAAATAAAAATAAAATGAAGTATATTATGGAAAAAGTATTTTTGTATCAAATATTAATAGAAATGAAAAATTCAAGTATTTTTATATTTTAACTTAAATATATTGATAAACATATATATATATATATATATATATATATATATATATATATATATATATATATATATATATATATATATATATATATATATATATATATATATATATATATATATATATATATATATATATATATATATATATATATATATATATATATATATATATATATATATATATATATATATATATATATATATATATATATATATATATATATATATATATATATATATTAAATCTTAAATATGTATTATACACAAAATAAATATTTATTTAATATTTTAATAAAATAAATAAAAGAGTATTTTTATGTGAAATATTTTCAGAAGGTAAATAAAAATAAAAAAATGTATTTACACTATTTTTCTATTTATTCTAATAATAGTATATATATAATGTTTATGTATAAACAAAGGAAATAAACAAATAAATATGCAATAAATACAAAAAATGATGGAAAAAATATTTTCAAAATTTTAATGTGCTGGGAAAAAATAAACAAGTCAAACAAAAAAGGAAAAAGTCAAAAATGTTAAAAAATGAACAAATGGGCTCAGGGGGTGTGAATCAAAAAAAGTGGTGTGAAGAGAAATAACTCAAAAGCCCAGCCCAAGAAGACACTGTCTTCAACCTTTGGCCAAGACTGAGTTCAAAAACGCGCGCCTCTTGCTTCAACATCAAGGTCCTGATTCTTTGATCCTTTGAACAAACTTCCAACACAACATGTAAAGCATAATCTCACGATTTTATACATATAAAGAACATGAACTAACTTTCAGAAATGAGAGAGAATTTCTTCTCTCCCAAATTTTAACCTAATTTTTGTTCAAAGTTCATGCATCAAATTCTTGCAACACACATAATATAAATAAAATCTACTTATATGGGCATGTTCAGGGCAATGATTATGACATGTTCTCTTCACAAACCTAAAGCTAACAATGCCTTATAAGAGAGATACGAATTCAAAAACTTACCTGTTCAGTTGAAGTTCAAACTGGAAATGTAGGAACCTTCAGTGCAAGGTGATGATTGGAAAAGCTTCCTTGAGGTCCAGGGATGCTGTTTCAATGCTTACTTTGCCTTGAGAGCTTCTAAATCAAGCTATAGAACTTCAATTGCAAAAGGAAAAAATGAAAATGGTGGAAACTGTTAGAGGGATTACAGATCAGGTTTTAGGTCATGGTTAGCTTGCATAGGTTGTAAGGAAGGTAGAGGAATAGGTTTGGACCCAAATGCTCGAAGGGATTGAGAGATAGCACTCAATCTGCAGGGGTTGCTCTGTTTGAGCAGTTTCAAGGTGATTATGGCAATGAGAGTGTTTGAGAGGGCCAGGGCTCGTGTGTTAGCTTGAATATGTTATGTGTAAGGTGTTTGATAACTTCTTTCTTGTGTTTGTAAGCTGAAGAGAGAGTTGGTACAAGTTATGCAATGTTACTTGAATTTGAAGCAAGCAATGGTCACTTGGTGTTTTAGGTCAGTAGGGGGCCTCTAATCCTGCTGCATAAGCCTCTCTTGATCAGAGCAATTTGCCCATAATCTTGTGCCAAAAGGATTTTGCTTGTACCTTCTTGGATTTTAATTTGACATAAAGCTAGCTTTTTACAAAAATGGATAAAGCACTTTATCTAGTTTAGGATTAATCTTGCATACAATGCTTGCACTCAAAGAACAACACCTTAACACATTGAATATGCATTAAATTATTGAGTATGGAATGGTTCAAGGACCTGTAATCAAGCATAAAGCAAGCTAAGTTCAGATTTGCAAAGTTATGAACATGTTTTGATGAAGAACAAAAGTGAGTTTTTGCCAACTTGTGAAATTCGAATCTCTCAAGTTATGAGGTTGTTTGATGAGTTCTTGGACATTTTGGAAAGCTTGGAATATGTACTACAATCCATATTTGAAATGCAAATTAAAATTCCAAGTGGAAGGGTATGAAAAGTGGCCTTGAAGTGGGGTAGAAAACCTTGTCAAAATAGGTTAAAATTTCACTAAGTTAAAAATGGTTTAGTGCCCTTATTCAAAAAATTGTAACTTGAGATACAAGCTTCAAATGAGAAAACTTTGTGAATCAAAGTTGTAGATTATGCAACAAGCTACAACTTTCATGTTTTGACTTTTGTTTGAATCCAAATGGATCTTGGTGAAAAGGTGGGGCAAAGTTGGGAAAAAATTAGGGTTTTTCTTAACTTAGAAAAATTCTAAGTTATGAAAAATTCCATTTTCAAACCCTAATTTGCATTTTGTGATTTCTTGGTGAACAAGTTTCATGATTTGGCATGTTTTGATGAAAAATGAATCTTGACTCTTGATTTTGATCAAAAAGTCAAAGTTTGACTTTTCAGTATACAGTCAAAATTGATCAATTGACTGGGAAATTCAACTGTCAATCTTGTGTACTTGGGATCTTTTGAGCTTGATGAATGTGTCAAGACCATTTCATGGGGTCCTTGAGTCCATATGTGAACTTGGTTTGCCATTGGCTAGGTCAAACAGTCAAAAATTGCCTTTGTGCAGTCAAAACCCTAAAAATGACCATTTTGCCCTTTTGATGATCTGATCAAATTTCTTGTGGAATTGTGATCCAAACTTGATCAAATGGTCCATATGAATTCAATATGTTGATGTGGATCAAATTTCATGAGATTTGACTGTCAATTGGCCACAGTTGACTTTTTCCCCAATACAACTGGTTTCTAGGTCAACTGTCCAATTGACTGGGCAAAACTTAGAATCAAGACTTGAAACTTGGTATGGGTAAACTTGGGAGTCCAACATGAAGCATGAAAGTCATCTTAGGCACTTTAGGTCAAAACATCCTTGGGCAAACACAAACCCTAATTTGAGTCCACAGTGCAAGGAGAAGTCTTGAGCAGAGGAAACCCTAACTGGATTTTGATCTTCAAGGGTCTTGTGATGAGAAAATGTTGAGGAAATGGGAGGGCAAATTTTGGGGTACAACAGTTGCCCCTGTTCAATCTTCTTGAACCTGAAGAGTTAGATTGGCAAGTTTGCCTTTCGTGACTCGAGGGTAAAAGGAGATTGGACACTAGAGTGCCCGGAAATTTGCACTCGCATGCTGGAGTCTCAACAATGTGGTGTCGGGAATGGGCTTATAGATGCCATTTGGAGAGATGGTGGATAGGGAGATGGGCTTATAGATGCCATCTGGAGATGTGACGGAACCTTGTCGGGAATGGGCTTATAGATGCCATTTGGAAGTGTCGATCGCATAAGAGATTCCTTAGCGAGAAACTTGTATATTTGAGAAAGACGGATGTTTTCCTGGCTTGTTACAGGTGTTTGATCATCAATCTCCTTATGCAGATGTGCCCTGGCTAGATACAGGTGTCGAATCTACAATCGGTTGCTCACAGATGTGTCCTGGCTGGATACAGGAGTCGAATCTGGAAATAGTCGTTAATAGATGTGCCCTGGCTGGATACAGGAATCGAATCTTCGGACTCTTCAAACGTGCCCTGGCTAGATACAGGAATCGAGTCTGGAGATGTTGTAATTGATAGATGTGCCCTGGCTGGATACAGGAATCAAATCTTTGAACTCTTCAGACGTGCCCTGGCTAGATACAGGAATCGAGTCTGGAAATGTGGTCAACAGATATGCCCTGGCTGGATACAGGAATCGAATCTGGAATTGTGACAGTTGAAGGTAGTTGTTTTTGAGATTGTTTTTATCCTGAAAAGGCAAAAAACGTAAGTTGTATGCAATGTCATGATGTATGATATGCATGATGTCATGACGTTCAACATGAGATGGTGTTGTATGCGCTTTATAATATATGTAAGCAAGATGTATGAAAATGTGAAATGTTCATGGATGTAATTTCGCCTTAGGAAAATAAATCCTTGACGATCGGCCGGGGAATTGCTCTTGTGGAAGAGATACTTGGCCGAAGTTTTGATGCGAGGCCTGTTGAGGACTCTAATGATGGATTTCGCTGGGGATAATGATGATAAACTCCGCTGGGGATTAAAGGAACTTTGCCGAGGGCGGTCTTCCGTGGTTTTTAGCTGAGGATAACCCAGTTATAAGTCCTCGTGAGGAAATAACTCTAAATAAAACTCGGGAGAGACGTCCGTACTCTGCAGGGGATAAGCTTCCAGAATCTACTGGGGATGAGCTTTAAGACCTGCCGGGGAATGCTGTGCTTTTTCAGGATCGATGGGGAACCAACTTTGCTTGGGGAAAGTACTACTGAACCTTGTTTTACTCTGCGGGGAGTTGAGATGATTTAGCCACATTTTCCAGTTGAATCTACCTGGGTACCTTGGCGGACAAAGCAACCAGACTGCATCAGACAACTTCACATTGCCCCTGTCTCTGATGTTACCTGTAATTAATCTCTTGTTTTATATGCAAATATTTATGAATCAGCAATTTAATGTCAAATGCATATATCAAAAATGAACATTGGACGTTCTTCGCAAGACAAAACGGAAAAAAGGAAAACAATGGTAATTTGTATGGACAAGTGAATTTGTATTGATTTAAACTTTGCCTGTGAATAGGCGTTTTTTGTACAAGAGGCTGACATCCTAGTAAGAGGATGCCGCCGCATAACATAGAGTTTACAATTTGAAAAAGGAAACAAAACAGCTATGTGAACAATCCCACTGGGTTCCAACTCTGCTATCGCCTTTATGTATTCGAACGTCTCATCGCTTTGCTGCCTAGTTGAAGATGAAGTTGATTGGTCGATGCCGAAATCTGGAGCCAGATAGTTGATACCGAATTCTGGATGCGAAGTGATCCAATGAGACATAGTGTTACGCTTTTATCCCTAACTTTTGCCTGGACCGCCCTTTCGGGTTTTCAGTCCACCGGGATACCCATTTTTGCCCAAGCCGCCTTTTCAGGTTTTCGACTTGCCGGGTGTACAAATTTTTTTCATTTTGTCCCTTATTTTTGCCCGAACCCTTTTGGTTCGCCGGGAAGCCCTTATTTTTGCCTAGGTATGTCAACCTAGCGGGTCTCTTATTTATGCGTAGTATTTTTTCACTATGTCTGCATTGGCGGGGTGAGGAAGGTCGTCACCATCCATGGTGGTTAGGATCATGGCTCCTCCTGAGAACACACGTTTAACCACAAATGGCCCTTCGTATGTAGGGGTCCATTTTCCCCGGGGATCACTTTGAGGAAGGATGATGCGTTTGATTACCAGGTCCCCAACTTGATACTCTTGCGGTCTGACTTTCTTGTTAAATGCCCTGATCATCCGTTTCTGATACGTTTGACCATGACAGATAGCAGTGAGCCTCTTTTCGTCAATCAGATTTAATTGATCAAGTCGAGTTTGGATCCAATCATCTTCATTCAAGTCTACATCCTTCATTATCCGGAGAGAGGGTATCTGGACTTCAATTGGCAAGACTGCCTCCATGCCATAGACCAAGGAGAAGGGAGTTGCCCCGATTGACGTTCTGGCTGAGGTACGGTACCCATGCAGAGCGAACGGTAACATCTCATGCCAATCTTTATAGGTCACTGTCATCTTTTGTACAATTTTCTTGATATTCTTATTGGCTGCCTCTACAGCCCCATTCATCTTCGGCCGGTAGGGAGAAGAATTGTGGTGCTGTATCTTGAATTGTTCACAGAGTTCAGTGATCATTTTGTTGTTGAGATTGGTACCATTGTCCGTAATGATTCTTTCCGGGACACCGTATCGACAGATCAGATTATGCCGGATGAAACGTGCCAAGACGCTCTTGGTTACTGTGGCATAGGATGCTGCCTCAACCCACTTCGTGAAGTAGTCGATCGCCACCAAGATGAAGCGATGCCCATTGGATGTCGTCGGTCGGATCTCGCCGATCATATCGATGCCCCACATTGCGAAAGGCCAAGGTGCCGTCAGGACATTCAAAGGAACCGGAGGGATATGCACCTTGTCAGCATAGATCTGGCATTTATGACAAGTTCGGGAGTGTTGGTAACAATCGGCTTCCATTGTGGACCAGAAATATCCTGCCCGAAGGATTTTCTTAGCCATGGTGTGTCCACTGGAATATGTTCCAAATGTACCTTCATGCAATTCTATCATGATTTTCTCTGCTTCTGCCTTATCCACACAACGTAGCAGAGTTGAATCATGATTCCGTTTGTAGAGAATGCCGTTGCTGAGGAAGAATTTTGCAGCAAACCTCCTCATGAACTTCTTATCATTGATAGATGCACCTTCAGGGTATTCCTGAGCTTCCAAGTACCTCTTCACCTCATGATACCAGGGTTTTTCAATCACTTTCTCAGCCTCCAGCTCACAGCAGTAAGCCGGTTCGTCCAACTTCCAGATAATGATTCGGGGAGCCTCATTGTCCCATTTAACTTTGAACATTGAAGACATCGTAGCTAGGGCGTCCGCTAGCTGATTCTCCTCTCTAGGGAAGTGCTCAAAAGTTATCTCTTCAAAGTGGGGAAGCAAGGTCAACACATACTCCTTGTAAGGAATAAGATTCGGGTGTTTCGTATCCCACTCGCCTTTGATCTGATTGATCACGAGAGCGGAATCTCCGAAAGCACTTAGAAATTTGATCCTTAAGTCGATTGCAGCTTGTAAACCCATGATACATGCCTCATATTCTGCCATGTTGTTGGTGCAGCTGAAACATAATCGGGCGGTGAGGGGAGTATGAGTTCCTTTGGGAGATATGATTACAGCGCCGACGCTGTTACCCAAAGCATTGGAGGCTCCATCAAAATGCATAGACCATCGGGATCCTTCCTCAGGTCCTTCATCCGGTCCAGGTACTTCACAGTCAGTTACCACCATGATGTCTTCGTCCGGAAAATCAAAGTTCAATGATTGGTAATCGTCCACAGGTTGGTGTGCCAAATGATCTGCCAATACACTTCCCTTAATTGCTTTCTGAGTTGTATACTGGATATCATATTCTGTTAAGATCATTTGCCATCTCGCTATTCTTCCAGACAGAGCGGGCTTTTCAAATATGTACTTGATGGGATCCATCTTTGAAATCAATAAAGTAGTGTGAGTCAGCATATACTGTCTCAGCCGGCGAGCAGCCCATACAAGAGTGCAGCAAGTTTTCTCAAGCAGTGAGTAACGAGACTCACAGTCGGTAAACTTTTTGCTCAAGTAATAAATAGCGTGCTCTTTTCGGCCAGACTCGTCATGCTGCCCCAGCACACACCCCATTGAATTGTCAAGTACTGTCAAGTATAATATCAGAGGTCTTCCTTCCACCGGTGGCATAAGAATGGGTGGCTCTTGGAGGTATTCCTTTATCCTTTCAAAGGCGGCCTGACATTCATCATTCCAGCGTACTACTTGATCTTTCTTCAGCAATTTGAAGATTGGCTCACAAGTAGCAGTCAGATGTGAGATGAATCGGGCAATGTAATTCAGTCGTC
This sequence comes from Vicia faba, assembly GCA_948472305.1. Lineage (NCBI taxonomy): Eukaryota > Viridiplantae > Streptophyta > Magnoliopsida > Fabales > Fabaceae > Vicia > Vicia faba. Next base: position 31,946,192 of record OX451740.1, on the reverse strand, counting down.
CTAGGAAGCCTCTGACTTCTTTCTCTGTTTTTGGAGTCGACATCTCTTGTATGGCTTTTACCTTGGCAGGGTCCACCTGAATACCCTTATCACTTACAATGAAACCTAGCAATTTTCCGGATCTTACCCCAAAGGTGCATTTGTTGGGATTCAACCTCAGCTTGTATAACTTGAGTCGGTCAAACAACTTCCTCAGATGGTCAAGGTGCTCCTCCTCGGTTTGAGACCTTGCAATCATGTCATCAACGTATACCTCAATCTCATGATGGATCATATCATGAAATAAAGCAACCATGGCACGTTGATAGGTTGCCCCAGCATTTTTCAATCCGAATGGCATGACCTTATAACAGAAGGTGCCCCACTGAGTCACAAATGTAGTCTTCTCCATATCCTCTGGAGCCATCTTGATCTGATTATACCCTGAAAAACCATCCATGAAGGAGAACACCTTGTGTTGAGCTGTATTGTCGACAAGGACATCAATGTGAGGTAGGGGGAAGTCATCCTTGGGGCTGGCCCTGTTCAGATCCCTGTAGTCAACACACATTCTGACTTTACCGTCCTTTTTCGGCACTGGCACCACATTGGCAACCCACTGAGGGTAAGAAGTCACTGCGAGGAACCCGGCATCAAACTGCTTCATAACCTCGGCCTTGATCTTTTCAGACATCTCTGGACGCATCCGTCGGACTTTTTGCTTTACCGGAGGGCAATCTTCCTTGGTTGGCAGGTGGTGAACTACAATGTCGGCATCCAAACCAGGCATATCTTCATAGAACCAAGCAAAAATCTCCATGTAGTCTTGTAGCATCTGGATCAATCGTTGCTTCATGCTGAGCTCTAGATTGGCACCAATCTTGACCTCTTTCCTATCTGTCTCAGTACCCAGGTTAATCGTCTCCACCGGCTCTTCATGTGGCTGAATAGCTCTCTCTTCCTGGAGCAGCAGTCTTGCGAGCTCACCAGGCACTTCGCAATCATCTTCACCTTCGTCCTCGGCCAAGTTGATCGGATTTTCAAAGTCATAACTGGCGGTAGCAGAGCTGTTACCAGTGAGATCCAGAGTGGATTGGAACCTGTATAAGTGAGTGTGTGTAAATATAGCTGTTTTGCAATATACATAACACAGAAAGGAAAAGAGCACAAGGTTTGAAATGCAACAAACGTCCAATGTTTTGATTGATGATATATGAAAATGTCATACAAAAAGCCCTCACAAATGGAGCTACGATGCCCAGGGTAGGACACCGAGCCAACAAAGTTTTAACATATCGTTTGTTACAAATTGGAAATCAAAAGAAATTAATTACTGCATGACAAATGTGATAGGGGTAAAATCCTTTGCCGTCCAGTTGCTTGGTCCGTTGCTGGTAGTCGGGTAGATCCAACTGTCAAACTCTGCTTCCTCCACATCCTCCTCGATAGCATTCACCCTTGAGCTGGAAATAAACACCGGAGCCTTTCTGATCTTCTCTTTGCGCACAGCCCTCTGAGCCTCTGCAGTAAAGCCCAGCCCAAACTTGTCATTCTTCTGAGTGAAGTCAGGAAGCTGACCCCAGTTCGCACAATTGCCTTTCTGAACCACAGCCTGGGCATCCCTTAGGGAAGCCATCTTCAAGGAAACATTCTCTTCGGCTGTTGTTTCTGCAGCTGCTGAAATTGGATGTACCTCCTCGAAATGCTGAAAGGGGGTTTCAATGAACTCCCCGTCCATCTCAATGTATCTGAAGGAATTCAAATGGCTCACCATGTACTCCTCTTCTCCTTGCACAGTGACGATCTTCCCCATGACGGGATACTTCAGCTTCTGGTGCAAGGTAGAGGTCACTGCCCCAGCTTTATGGATCCAAGGTCGACCCAGTAGACAAGAGTACGATGGACGTATATCCATCACATAAAAGGTAGAGTCAAACACTTGAGAGCCCACACGAATAGGGATGTTAACCTCTCTATGAACCATCCTTTTTGAACCGTCAAAGGCCCTGACGATGATATTGCTGGGCTTTAGTTCCAGGCCTTCATAATCCAAACGGTCTAAAGCCTTCTTCGGTAGAACATTCAAGGAAGAACCAGTATCCACCAATACATGCGCCAGAGTAGTGCCCCTGCATTCGATAGAGACATGAAGGGCATCATTGTGGTCTCTTCCTTTCGCGGTCAGGTCAGCATCTGAAAAACCCAAGCCATTGTCTGCTGTCAGATTTGCTATGCAATCAGTGAACTGGACTGCAGACGTCTCCTGCGGCACATGGGCCGTCTTGAGAAATGAGATCAAGGCCTTAGCATGGGCCTCAGAGCATAGCAATAAGGAGAGCATGGAGATCTTGGAGGGCGTATGCCCCAGCTGCTCGACAACATTGAAATCACTTTTCTTTATTATTTTCAGGATCTCCTCCATTTCTCGTTGGGAGGCTTCAGCATTTATGGGTATTGGTGCCTCCATCCGGGCAGGCTCTTCTTCAATCCCTTTGCCCCGAGCATTAGATGACTCGGCATCAGGGGACACAACTTGATCAGCAACAGGAACAGGTAAACTTGTAGGTTTTATAAGGAGGGGTTTTCTAATAGCGGGCGGTGCAATGTCACGCAAGAAGAGCCTACCACTGCGGGTGACCTTGGCTGGACCAGTGATATCACAGATACTGGCGCTAGTGTCGAATTCTTGTTTGATTCCATTCACATATACGTCAGCCCCATAATGCCAGGGTACAGCTTTATCAGATACGTAGGGGAGAGGCCCCGGAACAGTAATAATCACAGGTGCAACAGTCATGATTTGAACAGGCTTCTTCGGGGGAGCCTTGATTGGATTATTGAAGATGGTAACCACAGAAACTTCTTTTATCGGAACCAACTGAACAACAGACTTTTTGAATAGAATTTCCTTGCTATCCATTAGGCCTTGGATGCCTAATCTCAGCAAGGGACAATCAGATAGGGAAACAGCACAGAACAGGCAACCTTCACCGCAGCCCGGAAATAAACCGGCCCGCAGTAGGTTCCTCTTAACGGTCTTCAGAGGGGTGACAACTTCATCTACCGAAACAGCGTACATTTCTTCCTCAATGGCATTTACTTTATGCTGGGGCATAGGAGCAGTTACAACATTTGGTCTCTCCGGCGCTTCGAACTGAATTTCCTTTGCGTCGATCAGATCTTGCACTTTGTTTCTCAAGGCCCAGCAATCATCAGTAGTGTGCCCGGGACTATCAGAATGATAAGCACACCGGGCATTTGGGTTATACTTAGGAGACGCAGTGTTGACGACCTTAGGAGCTTCTTTGAGGGTCACCAGGTTGGTGGATAACAGTTGGGGTAAAATTTGAGATAAGGTCATACTCAGCCGAGTATACTGCCTCTTGGGCCTTTCGCTTCTTTATTGATTGTACTGCTGAGAAGCAGCAACGGGTTTCGAGATGACCAAAGCATTGATGGCTTGGCGACTTTCGGGCTTGACTTGTCTTCTAGGACCATAGACGGCACTTGCTTCTTTCTTAAACGGCCTCTTCTCAGCACTTGGGGAGGCAGCCTTTTGTATCTTGCCTGACCTGATGCCAGCTTCGATTCTTTCTCCCGTCAATATCAAATCTGTAAACCCGGCGGAGGAGTTACCAACCAAATGATTGAAAAACGGACCAGACAACGTCCCTAGAAACATATCAACCAGCTCTCGATCAGTCAATGGAGGCTGCACCCTGCCAGCCAAATCTCTCCATTTTTGAGCGTACTCTTTGAACCCTTCACCCGTTCCTAGAGACATACCCTGAAGTTAGGTGCGCGTAGGAGCGAGGTCAGAATTGTATTGGTATTGTCTGTAGAATGCGGTTGCCAAATCTTCCCAGTGTCGGATGCTAGCTCCATCTAGTTGGTAGAACCATTCAAGCTGTGACCCCGAGAGACTATCTTGGAAGAAGTGAATCCAGAGGTTCTTATCCGCCGTATAAGGTTGGATCTTCCTTACGTACGACCTTAGATGCAGCTTTGGGCAGGAGACCCCATCATACTTGGTGAAGGCAGGCGCCTTAAACTTGTGTGGAATTACTACTCCAGAAGATAACCCCAAATCTCCGAAATCCAGCCCCGACACATTCTGAATTTCCATGGCGCTCAAGCGGTCCTCCAATTGCTTGTATCTGTCAGCAGCAGGTGGGTATTGTTCGTCATTATAGTCCGTCTCGTTGTCGGAGACTGCGGGACTAGGAGCTCCTCCCCCTTGGGGACTGTTTTTCTCAGCAGAAGAAGTGGTTGGATCAGCTTCATTGTGGAGTGTGTTCCCAAATCTGCGTCCGGTGTTGAACAATGCAGTCCTCTTTTTCTTCTTCTTCTTCATGAGTAGAGTCTTCAACTCTTGCTGACCCTGGGCTAGGCTTAGGACCATCTCTTGAAACTGTGCACTTTGGGCCTGAAGGGCCTTGATTGCTTGCTCACTGGATGAGTCTGGATTCATGATGACTGTTCACACAAACAGCGAAGAAAATTAAGCAACCTGTGAAAATAGGGTACCTGCTATGCATATGGTGCAATGGAATGCATATGTTTTATGTTTTCAAAGACAAACAAGATTCAACTTTGTAGACAAAAAAAAGGAAACACACTTCATTAGATTAAAATTTTCAATTGTTCAACAATTTGCCCTTAGGCATTACAGGAATGAAGAATACTGGAAAGGAAATAAACTACAAAAGGAAACAATCAAAGCTCATCAATGCTCCCATGGCCTCCTCTTTTCAGTGCTGATGTAGTTGTTCAGAACCCGTTCTTCTTCCAATTGCTTAGTCAGCCTCTGAATCTTCCGTTCCTGCTCGTTGAACTTTTCCCGATAGAAGTCCCGTTCTTCCTTTAGCTGCGCCCAAGATCTCTTCATGGTGTCAAAATCAGTAGGTATCTGAGGAGGGAGGACAGTTGGAGGAACCCCATCTTCATCAGGGGATTCAAGAATGAGAGGTCTAACAGCTTCGTAGGGCATACCTAACTCCTGAGCACGGATGCGGACCCATTTGCAATAGGGCTTTAATGGCAGAGAAATCTTTGGTCCCAACTCATGTGGGTTGGCTTTGTGGATTCTGTCCCAAGCTCTAATGAATCCCTGGCGTAGTTTGTCATTGTCTGCCTGAAACTCAAAATGGAAGTGAGGAACCAGCATTTCATGAGGCCCATCTCCTCTGGCTCTTCCAAACTGACGGAGAGCTAAACACGGATTGTAAGAGATTCCTCCTTGGATACCAATCAACGGGACATTAGGGTATTCTCCGCAACGGTCAATAACAGCTACCTCATCCAAACCTCTGAGAGTCCAAGTGATATCATTATCAGTGAGAGACATTAACCTCCGAGCCCAACCTTTTCCTTCTTCATTCTTCAGCACGAACTTAGGAAGGTGCAAAATAAACCACCTTACTAGCAAAGGAGCACAACACCACGGAGTTCCCCGTTTTCGAGCAGTACGAGCATAGAGTTGTTGTAGAATATCACCCAAAAGAGTGGGTACCGGATTCCGAGACATGAAGATCTTTATAACATGGACACTGATAAATGTGTCAGGGTTAGGAAACAATACCAGACCATAGATCAAAAGAGCCAGAATATCCTCGTATGCCTTGAAGTCCAAGTCATTCCAGAAATCATTAGCCTTGCTAACCAGAAATTTGACCAAAAAGCCCTTGATCCCATTTCTAGTTTCCCAGTTGGACAATACCTCTTCTTTGGTCAAGGGGAGAATTGCAGCAATCTCTTCAGGCCTAGGAGTCTTTTCCAAACCAGTGAATGGAGTTTGTTCCAACACAGGGATCCCAAGCAGATAAGAGAACTCTTCCAGGGTAGGAACCAGCTGGAAGTCTTGAAAGGTGAAACAATGGTACAGAGGGTCATAAAACTGGGTCAGAACACTTATCAGTTGTTGGTCCCATTTTGCAGTGATCAAGCCAAGGAGAGACCCATGTCTGTTGATAAAGGAAGAAGTGTTTGGAATCCTACCAACCAAATCCTTAAGTAAAACTGGTGGTTGAACAAAGTTGAGTCGGACGGTATTCCTACGCACGGGCATCATGATGTCCTACAAAACAGAGCAAAGATGAAACCTTTTTTGTCTTTGAAATGGGTTAGTCCTTTGTACAGGATGCATGCAATGGTATGATGGCATGATGCTATGATGAAACACACCACAAGTATTCACATAGGCAAATAAGGCACACAAATCACACAAGACACCCTTAGGTTTCAGGCCAGCATGAGTTTCAGGTATTACCCTCTTTTGGTTTTGTTGGTTAAAACCTGTCCTATCAAAAGTAACCGGGTTCTAGAGGATCTCAAATCATTGGCTACCCTCAATCGGTCATAACTCCAGCATTGCAATCTTTTCTCGCGGCCAGAACCATCTCGAGAGTTTAGCCTCAATGAGTGTAGCATACTGCTACTGTCCTAATAGCCAAGTTGGTCAATTTAGGGTTCTAAGGTTGGTTGGTGTTTAATGACCCCTTAGAAGACCTATATTCTCCCCGTTGCAACACAAGGGATATAGGTACAGACTAAGATGCCACACCAACGTAGCCACTGCTTCACCCATGTCGGTCTACGCCGGACAGGTCCCTCACAGATTATGCTACCTAAAAGGGTATTCCCCAGATCCGGGTTAGGATCTATGAACTCCGATGCAAAGCCCACAAATATAAAAGCAAACAAAGCAAACAATTGAAAACAAAGGTGATCTAAGCCCTAAGGTTACTCCACTTTTAAAAGTTATCCCTAGCAGAGTCGCCAGTTCTGTGATACGGTGGGAGAACTGACTTGAGGTTTTGCGTTTGTTTTTGAAAATGTTTCGGTTGAGCAAGAGTCGCCACCGACTTTTTATTTTATCCTAAGGAAAGGTTAAAAAGCACAGCAAAAAACCTTTTGAGATGTTTTCTTGGGTTCGGGGAGTAGATTATAGAAAGGGAAGGTATTAGCACCCTTTCTATCCATGGTTATCCATGGGCTCTTAGTTACTTGCTTAGATCACTTGCCTTTTGTTTTCAATTTGTTTGAAATGGTACTTTGTGTGTGTGGGCTTGAAAATATTTTGAAAAGAGGCCAATGTGGTGGCAACCTTTGTAATGATCCATGTAGGGATGTATACAAAGATGTATGTCTTTTGAAAAAGTTTTCATTTGTTTTTGAAAGTTGTTTTGAAAGTGTAGTGATGTGTGGTTTTGAAATTAGGCAAGTGTTTTGTTTTGCAAGTTTGATTCAAGCAACTAAGAGGTCATCTACTTCTAAATTTCTCAAAAGATTATTGTTATGTTTTAACCCTTTTAACAAGTTTGTTCCACCATTGTATTTGGTGGACAATCTTGTGTTAGGATGTGAAAGGGACAGGCGCGGGTCATCGTTTAGACCATAATTGCAACGGCGTTAAATGTCCTTTGGCAATTTTCTTTAAGGGACTTGATCATTTATTTTGTTTGTTTTGAAAAGTTTTATCGAGGGACTATGATCATTCAAATTGTTTGCTTTGCCCAAAGAGGTTCAACATACAATATGGCCCAATCTTGAAAGGCAACAAGTGGAATACCCTAGGGGGTGCAAGTGTGATTGTGTGTTCATTTTCATGCTTGTTTATCTTGAGATTAGGTCATAACTATTTTTTGTCGTTTTTTTCGCATACAAACCCTAATTCTAATATGTTATCATTAGAAAGCAATAAAGTGCGAAATTAAATTTACTAAGCTATTACAAAACCAAATATGGGAAAGGGGGTACAAATGTTCAAATGGGGATATTGACAAGAATTTAAATCTAAATTATTACATCGTTTTGAATATTTGCACTTTAATCAATGTACAAAAATTAAATAAGAATGCAAGATGCAAAAGAAATGTTTTGTATATGTATGAAAAAAAAGTATTATTTATGTAAAAGAGAAAAGAAAATAAAAATATATTATTTTTTGGAATATTTTGAATTTAGGGTAAAAAAAAACCTAATTTTGAAGAAAATGTATTTTTATCTAATTTAATACAAGCATTTATTTATTATTTATAAAAATAAAAATAAAATGAAGTATATTATGGAAAAAGTATTTTTGTATCAAATATTAATAGAAATGAAAAATTCAATTTTTATATTTTAACTTAAATATATTGATAAACACACATATATATATATATATATATATATATATATATATATATATATATATATATATATATTAAATCTTAAATATGTATTATACACAAAATAAATATTTATTTAATATTTTAATAAAATAAATAAAAGAGTATTTTTATGTGAAATATTTTCAGAAGGTAAATAAAAATAAAAAAATGTATTTACACTATTTTTCTATTTATTCTAATAATAGTATATATATAATGTTTATGTATAAACAAAGGAAATAAACAAATAAATATGCAATAAATACAAAAAATGATGGAAAAAATATTTTCAAAATTTTAATGTGCTGGGAAAAAATAAACAAGTCAAACAAAAAAGGAAAAAGTCAAAAATGTTAAAAAATGAACAAATGGGCTCAGGGGGTGTGAATCAAAAAAAGTGGTGTGAAGAGAAATAACTCAAAAGCCCAGCCCAAGAAGACACTGTCTTCAACCTTTGGCCAAGACTGAGTTCAAAAACGCGCGCCTCTTGCTTCAACATCAAGGTCCTGATTCTTTGATCCTTTGAACAAACTTCCAACACAAAACATGTAAAGCATAATCTCACGATTTTATACATATAAAGAACATGAACTAACTCTCAGAAATGAGAGAGAATTTCTTCTCTCCCAAATTTTAACCTAATTTTTGTTCAAAGTTCAGGCATCAAATTCTTGCAACACACATAATATAAATAAAATCTACTTATATGGGCATGTTCAGGGCAATGATTATGACATGTTCTCTTCACAAACCTAAAGCTAACAATGCCTTATAAGAGAGATACGAATTCAAAAACTTACCTGTTCAGTTGAAGTTCAAACTGGAAATGTAGGAACCTTCAGTGCAAGGTGATGATTGGAAAAGCTTCCTTGAGGTCCAGGGATGCTGTTTCAATGCTTACTTTGCCTTGAGAGCTTCTGAATCAAGCTATAGAACTTCAACTGCAAAAGGAAAAAATGAAAATGGTGGAAACTGTTAGAGGGATTACAGATCAGGTTTTAGGTCATGGTTAGCTTGCATAGGTTGTAAGGAAGGTAGAGGAACAGGTTTGGACCAAAATGCTCGAAGGGATTGAGAGATAACACTCAATCTGCAGGGGTTGCTCTGTTTGAGCAGTTTCAAGGTGATTATGGCAATGAGAGTGTTTGAGAGGGCCAGGGCTCGTGTGTTAGCTTGAATATGTTATGTGTAAGGTGTTTGATAACTTCTTTCTTGTGTTTGTAAGCTGAAGAGAGAGTTGGTACAAGTTATGCAATGTTACTTGAATTTGAAGCAAGCAATGGTCACTTGGTGTTTTAGGTCAGTAGGGGGCCTCTAATCCTGCTGCATAAGCCTCTCTTGATCAGAGCAATTTGCCCATAATCTTGTGCCAAAAGGATTTTGCTTGTACCTTCTTGGATTTTAATTTAACATAAAGCTAGCTTTTTACAAAAATGGATAAAGCACTTTATCTAGTTTAGGATTAATCTTGCATACAATGCTTGCACTCAAAGAACAACACCTTAACACATTGAATATGCATTAAATTATTGAGTATGGAATGGTTCAAGGACCTGTAATCAAGCATAAAGCAAGCTAAGTTCAGATTTGCAAAGTTATGAACATGTTTTGATGAAGATCAAAAGTGAGTTTTTGCCAACTTGTGAAATTCGAATCTCTCAAGTTATGAGGTTGTTTGATGAGTTCTTGGACATTTTGGAAAGCTTGGAATGTGTACTACAATCCATCTTTGAAATGCAAATTAAAATTCCAAGTGGAAGGGTATGAAAAGTGGCCTTGAAGTGGGGTAGAAAACCTTGTCAAAATAGGTTAAAATTTCACTAAGTTAAAAATGGTTTAGTGCCCTTATTCAAAAAATTGTAACTTGAGATACAAGCTTCAAATGAGAAAAATTTGTGAATCAAAGTTGTAGATTATGCAACAAGCTACAACTTTCATGTTTTGACTTTTGTTTGAATCCAAATGGATCTTGGTGAAAAGGTGGGGCAAAGTTGGGAAAAAATTAGGGTTTTTCATAACTTAGAAAAATTCTAAGTTATGAAAAATTCCATTTTCAAACCCTAATTTGCATTTTGTGATTTCTTGGTGAACAAGTTTCATGATTTGGCATGTTTTGATGAAAAATGAATCTTGACTCTTGATTTTGATCAAAAAGTCAAAGTTTGACTTTTCAGTATACAGTCAAAATTGATCAATTGACTGGGAAATTCAACTGTCAATCTTGTGTACTTGGGATCTTTTGAGCTTGATGAATGTGTCAAGACCATTTCATGGGGTCCTTGAGTCCATATGTGAACTTTGTTTGCCATTGGCTAGGTCAAACAGTCAAAAATTGCCTTTGTGCAGTCAAAACCCTAAAAATGACCATTTTGCCCTTTTGATGATCTGATCAAATTTCTTGTGGAATTGTGATCCAAACTTGATCAAATGGTCCATATGAATTCAATATGTTGATGTGGATCAAATTTCATGAGATTTGACTGTCAATTGGCCACAGTTGACTTTTTCCCCAATACAACTGGTTTCTAGGTCAACTGTCCAATTGACTGGGCAAAACTTGGAATCAAGACTTGAAACTTGGTATGGGTAAACTTGGGAGTCCAACATGAAGCATGAAAGTCATCTTAGGCACTTTAGGTCAAAACATCCTTGGGCAAACACAAACCCTAATTTGAGTCCACAGTGCAAGGAGAAGTCTTGAGCAGAGGAAACCCTAGCTGGATTTTGATCTTCAAGGGTCTTGTGATGAGAAAATGTTGAGGAAATGGGAGGGCAAATTTTGGGGTACAACAACGTCCTTGCAGAGGTACGATACCCATGGAGAGCAAACGGTAACATCTTGTGCCAATCTTTATAGGTCACTGTCATCTTCGGCACAGTCTTTTTGATATTCTTATTCGCTGCTTCTACAACCCCATTCATCTTCGGCCGGTAAGGAGAAGAGTTGTGGTGCTGTATTTTAAATTGCTCGCAGAGCTCAGTGATCATCTTGTTGTTAAGATTGGTACCGTTGTCTGTAATGATCCTTTCCGGGACGCCGTATCGACAGATCAGATTGTGTCGAATGAACCGTGCCACAACATTCTTGGTTACAGTGGCGTAAGAAGCTGCTTCAACCCATTTTGTAAAGTAATCAATCGCCACCAGGATGAAGCGATGCCCGTTGGATGCCGTAGGTTTAATCTCGCCAATCATATCTATGCCCCACATTGCAAAAGGCCAAGGTGCAGTCAAGACATTTAGAGGAACTGGAGGAACATGCACCTTATCCGCATAAATCTGGCACTTAAAACAGGTCCGAGAATGTTGGTAACAATCAGCTTCCATTGTGGACCAGAAATACCCTGCCCGAAGGATTTTCTTTGCCATAGTGTGTCCACTGGAATGTGTTCTGAAGGTACCTTCATGTAGCTCTGCCATGATCCTTTTTGCTTCAGTCTTATCCACACAACGCAGTAAGGTCGAATCATGGTTTCGCTTGTACAAAATGCCATTGCTGAGGAAGAATTTCGCTGCGAACCTTCTCAGAAACTTCTTATCGTTGACAGACGCACCTTCAGGGTATTCCTGAGCTTCCAAGTATCTCTTCACCTCATGGTACCAAGGTTTCTCAGTCACTACCTCAACCTCAAGATCACAACAGTATGCCGGTTCGTCCAGTTTCCAGATAATGACCCGGGGAGCCTCATTGTCCCATTTGACTTTGAACATAGAAGACATCGTAGCTAACGCGTCCGCCAACTGATTCTCCTCTCTTGGGAAGTGTTCAAAATTTATCTCTGAAATGGGGGATCAATGTCAACACACATTCTTTGTAAGGAATAAGGTTCAGATGTTTCGTATCCCACTCGCCTTTGATCTGATTGATCACGAGAGCAGAATCTCCGAAGACACTCAGAAACTTGATCCTTAGGTCAATCGCAGCTTGAAGACCCATGATGCATGCCTCATACCCCGCCATGTTGTTGGTGCAGTTGAAACATAGCCGGGCAGTGAGTGGAGTATGAGTGTCTTGAGAAGATATGATCACAGCGCCGATACCGTTACCCAAAGCGTTGGAGGCTCCGTCAAAGTGCATAGACCATCGGGATCCTTCCTCAGGTCCTTCATCCGGTCCAGGTACTTCACAATCAGTCACTATCATGATGCTCTCGTCCGGAAACTCAAAGTTCATTGACTGATAGTCGTCTACTGCCTGATGTGCCAAGTGGTCTGCCAATACACTTCCTTTGATGGCTTTCTGAGTCGTGTACTGGATGTCGTATTCCGTCAAGATCATCTGCCATCTTGATATTCTCCCAGACAGAGCAGGATTTTCAAATATGTACTTTATTGGATCCATCTTTGAGATCAACAAGGTAGTGTGACTCAACATATACTGTCTCAGCCGGCGAGCAGCCCATACCAAAGCGCAGCAAGTTTTCTCGAGCAGTGAGTATCGGGTCTCACAGTCGGTAAACTTTTTGCTAAGGTAATAAATGGCATGCTCTTTTCGTCCAGACTCGTCATGCTGCCCCAGCACACACCCCATTGAGTTGTCAAGTACTGTCAGGTATAGTATCAGAGGTCTCCCTTCAACCGGTGGCATAAGGATGGGTGGCTCTTGGAGATACTCTTTGATTTTGTCGAAAGCGACCTGACATTCATCATTCCAACGTATTACCTGATCTTTCTTCAGCAGCTTGAAGATTGGCTCACAGGTAGCAGTTAGATGTGAGATGAATCGGGCAATGTAATTTAGGCGTCCTAGAAAGCCTCTGACTTCTTTCTCTGTCTTGGGAACTGGCATCTCTTGAATGGCTTTAACCTTGGCAGGTTCCACTTGAATACCCTTATCACTTACAATGAAGCCTAGCAACTTTCCAGATCTAACCCCGAATATGCACTTGTTCGGGTTCAACCTCAGCTTGTACAGTTTCAAACAGTCAAACAGTTTTTGCAGATGGTTAAGGTGTTCCTCCTCAGTTTGGGACCTTGCAATCATGTCGTCGACATACACTTCAATCTCATGATGGATCATGTCATGAAATAAAGCAACCTTGGCACGTTGGTAGGTTGCCCCATCATTTTTCAACCCGAATGGCATGACCTTGTAGCAGAAGGTGCCCCACTGAGTAACAAAGGTAGTCTTTTCCATGTCTTCAGGAGCCATCTTGATCTGATTATAACCTGAAAAGCCATCCATGAAGGAGAACACCTTGTGCTGAGCAGTATTGTCAACCAGAATGTCAATGTGAGGTAGGGGAAAGTCATCCTTGGGGCTGGCCCTGTTCAGATCCCTGTAGTCAACACACATTCTGACCTTACCATCTTTCTTCGGTACCGGTACCACATTGGCAACCCACTAAGGGTAAGAAGTCACTGCAAGAAAACCGGCGTCAAATTGCTTCATAACCTCAGCTTTGATCTTCTCAGACATCTCTGGACGCATACGGCGGACCTTTTGCTTAACCGGAGGGCAGTCTTCCTTAGTAGGCAAGTGATGGACCACAATGTCGGTATCCAACCCGGGCATGTCTTCGTAGGACCAGACAAAGATTTCCACATAATCATGTAACATCTGAGTCAACCATTGTTTTACGCTGAGCTCCAGATTGGCACCAATCTTGACTTCCTTTCGGTCTGTCTCAGTACCCAGATTTATTGTTTCCACCGGCTCTTCATGTGGTTGAATTGCCCTCTCTTCCTGGAGTAACAGTCTTGCAAGCTCACCAGGCACTTCACAATCATCTTCACCTTCGTCTTCGGCTAAGTTGATCGGATTTTCGAAGTCATAACTGGCAGTAGCAGAGTCGTTACCAGTGAGATCCAGAGTGGATTGAAACCTGTGTAGGTGAGTGTGTGTAAATATAGTTGTTTTACAATATATAAAGAAAGACAGAAAGAAAGGGAGCACAATATTTGAAATGCGAAAAAACGTCCAAGATCTTTATTCATGATATATGGAAATGACAGTTATAAGCCCTCACAAATGAAGCCAACGGTGCCCCGGGTAAGACACCGGGCCATAAAGTTTCAATTCATTGTTTATTACAAATAACAAAAACAAAGGAATTCATTACTGCGTAACAAAAGTAACAGGTGTATGATCTTTCGCGGTCCAATTGTTCAATCCACCATCAGTCGTCGGGTAGATCCAGCTATCGAACTCCGATTCTTCCACTTCGTCTTCATCCCCAATAGCATTCACTCCTGGATTGGTGATGAGCACGGGAGGTCTTCCGATCCTAGCTTTGTGCACAGCCCTCTGAGCCTCTGCAGTAAAACCCAGTCCAAACTTGTCAGTTTTAGGAGTGAAATCAGGGAGCCTGCCCCAGTTAGCACATTCACCTTTCTCGATTACAGCCCGGGCGTCCTTCAAGGAAGCCATCTTCAAAGGAAAGTCCTCTTCAACCACTGTTTCTGCTGCTGCCAATGTTGGAGGTACCTCTTCAAAATGATGAAAGGGGGTTTCAATAAACTCCCTGTCCATCTCGATATACCGGAAGGAATTCAGATGACTCACCATATATTCTTCCTCCCCTTGCACAATGATGATCTTCCCTCTGACAGGGTACTTGAGCTTCTGGTGTAGAGTGGATGTCACTGCCCCAGCTTTGTGAATCCAAGGTCGACCCAGTAAACAGGAATAAGATGGACGAATGTCCATCACATAGAAAGTTGAGTCGAATAATTGAGAACCCACACGGATAGGAATGTCTACCTCACCATGAACCATCCTCTTGGAACCGTCAAAGGCTCTAACAATGATGTTGCTAGGTTTCAACTCCAGGCCCTCACAATCCAACCAGTCCAAGGCCTTCTTGGGTAATACATTCAGGGAAGACCCGGTATCCACCAACACGTGAGCAAGAGTAGTGCCCCTGCATTCAATGGAGACATGCAGGGCATCATTGTGGTTCTTTCCCTTGGCGGTAAGATCAGCATCCGAGAAACCCAAGCCATTGTCAGCTGTCAAATTGGCTACGCAATCAGTGAATTGATCTGCAGAGGTCTCTTGTGGCACATGGGCCATCTTTAGAAATGAAATTAGGGCCTTAGCATGGGCCTCTGAGCACAGCAGTAATGAGAGCATAGAGATCTTGGAGGGGGTATGCCCCAGCTGTTCAACAACATTAAAATCACTCTTCTTGATTATTTTAAGAATTTCCTCCATCTCTTGCTGGGAGGCTTCAACATTCACAGATTTTGGTGCCTCCATCCGGGCAGGCTCATCTTCAATCCCTTTGCCCCGAGCATTAGATGACTCGGCAGCAGGGGAAGCAATTGGATCAGAAGTAGCAACAGGCGCACTTGCAGGCGTTATTATAAGAGGTCTTCGGATAACTGGTGGCGCAATGTCAGGCGAGAAGAGCCTACCACTGCGGGTAACTTTAGCTGGACCGGTGATATTGCTGATGCTGGTACCAGTGTTGAACTCTTTCTTTATTCCAAGTACATATACATCTGCCCCATAGTGCCATGGGACAGCCTTATCAGATTCATAGGGGAGGGGCCCCGGAACAGTAATAACAATGGGTGCGACAGTCATGATTTTAACTGGCTTCCTCAGGGGAGCCTTGATTGGATTGTTGAAAATTGTAACGACAGATACTTCTTCCATAGGAACAAAAGGAACAGCGGTCTTCTTGAACAGAATCTCTTTGCTGTCCATCAGGCTTTGGATGCCTAACTTCAGCAACGGACAACCAGTAGGGATAACAGCACACAAAAGGCAACCCTTGCTACAACCCGGAAATAAACTGGTCAGCAGCACGTTCCTCTTAACAGTCAACAGAGGGGTAGCTACATCATTCACAAAAACGGCATACAAGTCTTCGTCAACGGCATTTACTCCATGCTGGGGAATAGGAGCAGTCACAACATTTGGCCTCTCAGGCGCCTCAAATTGTATCTCCTTCGCATCAATAAGGTCCTGCACCTTGTTCCTTAGGGCCCAACAATCATCAGTAGAATGCCCCGGGCTATCGGAGTGATAAGCACAGCGGGCATTGGGATTATACTTAGGAGATGCAGTATTCACAACCTTTGGAGCCTCTCTGACGGTCACCAAGTTGGTCGATAGCAATTGCGGCAAGATTTGTGACAAGGTCATACTCAGCCGGGTAAATTCTCTTCTGGGTCTTTCACCCCTTGGTTGATTAGTTTGCCGAGGAGCGGCAGTAGGCTTAGCAATTACCACCGCGTTGACAGTTTGACGACGCTCTGGTTTATCTTGCCTCCTAGGCCCATACACAGCGCTGGCCTCCTTCTTGAAAGGCTTTTTCTCAGAACTAGAGGATGCTCCTTTCTGAATTTTACCGGACTTCATGCCAGCCTCTATCCTTTCCCCAGTCAGAATGAGGTCAGTGAACCCTGCAGATGAATTACCGATGAGATGATTAAAGAACGGTCCAGATAGGGTCCCCAAGAACATATCCACCAATTCACAGTCGGTTAACGGAGGCTGCACCCTGCCAGCCAGGTCCCTCCACTTCTGCGCGTACTCTTTAAAACATTCGCCTGATCCTAGCGACATACCCTGGAGTTGGGTACGTGTAGGAGCAAGGTCGGCATTATATTGATACTGCTTGTAAAAAGCAGTAGCCAACTCCTCCCAGTTACGAACCTTGGTTCCATCCAGCTGATAGAACCATTCGAGATGAGTCCCTGAAAGACTCTCCTGGAAGAAGTGGATCCACAAGTTCTTGTCCACTGTATACGGCTGAATCTTCCGCACATAGGATCTGAGGTGTAGCTTAGGGCAAGACGCCCCGTCATACTTGGTGAAAGATGGTGCTTTGAACTTGTGCTGGATGATCACATCAGAAGATAAACCCAAGTCTCCGAAATCCAAGCCAGGCACTTGTTGAATTTCCATAGCGTTCAGACGGTCCTCCAACTGCTTGTATCTGTCTTCAGCTGGAGGATACTGCTCCTCATTAAAATCAGTCTCGTTGTCAGAGACTACCGGACTTGGAGCCCTTCCCCCCTGGGGACTGTCTTTTCCTACAGAAGAACCAGCTTCCTCATTCTGCAGTGTGTTACCAAACCTCCGGCCCGTGTTGAATAGAACAGTTCTCTTCTTCTTCTTAACCAGCAGAGCCTTCAGCTCCTCTTGGCCTTGAGCCAAACCCATGATCAGCTCCTGAAATTGTGCGTTCTGAGCCTGAAGGGCCTTGATAGACAGCTCGGTAGATGATTCAGGGTTCATGATGCTGAAATAAACAGCGAAGAATAGTAAGCAACCTGAAAAGAAGAGTACCTGCTATGCACATGATGAATGATATGTGTTTATGCAATGCATTCAAGGGTTCGAAAGTTCAAATTTGTTGTAGACAAAAAGGAACACACATTATCATTAAGGAAATAATTGTTCAGTACATCAGGGCCTCATGGGAAAAACATTACAAAAGAAAATCAATCCCAAAAGACACTACGCATCCTCTTCGGAGCAATGTAGGTGTTGAGATTCCTCTCCTCGTGCAGTAGGCGGGTGAGCTCCAAGACCTTCTTTTCACTAGCATGTAGACTGGTCTCAAGAGAATTCTGTTCTTCCTTAAGCTGGATCCAGCTCTTCTGCATCTCTTCCCAGGACGTGGGCATGTCAGGATGTTGAATGGTGTAGGACACCTCTCCTTCCAAGACTGGCTCTTTGATCACAGGGAGAACATGAGGATAAGGCATTACTAACTTCTGGGAGCGGGCTCGTACCCACTTGAGATAAGGCTCCAACGGGATGGAATTCATGTGCCCCAGGGTCTTGCTGTCTATCCTACTTGGCATCCTCCAAGCTCTGATAAATCTCTGGCGAAGTTCTTTGGCATCGTTGTCGAAGTCAAAAACTATGTCAGGAATTAACATGTCATGAGGGCCGTCCCTCCGAGCATAACCAAACTGTCTCCAAGCCAGGCACGGGTTGTAAGTAATACCTCCTCTGATTCCAAGTAAAGGAACATTAGGGTACTCCCCGCAACGATCAATGATAGTGACATCTTCTCTGGACCGAGAGCACCAATGTATATCAGCATGTGTAAGAGTCATCAATCGTTGTGACCATCTCAAAGCCCGCTCGTTCTTCAAAACTGATTGTGGAAGGTGCGAAATAAACCACCTTCCCAGGAGAGGAGTGCAGCACATAAGAACACCTCTTTTTCTCATGGTTCGAGTGTAACACGAGTGAAGGATGTCCCCAAGCAACGTAGGTATAGGATTCATGAACATGAAGATCTGGACAGCACTGATATCTATAAGCTGATATGGATTAGGGAACAACACCAAACCATAGACAAGGAGGGCCACAACTTCTTCAAAAGCTTGTAGGTCAAGGTAGTTCCAACATTCTTGGGCCTTCTCAAACAGAAACCTGGCTAAGAACCCTTTGATACCACTTCTAACTTCCCAATGTCCCTTGAGGTCAGATGGCTGTAGGTGTAAGGCTTTAGCAATCTCTTCAAGCTTGGGTTCCTTTTCCGTACCGTTGTAGGGTAGTTGATCAAGGATAGGGATCTTCATAAGCCGGGAGAACTCTTCCAATGTAGGTACCAGTTGATAATCCAGGAAAGTAAAACAGTGGTGCAGAGGGTCAAAGAACTGGAACAGGACCTTTATCATATCTTCCTCAATGTTGGTGTTGACCAAGCTGATGAGTCTTCCATGTCTTTCACTGAATGAAGAGCTCTCGAGAATCCTGGATATAAGCTCCTTAAGCTGAGGAGGGATCCTTACAAGGCTAATCTGAATTGTCTTTCTGCGAACAATTTCCATGTCCTACAAAACAAGAACAAAGATGAAGATTCGAACCCCTGAAATGGTTAGCCAATGCATATGATGCTGTATGATGTTATGATGCTATGATTAAACACACCACAAATATTCACAAAAAGAAAACATGGTAGGGCACACAAGTCACACAAGACAAGCATTTAGAGTTTAGGCCTGCATGGGGTCTGGGTATTACCCTCTTGAAGTTGGTGGGCTCAACCTGTCCTATCAGAAGTAACCGGGTTCTAAGGGTCCCAATATCACTGGATTGCTTTCATTGTTCATCGTTTCGATTTAGCCACTGAACTGGCGACCGAAATATTCCAGGAAAGCAACCCTCAATTGAGTGTAGTATCGAGTATCAACCAACCTCGGACTGCACCAAAGTCAGTTATCTCACTACCCTAAAGAGGCCAAGATGGTTCAATTAAGGTTCCTAAGGTCAGTTGATGCTTCACGACACCACTCGGAGGCCCCGTACTCTCCTTGACTGAACTCAAGGGTTACTGGTACACACCAAAGTGCCACATCAACGTAGCAGACTGCTTCAACCATGTCGGTATACCCCGCACAGTTCCCTCACAGCCTTGTTGCTACTTTCTAAGAAGGTATCCCTAGATCCGGGTTAGGATCTATAGAACTCCCAAGACAGTACCCACAATTTAAAGCAAACAAGTCAAAGCAATTGAAAACACAAGTGATCCTAGTCCTAAGGTACACCTCACTTTAAAGTATCCCCAGCAGAGTCGCCAATTCTGTGATCGGTGGATCTGGAACTGACTGTTTAACGCTGGTTTGCGAAATGTCGCGGAAGCAAGAGTCGCCACCGTCTTTTATTTTCTCCAAATGGAAAGGACAAAAGCACAGAAAAATTCCTTAAAGAGATTGCTCTCAGTTCGGGAGGTAGATTATAGAAAGGGAAGGTGTTAGCACCCTTTCTATCTGTGGTTATCCATGGGCTCTTAGATACTTGCTCATTTGTGTTTTCAAAATGGTTTGTTTGCTTTTCAACTGTGGGTTTAAAAAGTTTCTTTGAAAATTTCATTTCGACTCTTGTATCGGTCCTCAAGAGTGTTTGAAAAGTTGCTTTCGAAAGCTTTTTGAAAAGGTGTTGGTGTGAAAAGTATTTTTTGAATTTGTTTTGAAATTAGAGCAAGTATCTAGAGTCGTCTACCTACCCTAAGGAATTCGTCTGTGTAAATGTCCTTAAGGTAGTGCTATCCCACCATTGAAAGGTAGGTAGCACCACCGTTGGAGGTGTTCGGGTCAATTCGAAGGTTCGGGATATGGTGATCACCAGAGCAATAGGAAGACACCTTAGAAGCTACCCTCATGCCAGGTTCCCGGATCATGAGGACTTACTAAGACATCCTCTACTCGGCGATCACCTTTCGAGGGGCAAGGCAACAGTGAGGCGTACCCTAGGGGTGGTGTGTGATTTGTGTGTCATGTTCATTTATTTTTGTCTTATTCATGTCATGGGTGATCTACGCGTTATTTTTATTTTGGCATTCATTCTTGCATGCAATTATTAACAGTTAAAAAGTTGCGGGAAACATAAAGTTCCTAAACTATTACAAAGGCGCGGGTCCACATCGCCAAATTAAATCCAGGACCCGATTTGACATAAAATAAAGATGCGAGAAATATAAATGTCGAATTTACACGGCTTTGGGAGAATTACATTAATATTTAAAAGAAGGAATAAGAATAAAATGTGCGAAGAGAATAAAGATCGGGAATGCGAGGGCATTGGACCCTTTTTAATGAAATTAAATTATATTAACAAATTAATTGAATTAAAATGAAAGGAAATTATTTTTTGAGTTTTTGTATTTTATGAATTTTTAATGAGAACTAAACTAAATGAAATTAATTAATTAACCCTAATTCTAGTTATTTTTAATTTATTAAGAAAAGCATTAAAATTTAACCTAAAATTAAACCTAATTAATTAATACAATTTTATTTACAAGAATATAATAATTAATAATTAATGATGATAAAAGAAAAGAAAAAGATAAAAATTGATTAAAACCCTAATTCTACAAATTTTAAGTTTATTAATAAAAATGTCAAAATTAATCCTAGAATAGAAAACTAAATTAATTAATGATTTTTATTTACAAAAAATACTAAAATAAAATATATTTTATTTTTGTGACTTTCTGATTTTTTCATTATTTTTTATGTTGAGAAAAATATTAATTTAAAGAATTAAAAAAAGAAACAATTGAAACAAATAAAATAAAAAGGAAAAGAATTGCAAAACCTTGGGGGGTTCTGTCCCCAATTGGGAGGTATCATCAGCACTTTAGGCCCATTGTTTAAGGCCTTATTTGACTTTTCCTGGGAGCGTGTATACGCGTTGACTGATGCCTATTATGTTCTTCAGATCATAGCCCTTTAATTGATCTTGATAAGCGCGTGGCAAACCTGGATGATGGACGTATGGTGGACGCTTGTATTGAAACTGCACAGAAGCATGATTAGAAAAATAACATGGAATAAGAAGGGGGACCTGGGATTCGAACCCAGGTCCCAGAGGTTACCAACCCAACGCCTTGACCAATGGAGCTATTAACCCGCTTTGAATATAGAATGACAAACAAATAATATAATGCAAATCATGAGTTAGTGGCCAATTTTCGCGCAAAATTTAAATACACCAACTATCGCCTTACACGTCACCATCTTCTCCACTGGCCCTGCATTTTATCTGAAAAAACAAATTGAATAGCGGGGGTTTTAAACCCCCACTATATGATATATGCCAAAATAGCGAATAGAAATCCCTGCATCATAAATTAGGCGCGATAGGGTAGTTGGATTCGTCCAAGCTTCCTGAGTTTAATGGTCTAAGTCTCGTGTTCCAATTTTTCCATAACAGAGAAGCCCCAATTTTGAACCCCTGCAACCCTAAAACACTCCAATGGTGGATTCGCGTATGGATGAGGAAAACTCAATTGAATAATACAGTTAGCTTTAGAATGCTTAGATTAGTGTAAATCAGTAAAGAAAACACATGAAAAATGTATGTAATTCAATATGCGATTATGAATATATTTCTGAAAAGTGGGACATGCTTCTACCGTTTCTTGGTGTTAGAGCTTATGATTTTGATTCAGGAAGTTCCCTTGATATCTCAGGAAGGTGATAGAATGGTCGTTTGGCCTTGAAACCTGCTAAAAATAGGAGAACAATTTTGACTTTCTTCACCAAAATTGCAAAGTGCATAAGAGGTTTTGGGCGCAGCTTTCTGATCTCTAGCACTAGGGTTTGCATTAGGCTTATGTATGGAATGATTAGGGTTGAGAATTGGATCCAAAAAACCTTTGCATTGATGTACAAGATATTTGATTTTTATGCATATTCTTTCAAATCTTTTCCATGCATATTTGATACCAATCATGTCTAATTACCTTGATTCTTTCCCTATCTGATAATGCACGAAATCTTGGAGATATTTCATGCATAAAAAGATTTAAAAAGTTTGTTTTGGTATTTTTCACATATTTATTTTATTAAATGAATTAATAGCAATTTAAAAATTCAAATAAATAAATAAAAATGATGCATAACTTCCCTTTGGGCCAAATGGTCGTGCACATGCTTTGGATGATGAATCTTGGAAGAAAATGTGGCCCATTAGCAATTTTAAGGCATTTGAAGCAAAGTTGACTTTTCAAAATATCCAAACATTTCCCAACTTCCACAAGGCATATCTTGCTCAATTTTTAAGCTTTGATCATGTTCTTGGACATTTTGGAAAGGTCTTGAAGTCCTCTAACCAATGCCTTTGGTCCCATGTCATTTTGATTTACCAATCTCAAGTTATGGCTTTTGACTTAAAGTCCCTTTTTGTTGACTTTTGAAAATGACCTATAATGTTGAAATTGATAACTTTTTGTGAGTGCATTTCTTGGACTTGAAGTGTGAAGAGGAGTTGTAGGAAATGTATTTCTCTTCAAAATGAGCTTTGGATGGAATTTTTCTGATAATCCATGTGGAAGTTATGCCTTGGTCAAGTTACAGTTGACTTTTTCAACTGTCCAAATATGGAAACTTTTGCATCTTGAGACTTTTTGAGCCATGCCTTGAAAATCATGATCAAGAATTGATCAAATGATGTTTATGGCTTCAAAATGAGATGTTGATCAAAAATTTGGACCTTTGACTGTCAAATGACCATTTTGCCCCTACAGTTGACTGTAGGGCAATTAGGGTTTTTGACTGTGCAATTTTGTGCTGTGAGTCTTGAAACTTGACATGAGGATACTTGACAATGTTTATAAGCATGTGGGACTTGATTGGACCCTTGGAAACTTCATTTTCTTTGTCAGAACCAAAACCCTAGTTTTTGACTGTTAGGAGGCCCTTGAACTGTGCAACCCTTGAGAGATTTTGAAGCATGCTCTTTGCAATTCTTGAAGAATATGGGAGGGCAAATTTTGGGGTACAACAAGCTCCATGAGGAAAAAGGACTCAATGTTTATCTCGGCACAAAGAGGAAGCATCCATGGGAATTTTGATTTCTTTTCTAGTTTTAGATTTGTTTTTAATTGTAACGCCTAAAAGGCATTTGAACTTTGAATTCAGCTAATAAAACCTTTGTTTTATTTTGGTTTGCAAATTTAAATTTCCCCAAAGTATTTGAAATCATTGCATGAGTATCCCATTCATAGCATTGCATGTACAGGTACCATTACAAGTTTCTCATCTTATTTGCTGTTTATTTCAGCAGAAATGTCTTCTAAACAAAGCATCAAGGATCTTTAGGCATAAAACGCTCAGTTCCAGCAAATGTTCATAAATCTGGCAAAAGGACATGAGGATTTGAAAGCCCTCATCCTAAAAGAGAGAAAGAAAAAGAAGAAGGCTGCCGGTATTCTGAATATGGGTAGAAGGTTTGGAGGGCCGTTGAAGCGACAAGTCGATCTGACCTCTTCATCCAAAGAAGGGGAGAATCAAGAAGAAGAGACAAGAGAGAAGGATCCCAGTCCTACAGTTTTTGACAATGATACCGGCTACAATGATGAGCAATATCCTCCTGCTGAGGATAGATACAAGCAGTTGGAAGATCGCTTGAGTGCCATGAAAGTCCAGAGGATACCTGGGCTGGATTTCAAAGAATTAGGATTGGTATCGGGAGTGGTCATCCCGCAGAAGTTCAAAGCTCCAATTTTTGCAAAGTATGATGGGGTGTCCTGCCCAAAACTCCATCTCCGCTCTTATGTCAAAAAGATTCATCCCCACACCGCTGATAGAAATTTGTGGGTTCATTTATTTCAAGATAGTCTGTCAGGGACTCAGCTTGAATGGTTCTACCAATTGGAGAGAGCCAATGTCTGAAATTGGGAAGATCTAGCTGCTGCTTTCTATAAGCAGTATCAATACAACACCGACCTTTCTCCTACTCGAACTCAACTCCAGAGTATGTCCATGGGGGAAAGTGAAGGCTTTAAAGACTATGCACAGAAATGGAGAGACTTGGCTGAAAGAGTTCAACCTCCGTTGTTTGATAGGGAGTTGGTTGATATGTTTTTGGGAATGCTATCTGGTCCATTCTTTAATCATTTGATCGCCATCTCGTCAGCTGGTTTCACAGAGCTGATTCTGACTGGAGAGAGAGTAGAGGTTGGGATTTGGAGCGGCAAAATACAGAAGGATGCCTCTTAGAGTTCAGTAAAGAAGCCTTTTGCTAGTAAGAAAGAAGCCAGTGCCATCTACAGCCCGATGGGCCAAAAAAGAGCTGAACATTGTCAGACAATAAGTGCCGTAATAATACCTAGGCCTGCAGCCGCTCCATAACGCAACAATCAACAAAGGGTGGAAAGACCACAACGACAGTTAACCCGAATCAATATGACATTGGCTGAAGTTCTACCTCATCTACTGAGATTCAACTTGGCAACCTTGAAAGAGGCTCCCAAGAATCTAAATACCACATCTCCCCGATATAATCCAAATGCTCGGTGTGCCTATCATTCTGAGAGTCCTGGCCATGATACCAATGACTGCTTGTCTCTAAGAAATAAGGTACAAGATCTGACCGAAGCCAAGGAAATTGAGTTCGATGCTCCGGAAAAGCCCAATGTCATAACTGCACCCATGCCTAAGCACGGTTGTGGAGTTAATGCTGTTGATACTGACTTGTTTGTAACCTTGGTGGATGAAGTTTATACTCCTCTCATGAATGTGAAGAAGAATTTGCTGATGGCCGGTTTATTTCTGGGTTGTGGTGAAGGTTGCCACATGTGTTCCTTTCTACCTTCTGGTTGCCATTTGCTGAAGTCAGGTGTTCAACGCCTGATGGACAACAAAGAAATTTTGTTCGAAAAAACTTTGGTTCCTGTTGTACCATCTGAAGACATTGCCATTATAACCATTTCCGCCAATCCTTCCAAGGTATCCTTGAGAAGACCTATTAGGATTACATCTGCTCCAAGAATTGCTCCGCTAATAATCACTGTTCCTGGTCCTGTCCCGTATGTCTCAGAAAATGTTGTCCCCTGGCATTATGGTGCCGATGTGTACTATCATGGCATCAAACAAGATTTGAAAAATGAAGAGGTTGATCCTGATATTGGTAACATTGTCGGAACCAGCAAGGTTACCCGAATTGGAAGGGTCTTCTCTCCCGAGATTTCCCCTAAGATTGTGAATAATCTTATTGTCATTCCATTTGCTGTTCCTGTTGGTACATCAACAGCGGCTCATGTTCTTACTCCAATTATTACCCCTGTCGGCGATTCGTTTGATACCCGTGACAAAGAAGTTATAGGTGAGCCTGCCCGGACGGAGGTGCCTAGAAAAATTATTGTGGAAGCCTCTAAGCAAGAGATGGAGGAAATATTGAAAATAATTAAAAAGAGCGACTATAATATGGTCGAGCAGCTGGGGAAAACCCCCTCAAAGATATCCATGTTATCCCTGATGTTATGCTCTGAGGTCCATGCGAAGGCTTTGATTGCATTCCTTAAAACTGGGCATGTGCCACAAGAGACTTCAGCTGATGAATTTAAAGATTTTGTAGCCAGCCTGACTGCTGATAATGGGCTGGGTTTTTCAGATGCAGACTTGACACCGAAGGGAAGGAAGCATAATGATGCTCTGCATGTCTCGATTGAATGCAGGGGTACCATTATGGCTCACGTGTTGGTAGATACTGGGTCTTCGCTGAATGTTCTGCCCAAGAAGGCATTAGACCGGTTAGATTGCGAGGGTTTGACTTTAAAGCCTAGTAACATTGTGGTAAGGGCTTTTGATGGGTCGAAAAGAATAGTGCACAGGGAGGTGGACATCCCTATCAAAGTGGGTTCTCAGACCTTTGGGTCCACCTTCTATGTGATGGACATCAGGAAGTCGTATTCTTGTTTGTTGGGTCGTCCTTGGATCCATGAGGCTGGGGCAGTGACTTCCACACTACACCAAATGCTAAAGTATCTGGTAAAAGGGAAAATTGTCACGGTGCGGGCTGAAGAGGAGTATATGGTGAGCCACCTCAATTCCTTCCGCTACATAGAGATGGACGGGGAATTCATAGAGACTCATTGTCAGAACTTTGAAGAAGTCCCTCAGAACTTGGCATCGACTGAAACTACTACCAGCAGTAAACCTCCTCTGAAGATGGCTTCTCTCAAAGACACCAGGGCCATGGTTGAAGAAGGTGGGTGTACCAATTGGAGTCATCTCCCTGATTTCACTCACAAAATTGACAAATTTGGTTTGGGCTTTACTACACGCGCTCAAAGGGCTGTTCGATGCGCTCGGGCTGGAGGACCTCCCCTACACATCAGTAATCGGGGAATTAATGCCATTGAAGATAGCGAGGAAGACTCAGACATCGACAGCTGGATCTACCCAACTACCAACTGTGGACCGAGTAACTAGATGGCTAGGGACTTTATACCAGTTTCTTTTATTCCGCAGTAATTGTCTTACTTGTTTTGAGATTTGTAATAAATAATTTAAAACTTTACGGCCTTGTGCCTTGCCCGAGGCACATTGGTTTTTCTTGTGAGGGCTATTATTTGTCATTTCATATATCATTAATAAAGCATTGGACGTTTCTTGCATACAAATTTTGCGCTCTCTATTCTTTCTTCTCTGTTCTCACTTTATCAAAACAACTATTCTCTTATACACACTCACGTATCATAATGTAGATCCATATCCACTCTGGATCCCATTGATAACAGCTATGCTATTGTCAGTTATGACTTCAAAAATCCGATCAACCAAGCCGAAGATGAAGGTGAAGATGATTGTGAGGTGCCTAGAGAACTTGCTAGACTATTATAGCAGGAAGAAAGGGCCATACAGCCTCATGAAGAGTCGGTTGAGACAGTGATCTTGGGTACTAGGGAATACATAAAAGAGGTTAAAATAGGTGCAAATCTAGAGCTTAGCGTCAAATAGAGGTTGATACAGATGTTACAGGACTATGTTGAGATCTTCTCCTGGTCCTATGAAGACATGCCTAGTTTGGACACTGATATTGTGGTACACCGCCTGCCGACTAAAGAAGACTGTCCTCCGGTTAAACAGAAGGTCCGTCGTATGCGCCCTGAAATATCAGAGAGGATCAAGGCAGAGGTCATGAAGCAGTTCGACGTAGGATTCTTAGTTGTCACTTCTTATCCATAGTGGGTTGCCAATGTCGTTCCGGTACCTAAGAAGGACAGTAAGGTATGGATGTGTGTAGATTACAGAGATCTGAACAGGGCAAGCCCCAAGCATGACTTCCCTCTTCCTCACATTGATGTTCTGGTCGACAACACCGTGCAACATAAAATCTTCTCCTTCATGGACGATTTCTCTGGCTACAACCAGATCAAGATGGCTCCTGAAGACATGGAGAAGACGACCTTTGTCACACAGTGGGGCACCTTCTGTTACAAAGTGATGACTTTTGGGTTGAAGAATGTTGGGGCAACTTATTAGCGCGCCATGGTCTCTTTGTTCCATGATATGATTCACCACGAGATCGAAGTCTATGTTGATGACATGATAGCCAGGTCTCAAACCGAGGAAGAGCACCTTGATCATCTACAAAAGTTGTTCGACAGGTTAAGGATATATAAGCTGAGGTTGAATCCGAACAAGTGTACCTTCGGGGTAAGGTTTGGTCAACTTCTAGGTTTCATTGTCAGCGACAAAGACATCCAAGTAGATCCTGCAAAGGTAAAGGCTATACAATAAATTCCAGCTTCCCGTACAGAGAAGGAAGTTAGAGGTTTCTTGGGACACCTCAATTATATCGCCAGGTTCATTTCACATCTGACTGCTACTTGTGAGCCAATCTTCAAGCTTCTGAAAAAAGATCAAGTGGTAAAGTGGAATGATGAATGCCAGACCTCTTTCGAAAGAATCAAGGAATACCTTCAAGAACCACAAATTTTGATGCCTCCAGTTGAAGGAAGACCTTTGATATTGTACTTGACAGTGCTAGACAATTCAATGGGGTGTTTGCTGGGGCAGCATGACGAGTCTGGTCGAAAAGAGCATGCAATATACTACCTTAGAAAAAGTTTACCGACTGTGAGACAAGATACTCACTGCTTGAGAAAACTTGATGCGCTTTGGCATGGGCTGCTCGTTGACTGAGACAGTATATGCTGACTCACACTACCTTGTTGATATCGAAGATGGATCCGATCAAGTATATTTTCGAGAAACCTGCCCTCTCCGGAAGAATAACAAGATGGCAGATGATCTTTACCGAATACGACATCCAATACACAACCCAGAAAGCAATCAAGGGAAGTGTATTGGCTGATCATTTGGCTCATCAAGCCGTGGATGACTACCAGTCAGTGAATTTTGAGTTCCCGGATGAGAATATTATATTGGTGACTGACTATGAAGAATCTAGACTGGATGAAGGACCTAAGGAGGGATCCCGATGGTCTATGTATTTTGATGGAGCCTCAAACGCACTGGGTAACGACATTGGCGATGTAATCATATCTCCTGAGGGCTGTCATACTCCGTTCACTGCCCGATGATGTTTCAACTGCACCAACAACATGGTGGAGTATGAAGCGTGCATCATGGGTCTTAGGGTTGCTATTGACCTAAGGATCAAGTTCTTGAATGTATTCGAGGATTCCGATTTGGTGATAAGTCAGATCAAAAGGCGAGTGGGATACAAAACACCTAAATCTCATCCCGTACAAAGAGTGCGTACTGACATTGCTCTCACACTTTGAAGAGGTAACCTTTGAACATTTCCCACGAGATGAGAACCGGTTAGCGGACGGGCTAGCTACCATGTCTTCTATGTTCAAGGTTAGACGGGACAATGAAGCTCCCCAAATCACCATTGAGAGGTTGGATGAACCAGCACACTGCTGTGAAATCGATATCGATGAAGTGGCAGACAAACCATGGTTTCACGAAGTCAAAAGGTATCTCGAGGCTCAAGAGTATCCCGAAGGGGCATCTGTCAATGATAAGAAGTTTCTGAGAATATTCACTGCAAAGTTCTTCCTCAGCAATGGAATCCTCTATAAACGCAACCATGACTCCACACTACTATGGTGTGTATACATGAGTGAAGCAGAGAGGATCATGAAAGATCTACATGAAGGCACCTTCGGAACCCATTCTAGTGAACATACCATGGCTAAAAAGATCCTACGGGAAGGTTACTACTGGTCCACTATGGAAGCCGATTGTTATCAGCACTCTCGAACTTGTCATAAGTGCCAAATCTATGTTGATAAGGTGCATGTGCCTCCGGTCCCCTTAAACGTCTTCACAGCTCCGTGTCCTTTTGCAATATGGGGCATCGACATGATCGGAGAAATCAGGCCCACCGCTTCCAATGGACATTGCTTCATCCTAGTAGCCACTGATTACTTCACGAAGTGGGTTGAGGCAGCCTCTTTTGCTACAGTAGCCAAGAACGTTGTGGCGCAGTTTATCTGACATAATATGATCTGTCGATATGGTGTGCCAGAAAGAATTATTACTGACAACGATACAAATCTCAACAACATGATGATCACCGAGCTCTATAAGCAATTCAAGATATAACATCATAACTCTTCTCCCTACCGGCCAAAGATGAATGGCGCTGTTGAAACGACTAACAAGAACATCAAGAAGATTGTACAGAAGATGACGGTGACATGCAAAGACTGGCATGAGATGTTACCATTTTCTCTTCATGGGTACCGTACCTTAGCACGGACGTCGACATGGGAAACACCCTAATCTCTGGTATATGGCATGGAGGCAGTCCTACCCATCGAGGTCTAGATACCTTCTCTCAGGATTATGAAGGATGCGGGTTTGAACGAGGATAACTAGATCCGAACCCGATTTGATCAGTTAAATCTAATCGATGAAAAGAGACTTACTGCTATCTGCCATGGTCAGACATATCAAAAGCGAATGATCAAGGCTTCTAACAAGAAAGTAAGACGTCAAGAATATCAAGTCGGGGATCTAGTGATCAAGCACATCATACTGCCGCAAGGTGATCCCAGGGACAAATGGACCCCCACGTACGAAGGACCATTTGTGGTTAAGAACATTTTCTCGGGTGGAGCTATGATTCTAACCACCATGGACAGTGACGACCTTTCTCACCCTGTCAATACAGGCATAGTGAAAAGATACTACGCCTAATCAAAAGACCCGCTAGGTTGACTGGCCTAGGCAAAAACAAGGGCTTCCCAGCGAACCAAAAAGGTTCGGGCAAAAGTAAGGGATGAAAATGGAAAAATATGTACACCCGGAAAGTCGAAAACCTGAAAGGGCGGCTTGGGCAAAAAAGGGTATCCCGGTGGACTGAAAACCCGAAAGGACGGTCCAGGAAAAAGTTAGGGATATAAAGCGTACCATTATGTCTCATTGGATCATCTTGCGACCAGACTTCGGTATCGACTATCAAGATCGGATGACACCAATCAATCTGATCAACTTTCGGCAGAGTAGCAAAGTGATGAGACACTTGAAGATATAAAGGCAATAGCAGAGTTGGAACCCAATGGGGGTTGCTTCACATAGCTATTTTGTTTTTTGTCTTTTACATAAATTTGTATAGCTTTTATTATTATGGCGGCATTCTCTTACTAGAGCGTTAGCCTCTCTGTACAAAAACGCCTGTTATAGGCCAACTTCAAAAATCAATACAAATCATTTTTTCAAGAAACTTCGATTCATTTTTCTTTTTCTGTTTTGTTTTGCAAGAACGTCCAATGACTTATTTTTGATATATGCATTTGAAAATGACTGCTTCTTATAAATATTTGCATAAGAAACAAAAGACAGTTACTCGTAATTCCAGAAACAAGGGCAAAAAACAGAAGTGCCAAACCCAACAGTTACTCTGCCCAGCAGGTGCCGGGATAGAGCCATCTTGGGAACATAATCATTGGTACATATACTCCCACAGAGTAAAAGTATTCAAAATCATTGATGTCAGCTTTCCCGAAACAGGACGTAATCTCCCCAGCCAGGGTCACTCCGAAACCTGACAGCTATATCCTCTAGCCGAATTTCGTAATCATGGGTGAGTCAGTAAATTTCATCCCCCAAGCAAATTTTATTTCTCTAGATACAAAGGCTCAATCCTCGACAGAGTTCATCACTTCAGCTACAAAAATTCACTTCCTAAGTTTGTTCTCCGCAGAGTTATTCTAAAGCAGCATCTCTTCCCGACAGAATATTTATAAATCTCCAGCAACAGTCAGGGATTTATTTTCCCAGATGCGAGCATAGCATTTCGTGAACATACATCATGACATACGCATACATATCATATACAACATAATCTCATTTATTTTGAGAACATCATCTAACCCCATATTTCATGCATCGCATATAATTAACACTGTTATCTTTTCTGGAAAGATGATTAGCTACAACAAATCCAGCAGTTATACAGGTTATGTCTACAGACGATTAATGGAAACTCAGTTCCCGAAACCAAACGGGTCAACTAATCTACACTATTTCTTTGAAGTAACCCTACTACCCAGGTTCCTTCTCACGACCCTACTATCCAAGATTTTCATTTCGAAGTAACCCTACTATCCAGGTTCCTTCTCACAGCCCTACTATCCAGGCTTTCATTTCGAAGTAACCCTACTATCCAGGTTCCTTCTCACGGCCCTACTATCCAGGCTTTCATTTCGAAGTAACCCTACTATCCAGGTTCCTTCTCACAGCCCTACTATCCAGGCTTTCATTTCGAAGTAACCCTACTATCCAGGTTCCTTCTCACATCCCTACTATCCAGGCTTTCATTTCGAAGAAACCCTACGACCCAAGTTCCTTCTCACAGCCCTATTATCAAAGCTTTCATTTTGAAGTAACCCTACGACCCAGGTTCCTTCTTACAACCCTACTATCTAGGCTTTCATTTCGAAGTAACCCTACTATCCAGGTTCCTTCTTACAGCCCTACTATCCAGGCTTTCATTTCGAAGTAACCCTACGACCCAAGTTCCTTCTCACAGCCCTACTATCCAAGCTTTCATTCCGAAGTAACCCTACGGCCCAGGTTCCTTCTCACAACCCTACTATCCAGGATTTCATTTCGAAGAAACCCCATGACCCAGGTTCCTTCTCACAGCCCTACTATCCAGGCTTTCATTTCGAAGTAACCCTACTATCCAGGTTCCTTCTCACAACCTTATTATCCAGGATTTCATTCCGAAGTAACCCTACGACCCAGGTTCCTTCTCACAGCCCTACTATCCAGGCTTTCATTTTGAAGAAACCCTACGACCCATGTTCCTTCTCACAACCCTACTATCCAGGCATTCATTTCGAAGTAACCCTACTATCCAGGTTCCTTCTCATAGCCCTACTATCCAGGCTTTCATTTCGAAGTAACCCTATGACCCAAGTTCCTTCTCACAACCCTACTATCCAGGCTTTCATTTCGAAGTAATGCTACGACCCAGGTTCCTTCTTGTGATCGGTGGATCTGGAACTGACTGTTTAACGCTGGTTCGCGAAATGTCGCGGAAGTAAGAGTCGCCACCGTCTTTTATTTTCTCCAAATGGAAAGGACAAAAGCACAGAAAAATTCCTTAAAGAGATTGCTCTCGGTTCGGGAGGTAGATTATAGAAAGGGAAGGTGTTAGCACCCTTTCTATCCATGGTTATCCATGGGCTCTTAGATACTTGCTCATTGTGTTTTCAAAATGGTTTGTTTGCTTTTCAACTGTGGGTTTTAAAAAAGTTTCTTTGAAAATTCCAGTTCGACTCTTGTATCGGTCCTCAAGAGTGTTTGAAAAATTGCTTTCGAAAGCTTTTTGAAAAGGTGTCGGTGTGAAAAGTATTTTTTGAATTTGTTTGAGATTTAGAGCAAGTATCTATGAGAACCTACCTACCCTAAGGAATTCGTCTGTGTAAATATCCTTTAAAGTAGTGCCATCCCACCATTGAGAGGTAGGTAGCACCACCGTTGGAGGTGTTCGGGTCAATTCGAGGTTCGGGACATGGTGATCACCAGAGCAATGGGAAGACACCTTAGAAGCTACCCTCATGTCAGGTTCCCGGATCATGAGGACTTACTAAGACATCCTCTACTCGACGATCACCTTTCGAGGCAAGGCAACAGTGAGGCGTACCCTAGGGGTGGTGTGTGATTTGTGTGTCGTTTCATTTATTTTTGTCTTGTCATGTCATGGGTGATCTACGCTTGTTTTTATTATGGCCATTCATTCTTGCATGCTTTGTTTAACAGTTAAAATATTTGCGGAAAAGTAAATTCTAAGCTATTACAAAGGCGCGGGTCCACATCGCCAAAATTAACCAGGACCCGATTTGACAGAAAAGTAAAGAAGTTAAAAGAATTGAAAGTGCGAGAAGTAATTACAAGGCTTCGGGAGAGATACATAATTATTTAAGCAAAATAAAATAAATGTGCGAACGAGAATAAAAATTAAGAACATGGGCGTTGGACCCTTTTGCAAAAATTAAATTACATGATGAAATTAATTAATTAATTAAAGAAAGACTTGTTTTTTGGTATTTTTATGTACTTTAAGATTTAATAGAAAAAAGAAAGAATTAATTAAAATTAACTACTAACCCTAATTCTATTTTATTTTAATTTAAGAAAACATTAAAATTTAACCTAGATTAAACCTAAATTTTTTATGCACAATTTTAATTATGAAAATAAATGAAATAAGTAATATTATTATAGAAGGGAAAATTAAAAGAAATAAAAAACAATAATTAAACTTATTTCTACATTTTTTAGATTTTTTATGAAAAGAATTAATATTGGAAACCCTAATTTAAACTAAATTTATTTACATGCATTCATTTATAAGAAAATATTAAAATAAAAATATTTATTATGTTTTTTATCTTTTCTGATTTTTTAGGCATTTTTTTATATTTTTCAAAAATAATTAATTGAATCAAAACAATAAAGAAAATAAAACAATAATTGAAAAAAACAAAACATAAAGAAAATATAGAATTTGCAAACCAGGGGGGGTTCAGGCCCCAATATGGAGGTTTTGGCCTTAGCAATCTGGCCCATTTAGCAAGGCCTGGTAGACTTTTTTGAATCACGTGTAGTGCGTTGACTAGGGCGTAGCGTGTTCTTTGAATCCATGCCTTTGATTTGATCTTCCAGGACGCGTGGCTGTTGATTCTTGAGGATGCATGGTGTGCCTTGACCTTGGGCGCTGCATGGGAATTGTTAATGAAAAATAGTATGGAAATTATACAGACCTGGGGCTCGAACCCAGGTCATGGACATTGCAAAGGCGTTTACCTACCACTGAGCCATCTCAATTACATTTAACATATAATAGCGAATAAACATGATAAAAGAAGTAACGACCATGGTCCACCAACGCGCGCGAATTTTCAAACCGTCCAATCATTGATGGCCACGACGTCATCGTCTTCATGTTCCTGAAAATATAAAAACAATGGCCACGGTTTTGCAAGTGTTCTCCTAGGCCAGTTTTGAGAAAATAACGATTAGGCCTAGGACACTCATAAATTAGGCGCGAGGGCATGTTTAGGATCGTCCAGGTGCATTGGTTTGAATGGCATGGGTCTGGAAGGCTAATTTTTCTTAAAACAAAAACCCCCAATTTTGAGGTCCTGCAAACCCTAGAACGCAAGCATGGTGAAATCTCATATACAGCATAAAAATCAAATTGAATGCAATGGTTAGCTTCACAATCAAATGAGGAATAAGAATCAACAATTAAATTTCACAAAGAATGCATGGAATTTGATATACGATTATGAGTTTTTTTCTGTACAGTTTAGGTTCAATATACCAATTCTTGAGGTTTTGATGGCTGTGCTTGATTGGAATACGTTCAGGAGACCTTGAGGAAGCTATTGAAACAAGTTTCGTGCCTTGAATCGACCTGTAACAATGATTTCAGTTTTGAGTTCTTTAGAGAAAAATTCAAGTTTGCAATGGCCTCTTCTGAGCTGCTGCGTGTCTAGCATGATTAGGGTTGTGTTCTAGCATTTGTACTGAGTCTATTAGGTTAACAAAAACCAATCAAATCCATGGCATTCATTGTTTTTGAAAATTTGATTTCTTAAGATCTTTTTCATATCTTTTCCATGTGTTCTTGTGTCAATTATGATCAATTTGCTCCAAATCTTTCCCTATTTGATTAGGCACGAAATATTGAGGCTGAAATATGTACAAAAAGATTTGAAAACTTAGGTTAGTATTTTTCCTATATTTAATTTGATTTAAATGAATTAATATAAATAAAAATTCAAATAAATAAATAAAAAATGAGAAAATACTTCCCTTTGGGCCAAGTGGTCGTGCACATGCTTAGAATGATGAATCATGGAAGAAAAATGGGCCCATTAGCAATTTTAGGTCATTTGAAGTAATGTTGTCTTTTCAAAATATCCAAAAATTTCCCAACTTCCACAAGGCATAACTTGCTCAATTTTTAAGCTTTGCTCATGTTCTTGGACATTTTGGAAAGGTCTTTGAGTCCTCTAACCAATGTCTTTGGTCCCATGTCATTTTGATTTACCACTCTCAAGTTATGGCCTTTGACCTATAGTCCCTTTTTGTTGACTTTTGAAATTGATAACTTTTTGTGAGAGCATTTCTTGGACTTGAAGTATGAAGATGAGTTGTAGGAAATGTCTTTCTCTTCAAAATGAGCTTTGGATGGAATTTTTCAGCTGTCCAAATAAGGAAACTTTTGCATCTTGATGATTTTCTGAGCCAAATTTTGAGAATCATGATCAAGAATTGATCAAATGATGTTTGTGGCTTCAAAATGATATGTTGACCAAAAATTTGAACTTTTGACTGCCAAATGACCATTTTGCCCCTACAGTTGACTGTAGTGCCATTTAGGGTTTTGATTGTGCAATTTTGTGCTGAATGCCTTGAAACTTGATATGAGGATACTTGACCATATTTGTAGGCATATGAGACTTGATTGGGCCTTTGAAAACTTCATTTTCTTGATCAGAACATAAACCCTAGTTTTGACTGTTCAGGAGACTTTTGCACTGGGCAACCCTTGGGGAACTTTGAAGCTTGACTTGGCATTTTCTTGAAGAATATGGGAGGGCAAATTTTGGGGTACAACAGTTGCCCCTGTTCAATCTTCTTAGACCTGAGGATGCAGATTGGCTGACGTGCCTTTCGTAATCCGAGGGTAGAAGATGATTGAACACTAGAGTGCCCAGAAATTTGTGCTTACATAGTAGCAGTGATGGGGGAATGGGCTTATAGATGCCATTTAGAGGTTGAGGAAATAGGATGATGGGCTTATAGATGCCATCTGGATGTTGATCGCATAAGAGATTCTTTAGCGAGAACCTGCATACCTGCAAAAGAAAAATGAGTACCTGGCACGTTGCAGGAGCTGATTTTCAAATGCTTGATACAGATGTGTCCTGACTGGTTACAGGAGCTGAATCTGGAGCTTCAAAAGATGATGAATTAACCAGGTATGGTTACTGCCTTAGCATGAATGGTAAGAGAACCTTGGGTGATTTTAACTTCAACAACGCTCGTTGAGAAAATCTTGGTGGGAATTACCATCTTTGCAGTATCGGGAAGGAAACCATAGGCCATTATAATCTTGAAAAGGAATCACCTCACTCGCCGTTGGAGAGGGAATCATAAGAAAAGGAATTGTCACCTCACTCACCGTCGGAGAGGGAACCATAGGAGATTATCACCTCACTCACCGTCAGAGAGGGAAACATCTGAAAAGGACTTACCACCTCACTCACCGTCAGAGAGGGAACCATAGTAGACTATCACCTCACACTCATCGTCGGAGAGGGAAACATCTGAAAAGGACTTACCACCTCACTCACCGTCGGAGAGGGAACCATAGTAGACTATCACCTCACACTCATCGTCGGAGAGGGAAACATATGAAAAGGACTTACCACCTCACTCACCGTCGGAGAGGGAACCATAGTAGACTATCACCTCACACTCATCGTCGGAGAGGGAAACATCTGAAAAGGACTTACCACCTCACTCACCGTCGGAGAGGGAACCATAGGAGACTATCACCTCACACTCATCGTCGGAGAGGGAAACATCTGAAAAGGACTTACCACCTCACTCACCGTCGGAGAGGGAACCATAGGAGACTATCACCTCACACTCATCGTCGGAGAGGGAAACATCTGAAAAGGACTTACCACCTCACTCACCGTCGGAGAGGGAACCATAGGAGACTATCACCTCACACTCATCGTCGGAGAGGGAAACATCTGGGATAACTTCTACTTAGTCTTTATCAGAAAAATCTGTTGGGAGTCGATTTAGCTGGACTAGAGAAGGCCTTGAAATATGTTTGAGCATTTTAACTGCATCTTTCCTGAAAGGTAAAAGTCAGTCATATGCAATGCATGATATGGATCGAGCAATGATGCTCTCAACATAAATGAGATTTGTATGATATAATACGTCTATGCATGCTATAATGATGTATGTGATGTTTATGTATGTGTTTTTTGTCTAGGAGAATAAATCCTTGACGGGTGCCGGGAAGTCGTATCCTGGGCTGATGTTGAAGAATAGCTTTTGCTTCCGCTGGGGATGATAACTGCAAGAATACCGGTAGGAGAAGATGACTCCGTTGCGGAATAAACTTGGCAAATGGAAGATTCTGCGGGGAGAAAAGATGCTCTAGCGACCATGCTGGGAAGCAATACTCTGTGGGGAGAAGGATGCCTTGCTGAGTGTAGATAATAATTTGCTGGGGATACCCTTGTTGTATAGGAAGTGTTGATGGACTTCGCTGGGGTAAGAAGACTTCGTCGACGACGCTCTTTCCGTGGCTTTTGGCTGAGGATAACCCAGTTATATCCTGTTAAGGAAATAACTCTTTAAATAAAGCCGGGCGACGCGTTCGTGTTCTGCGGGGGGATAAGCTTCCAGAATCTACTGGGGATAAGCTTATTGCTTGGGGAGATAAATTCCAACTTTCCTGGGGAATCAGATTGGACTCTCCTGGGGAAGTTTTGATATGCTGGGGAAGTGATTCCTTTGAAAGTTGATATGCCTCCGGGGAACAATCTTTAGACCAAGACTGCCGGGGATGTTTGTTAAGAATATATGCTGCTACTGGGGAAGTATTGAGATCTACGGGAGGATACTCAATTTCCTTGAGATTTGATAATAGCTTGGAGAAGAATGTATTGACCTGCTGATTTACTCTCTGGGGAATTAATACGTACTAGTCATATTCTTTAGCCGAACCTACCTTGGTACCTTGGAGGACAGAACAATTAGACTGCTCAGGCAACAACTCTTTATTGCCCCTGTTTCTAGTGTCACCTGTAATAAAATCCTTTGTTTCGTATGCAAATATTCATGAGTTAGCAAATTATTGTCAATGCATATATCACAAATTGAACCTTGGACGTTCTTCGCGAAACAAAACAGAAAAAGAAAAACAATTGGCACGTTTAACTAAAAATATATTTGTATTGATTTTGAATGGCCTGAAAATAGGCGTTTTGTGTACAAGAGGCTGACGTCCTAGTAAGAGAACGCCGCCGAACCAAAGAGTTTATACAAATTTTGTACAAAATGAAACAGCTGTGTGAAATGAATGATCCCACTGGGTTTCAACTCTGCTATTGCCTTTATAACTCCGAGCGTCTCATCACTTGATGACCTTGGTTGAAGGTGAAGCTGACTGATCAATGCCGTCTGAACTTGATGTAGATACCGGATTCTGGATGCAAAGTGATCAATGAGACATAGTATTACGCTTTATCCCTAATTTTTGCCTGGACCGCCCTTTCGGGTTTTCAGTCCACCGGGATACCCATTTTTGCCCAAGCCGCCTTTTCAGGTTTTCGACTTGCCGGGTGTACAGATTTTTTTCATTTCATCCCTTCATTTTGCCCGAACCCTTTTGGTTCGACGGGAAGCCCTAATTTTTGCCTAGGCATGTCAGCCTAGCGGGTCTTTTTTATGCGTAGTATCTTTTTACTATGTCTGCATTGGCGGGGTGAGGAAGGTCGTCACCATCCATGTTGGTCAATATCATGGCTCCTCCTGAGAACACATGCTTAACCACAAATGGCCCTTCGTACGTAGGGGTCCATTTGCCCCTTGGATCACTCTGAGGAAGGATGATTCTCTTGATTACCAGATCCCCGACTTGATATTCTTGTGGTCTGACCTTTTTGTTAAATGCCCTGATCATCCGTTTCTGATACGTCTGACCATGACAGATAGCAGCAAGTCTCTTTTCATCAATGAGGTTGAGCTGATCAAGTCGTGTCTGGATCCAATCATCTTCGTTCAGATTTGCA
This sequence comes from Vicia faba, assembly GCA_948472305.1. Classification (NCBI taxonomy): domain Eukaryota; kingdom Viridiplantae; phylum Streptophyta; class Magnoliopsida; order Fabales; family Fabaceae; genus Vicia; species Vicia faba. Next base: position 31,906,531 of record OX451740.1, on the reverse strand, counting down.
TCCTTCATTATCCGGAGAGAGGGTATTTGTACTTCGATCGGTAAGACTGCCTCCATGCCATAAACCAGAGAGAAAGGAGTTGCCCCGGTTGACGTCCTAGCTGAGGTACGGTACCCATGTAGAGCGAACGGTAACATCTCGTGCCAATCTTTATAAGTCACTGTCATCTTCTGCACGATTTTCTTGATGTTCTTATTTGCTGCTTCTACAGCCCCATTCATCTTCGGTCTGTAAGGAGAAGAATTGTGGTGCTGTATCTTGAACTGTTCGCAGAGCTCAGCGATCATCTTGTTGTTCAGATTGGTACTGTTGTCTGTAATAATCCTCTCAGGGACGCCGTACTGACAGATCAGGTTGTGCCGAATGAACCGTGCCACGACAGTCTTGGTTACCGTAGCATAGGATGCTGCTTCAACCCACTTTGTAAAATAATCAATCGCCACTAGGATGAAGCGATGTCCATTAGATGCCGTAGGTTTAATCTCGCCGATCATGTCTATGCCCCACATTGCAAACAGCCAAGGCGCAGTCAGGACATTCAGGGGAACCGGAGGAACATGCACCTTGTCTGCATAAATCTGGCACTTGTGGCATGTCCTGGAATGTTGGTAACAGTCAGCTTCCATTGTGGACCAGTAATATCCTGCCCGTAGGATTTTCTTAGCCATAGTGTGTCCACTGGAATGCGTACCAAAGGTCCCTTCATGTAGCTCTTCCATGATCCTTCCTGCTTCAGTCTTATCCACACAACGCAGTAAGGTTGAATCATGGTTTCGCTTATACAAGATGCCGTTGCTAAGGAAGAACTTGGCTGCAAACCTCCTCAGGAATTTCTTATCATTGACAGATGCACCTTCAGGGTATTCCTGAGCTTCCAGATATCTTTTCACTTCATGGTACCAAGGCTTCTCAGTTACTGATTCAGTTTCGAGATCACAACAGTATGCCGGTTCGTCCAGTTTCCAGATGATGATCCGGGGAGCCTCGTTATCCCATTTGACCTTGAACATTGAAGACATTGTAGCCAACGCGTCCGCTAACTGATTCTCTTCTCTTGGAAAGTGCTCAAAGGTTATCTCTGTGAAGTGGGGGATCAGGGTCAACACACATTCTCTGTAAGGAATCAGGTTTGGATGTTTCGTATCCCACTCTCCTTTGATCTGATTGATCACAAGAGCGGAATCTCCGAAGACACTTAGAAACTTGATCCTTAGATCGATCGCAGCTTGGAGACCCATGATGCACGCTTCATACTCCGCCATGTTGTTGGTACAGTTGAAACATAGCCGGGCAGTGAGTGGAGTATGAGTACCTTGTGGAGATATGATTATGGCGCCGATACCGTTTCCCAAAGCATTGGAGGCTCCGTCAAAGTGCATAGACCATCGGGATCCTGGCTCAGGTCCTTCATCCGGTCCAGGTACTTCACAATCTGTCACTATCATGATACTTTCATCCGGGAATTCGAAGTTCATGGACTGATAATCATCTACAGCTTGATGTGCCAGATGGTCTGCCAATACACTTCCCTTGATGGCTTTCTGGGTCGTATACTGAATGTCGTATTCCGTCAAGATCATTTGCCATCTTGCAATTCTCCCAGACATAGCCGACTTTTCGAATATGTACTTTATAGGATCCATTTTTGAGATCAACAAGGTAGTGTGAGTCAGCATATACTGTCTCAGCCGGCGAGCAGCCCATACCAAAGCGCAGCAAGTTTTCTCAAGCAGTGAGTATCGGGTCTCACAGTCGGTAAACTTTTTGCTAAGGTAATAAATGGCATGCTCTTTTCGGCCAGACTCGTCATGCTGCCCCAGCACACACCCCATTGAGTTGTCAAGCACTGTCAGGTATAGTATCAGAGGTCTCCCTTCAACCGGTGGCATAAGGATAGGTGGTTCTTGGAGATACTCTTTGATTCTGTCGAAAGCAGCCTGACATTCATCATTCCAACGTACTACCTGATCTTTCTTCAGCAGCTTGAAGATTGGCTCACAAGTAGCAGTCAGATGTGAGATGAAGCGAGCAATATAATTCAGGCGTCCTAAAAAGCCTCTGACTTCCTTCTCTATCTTGGGAACTGGCATCTCTTGAATAGCTTTGACCTTAGCAGGGTCTACTTGAATACCCTTATCACTGACCACGAAGCCTAGTAATTTTCCAGATCTTACCCCGAAGGTGCACTTGTTCGGATTCAATCTTAGCTTGTACAGTTTCAACCGGTCAAACAACTTCTGCAGATGATCTAGGTGCTCTTCCTCAGTCTGGGACCTAGCAATCATGTCGTCAACATACACTTCTATCTCATGATGGATCATGTCATGAAATAAGGCAACCATGGCACGTTGGTAGGTTGCCCTAGCGTTCTTTAATCCAAAAGGCATGACCTTATAGCAGAAGGTGCCCCACTGAGTAACAAATGTAGTCTTTTCCATGTCTTCAGGTGCCATCTTGATCTGATTGTAACCTGAGAAACCATCCATGAAAGAGAATACCTTGTGCTGAGCTGTATTATCAACAACGACATCAATGTGAGGTAAAGGGAAGTCATCCTTGGGGTTGGCCCTGTTCAGATCCCTGTAGTCAACACACATTCTGACCTTACCGTCCTTCTTAGGTACCGGCACCACATTAGCAACCCACTGAGGGTAGGAAGTCACTGCAAGAAACCCGGCATCAAACTGTTTCATAACCTCGGCTTTAATCTTCTCGGACATCTCTGGACGCATACGACGGACCTTTTGCTTAACTGGAGGGCAGTCTTCCTTAGTTGGCAAGTGATGGACCACAATATCGGTATCCAACCCGGGCATGTCTTCGTAGGACCAGGCAAAGATCTCCATATAATCATGCAGCATCTTGGTTAACCGTTGCTTCACGCTGAGCTCTAGGTTGGCACCAATCTTTACCTCTTTCATGTCTGCCTCAGTACCCAAGTTTATTGTCTCCACTGGCTCTTCATGGGGTTGAATTGCCCTCTCCTCCTGAAGCAACAGTCTTGCAAGCTCGCCAGGCACTTCGCAATCATCTTCACCTTCGTCTTCGGCTAAGTTGATCGGATTTTCGAAGTCATAACTGGCAGTAGCAGAGTTATTATCAGTGAGATCCAGAGTGGATTGAAACCTGTATGAGTGAGTGTGTGTGTAAATACAGCTGTTTTGAAAATTATGTAAAGGAAAAGAAAGACAGAAAAGGAGCACAATATTTGCAATGCGAAAAAACGTCCAAGATTTTCATTCATGATATATGAAATGACAGTTTGTATGCCCTCACAAATAGAACCACGGTGCCTCGGGTAAGACACCGGGCCATAGAGTTTATCATTGTTTATTACAAAATAACAAAACATAGGAATTCATTACTCAGTAACAAGAGAAACATAGAGATTGTCTTTTGCGCTCCAATTGTTAAGTCCACCGTCGGTTGCCGGATAGATCCAGCTATCAAACTCAGCTTCATCAACTTCCTCTTCGTCCCCAATAGCATTAACTCCATGAGCAGGCAGGGGAGCTGTCACTACATTAGGTTTCTCGGATGCCTCAAACTGTACCTCTTGGGCGTCAATAAGGTCCTGCAGCTTGTTCTTTAACGCCCAACAGTCATCGGTAGAGTGCCCCGGGCTATCTGAATGGTAAGCACAACGAGCGTTCGGGTTGTACTTAGGAGATGTAGTGTTGGGGAACTTTGGAGCCTCCCTGACAGTCACCAAATTGGTTGATAGCAACTATGGCAGGATCTGTGATAGGGTCATGCCTAACCGGGTAAACTCTCTCCGGGGTCTTTCAGCCCTTTGAGGATTATTTGGCCGGGGAGCGGCAGCAGGCTTAGCAATCATCACTGCACTGACAGATTGGCGGTGCTCAGGTCTCTCTGATTTCCTGGAACCATATACGGCACTAGACTCCTTCTTGAATGGTTTCTTTTCCGAACTAGATGATGCACCTTTCGGAATCTTCCCAGACTTCAACCCAGCTTCAATTCTCTCTCCAGTCAGAATCAAATCAGTGAACCCAGCAGAAGAATTCCCAATGAGATGGTTGAAGAATGGCCCAGATAGGGTCCCCAAGAACATGTCTACCAACTCCCGATCAGTCAATGGTGGCTGCACCCTACCAGCCAGGTCTCTCCACTTCTGAGCGTACTCCTTAAAACCTTCGCTTGCACCTAACGACATACCCTGGAGTTGGGTACGTGTGGGGGCAAGGTCGGCATTGTATTGATACTGCTTATAGAAAGCAGTAGCCAACTCCTCCCAGTTACGAACCTTGGTCCCATCCAGCTGATAGAACCATTCGAGATGAGTCCCTGAAAGACTCTCCTGGAAGAAGTGGATCCATAAATTCTTATCCGCAGAATACGGCTGAATTTTCCGAACATAGGACCTTAGATGCAGCTTGGGACAAGATGCCCCGTCATATTTAGAGAAGGAGGGTGCTTTGAACTTGTGGGGGATGATCACACCAGTCGACAAACCCAGATCTCCGAAATCCAGCCCAGGTACCTGTTGAACCTCCATAGCCTTCAATCTGTCCTTCAATTGCTTATATCTGTCTTCTGCAGGAGGGTACTGCTCTTCATCAAAATCTGTCTCGTTGTCGGAGACTACCGGACTAGGAACTCTTGCTTCTGCCTGAGGAGAATTCTTGTCAACAGAAGAACCAGCCTCTTCATGCTGCAGAGTATTGCCAAACCTTCGGCCCGAGTTGAACAAAACAGTTCTTCTCTTCTTCTTCTTCTCCTTCTTCAGGAGCATAGCCTTCAGTTCTTCTTGGCCTTGAGCCAAACCCTTGATCAGTTCCTGGAATTGTGCATTCTGCACCTGAAGAGCCTTGATTGATGTCTCAATTGATGAAGATTCGTGATTCATGATGCTGAAATAAACAGCAAAGAACTGTAAGCAACCTAAAAAGAGGAAAAACCTGCTATGCACATGATGAATGAGATGTGTTTATGCAATGCATTCAGGGGTTCGAAAGTTCAAATTTGTTGTAGACAAAAAGGAACACACGTTATCATTAAAGAAATCATTGTTTAATACATCAAAGCCTCATGGGCAAAAGTACAAAAAGTCAAATCAATCCCAAAATACACTGCGCATCCTCTTTGGAGCTATGTAAGTGTTGAGATTCCTCTCCTCATGCAACAGGCGGGTGAGCTCCAAGACCTTCTTTTCACTGGCATGTAGACTAGTCTCAAGAGAATTCCGTTCTTCCTTAAGCTGGATCCAGCTCTTCTGCATCTCTTCCCAGGATGTGGGCATATCAGGGTGCTGAATAGTATGGGACACTTCTCCTTCCAAGACTGGTTCTTTGATTACTGGGAGCATGTGAGGATAAGGCATCACTAACTTCTGAGAGCGGGCGCGTACCCACTTGAGATAAGGTTCCAACGGGATGGAGTTCCTGTGCCCCAGTGTCTTGCTGTCTATCCTACTTGGCATCCTCCAGGCTCTGATAAATCTCTGGCGAAGTCCTTGAGTATCATTGTCGAAGTTAAAAACTATGTCAGGGATTAACATGTCATGAGGACCATCCCTCCGAGCATAACCAAACTGTCTCCAAGCCAGGCATGGGCTATAAGTAATACCTCCTCTGATTCCAAGTAAAGGAACATTAGGGTACTCCCCGCAACGATCGATGATAGTGACATCTTCTCTGGACCTAGGGCACCAATGTATATCTACATGTGTAAGAGTCATCAACCGTTGTGACCATCTCAAACCCCACTCATTCTTCAAGACCGATTGTGGAAGGTGCGAAATAAACCACCTTCCCAGGAGAGGAGTGCAACACATAAGGACACCTCTTTTTCTCATGGTTCGAGTGTAACATGAGTGAAGGATGTCCCCCAGCAACGTAGGTATAGGATTCCTGGACATAAAGATCTGGACAGCACTGATATCAATAAGCTGATCTGGGTTAGGGAACAACACCAAACCATAGACAAGAAGGGCTACCACTTCTTCAAAAGCTTGCAAGTCAAGGGAGTTCCAACATTCATGGGCCTTTTCAAAAAGAAACCTGGCTAAGAACCCTTTGATACCACTTCTAACTTCCCAATGTCCCTTGAGGTCAGATGACTGTAGGTGCAAGGCTTTAGCAATCTCTTCAAGCTTAGGTTCCTTTTCTGTACCATTGAAGGGTAGCTGATCAAGGATAGGGATCTTCAGGAGCCGGGAGAACTCCTCCAATGTAGGTACTAACTGATAATCCAAGAATGTAAAACAGTGATGCAGAGGGTCAAAGAATTGGAACAGGACCTTGATCATATCTTCCTCAATGTTGGTGTTGACCAAGCTGATGAGGCTTCCATGTCTTTCACTGAATGAAGAGTTCTCGGGAATCCTGGATATAAGTTCCTTAAGCTGAGGAGGGACCCTTACAAGACTGACTTGAATTGTCTTTCTACGAACAGTTTCCATGTCCTACAAAACAAGAACAAAGATGAAAATTCGAACCCCTGAAATGGTTAGTCAATGCATATGATGCTGGATGATGTCATGATGCTATGATTAAACACACCACAGATATTTACAAAGACAAACATATAAGGCACACAAGGCACACAAGACAAGCCCTTAGGGTTTAAAGCCAGCATGGGGTCTGGGTAGTACCCTCTTGAAGTTGGTGGGTTCAACCTGTCCTAATCAAAGTAACCGGGTTCTAAGGTTCCCAATATCACGGGATTGCTTTCATTGTTCATCGTTTCGATTTAGCCACTGAACTGGCGACCGAAATATTCCAGGAAAGCAACCCTCAATTGGGTGTAGTATCGAGTATCAACCAACCTCGGACTGCACCAAAGTCAGTTATCTCACTACCCTAAAGAGGCCAAGATAGTTCCATTAAGGTTCCTAAGGTCTGTTGATGCTTCACGACACCACGCGGAGGCCCCGTACTCTCCTTGACTGAACTCAAGGGTTACCGGTACACACCAAAGTGCCACATCAACGTAGCAGACTGTTTCAACCATGTCGGTATACCCCGCACAGTTCCCTCACAACCTTGTTGCTACTTTCTAAGAAGGTATCCCCCAGATCCGGGTTAGGACCTATAGAACTCCCAAGACAGTCCCACAATAATAAAGCAAGCAAAACAATACAATTGAAAACACAGTTATGAACTAGCCCTAAGGTACACCCCACTTTAAGTTATATCCCCAGCAGAGTCGCCAGTTCTGTGATCGGTGGATCTGGAACTGACTGTTTAACGCTGGTTCGCGAAATGTCGCGGAAGCAAGAGTCGCCACCGTCTTTTATTTTCTCCAAATGGAAAGGACAAAAGCACAGAAAAATTCCTTAAAGAGATTGCTCTCGGTTCGGGAGGTAGATTATAGAAAGGGAAGGTGTTAGCACCCTTTCTATCCATGGTTATCCATGGGCTCTTAGATACTTGCTCATTGTGTTTTCAAAATGGTTTGTTTGCTTTTCAACTGTGGGTTTTAAAAAAGTTTCTTTGAAAATTCCAGTTCGACTCTTGTATCGGTCCTCAAGAGTGTTTGAAAAATTGCTTTCGAAAGCTTTTTGAAAAGGTGTCGGTGTGAAAAGTATTTTTTGAATTTGTTTGAGATTTAGAGCAAGTATCTATGAGAACCTACCTACCCTAAGGAATTCGTCTGTGTAAATGTCCTTTAAAGTAGTGCCATCCCATCATTGAGAGGTAGGTAGCACCACCGTTGGAGGTGTTCGGGTCAATTCGAGGTTCGGGACATGGTGATCACCAGAGCAATGGGAAGACACCTTAGAAGCTACCCTCATGCCAGGTTCCCGGATCATGAGGACTTACTAAGACATCCTCTACTCGACGATCACCTTTCGAGGCAAGGCAACAGTGAGGCGTACCCTAGGGGTGGTGTGTGATTTGTGTGTCGTTTCATTTATTTTTGTCTTGTCATGTCATGGGTGATCTACGCTTGTTTTTATTATGGTCATTCATTCTTGCATGCTTTGTTTAACAGTTAAAATATTTGCGGAAAAGTAAATTCTAAGCTATTACAAAGGCGCGGGTCCACATCGCCAAAATTAACCAGGACCCGATTTGACAGAAAAGTAAAGAAGTTAAAAGAATTGAAAGTGCGAGAAGTAATTACAAGGCTTCGGGAGAGATACATAATTATTTAAGCAAAATAAAATAAATGTGCGAACGAGAATAAAAATTAAGAACATGGGCGTTGGACCCTTTTGCAAAAATTAAATTACATGATGAAATTAATTAATTAATTAAAGAAAGACTTGTTTTTTGGTATTTTTATGTACTTTAAGATTTAATAGAAAAAAGAAAGAATTAATTAAAATTAACTACTAACCCTAATTCTATTTTATTTTAATTTAAGAAAACATTAAAATTTAACCTAGATTAAACCTAAATTTTTTATGCACAATTTTAATTATGAAAATAAATGAAATAAGTAATATTATTATAGAAGGGAAAATTAAAAGAAATAAAAAACAATAATTAAACCTATTTCTACATTTTTTAGATTTTTTATGAAAAGAATTAATATTGCAAACCCTAATTTAAACTAAATTTATTTACATGCATTTATTTATAAGAAAATATTAAAATAAAAATATTTATTATGTTTTTTATCTTTTCTGATTTTTTAGGCATTTTTTTATATTTTGCAAAAATAATTAATTGAATCAAAACAATAAAGAAAATAAAACAATAATTGAAAAAAACAAAACATAAAGAAAATATAGAATTTGCAAACCAGGGGGGGTTCAGGCCCCAATATGGAGGTTTTGGCCTTAGCAATCTGGCCCATTTAGCAAGGCCTGGTAGACTTTTTTGAATCACGTGTAGTGCGTTGACTAGGGCGTAGCGTGTTCTTTGAATCCATGCCTTTGATTTGATCTTCCAGGACGCGTGGCTGTTGATTCTTGAGGATGCATGGTGTGCCTTGACCTTGGGCGCTGCATGGGAATTGTTAATGAAAAATAGTATGGAAATTATACAGACCTGGGGCTCGAACCCAGGTCATGGACATTGCAAAGGCGTTTACCTACCACTGAGCCATCTCAATTACATTTAACATATAATAGCGAATAAACATGATAAAAGAAGTAACGACCATGGTCCACCAACGCGCGCGAATTTTCAAACCGTCCAATCATTGATGGCCACGACGTCATCGTCTTCATGTTCCTGAAAATATAAAAACAATGGCCACGGTTTTGCAAGTGTTCTCCTAGGCCAGTTTTGAGAAAATAACGATTAGGCCTAGGACACTCATAAATTAGGCGCGAGGGCATGTTTAGGATCGTCCAGGTGCATTGGTTTGAATGGCATGGGTCTGGAAGGCTAATTTTTCTTAAAACAAAAACCCCCAATTTTGAGGTCCTGCAAACCCTAGAACGCAAGCATGGTGAAATCTCATATACAGCATAAAAATCAAATTGAATGCAATGGTTAGCTTCACAATCAAATGAGGAATAAGAATCAACAATTAAATTTCACAAAGAATGCATGGAATTTGATATACGATTATGAGTTTTTTTCTGTACAGTTTAGGTTCAATATACCAATTCTTGAGGTTTTGATGGCTGTGCTTGATTGGAATACGTTCAGGAGACCTTGAGGAAGCTATTGAAACAAGTTTCGTGCCTTGAATCGACCTGTAACAATGATTTCAGTTTTGAGTTCTTTAGAGAAAAATTCAAGTTTGCAATGGCCTCTTCTGAGCTGATGCGTGTCTAGCATGATTAGGGTTGTGTTCTAGCATTTATACTGAGTCTATTAGGTTAACAAAAACCAATCAAATCCATGGCATTCATTGTTTTTGAAAATTTGATTTCTTAAGATCTTTTTCATATCTTTTCCATGTGTTCTTGTGTCAATTATGATCAATTTGCTCCAAATCTTTCCCTATTTGATTAGGCACGAAATATTGAGGCTGAAATATGTACAAAAAGATTTGAAAACTTAGGTTAGTATTTTTCCTATATTTAATTTGATTTAAATGAATTAATATAAATAAAAATTCAAATAAATAAATAAAAAATGATAAAATACTTCCCTTTGGGGCAAGTGGTCGTGCACATGCTTAGAATGATGAATCATGGAAGAAAAATGGGACCATTAGCAATTTTAGGTCATTTGAAGTAATGTTGTCTTTTCAAAATATCCAAAAATTTCCCAACTTCCACAAGGCATAACTTGCTCAATTTTTAAGCTTTGCTCATGTTCTTGGACATTTTGGAAAGGTCTTTGAGTCCTCTAACCAATGTCTTTGGTCCCATGTCATTTTGATTTACCACTCTCAAGTTATGGCCTTTGACTTATAGTCCCTTTTTGTTGACTTTTGAAATTGATAACTTTTTGTGAGAGCATTTCTTGGACTTGAAGTATGAAGATGAGTTGTAGGAAATGTCTTTATCTTCAAAATGAGCTTTGGATGGAATTTTTCTGATAATCCATGTGAAAGTTATGCCCTGGTCAATTTCAGTTGACTTTTTCAGCTGTCCAAATAAGGAAACTTTTGCATCTTGATGATTTTCTGAGTCAAATTTTGAGAATCATGATCAAGCATTGATCAAATGATGTTTGTGGCTTCAAAATGATATGTTGACCAAAAATTTGAACTTTTGACTGCCAAATGACCATTTTGCCCCTACAGTTGACTGTAGTGCCATTTAGGGTTTTGACTGTGCAATTTTGTGCTGAATGCCTTGAAACTTGATATGAGGATACTTGACCATATTTGTAGGCATATGAGACTTGATTGGGCCTTTGAAAACTTCATTTTCTTGATCAGAACATAAACCCTAGTTTTGACTGTTCAGGAGACTTTTGCACTGGGCAACCCTTGGGGAACTTTGAAGCTTGACTTGGCATTTTCTTGAAGAATATGGGAGGGCAAATTTTGGGGTACAACACTTCTCACAACCCTATTATACAGGCTTTCATTTCGAAGTAACCCTACTATCCAGGTTCCTTCTCATAGCCCTACTATCCAGGTTTTCATTTCGAAGCAACCCTATTATCTAGGTTCCTTCTCATAGCCCTACTATCCAGGCTTTCATTTTGAAGTAACCCTGCTATTCAGGTTCCTTCTTATTGCCCTACTATCCAGGATTTCATTTCTAAGCAACCTTATCATCCAGGTTTCTTCTCTCTTATCTCCAGACGGCAGTTTACAACACGGTAAAACCTGGACCCGACCAATTTAGGTCGATTTCACCCTTCCCTAGTAAGCCGTTGCGCAGCCTGTACCCTGACCAGATATGCAGTTCACTTCCGGTTCCTCAAGCAGGAGTTAATTGCCCAGTAGAGTAACGGACAATTGAAGCTCCTAAAATTCTATTTCTCCCAAGATAGATACCAACATTCCTCAGCATATTTCTCCTCAACGACAGGAACAAGAATTCTCATCAAAGGAATATCTCAGGAAATTAACATCCTCTAGATGGCATCCTTAAGCCCATCTCCGACAATTCTACGTCACATCCTAGATGTATTCTTTAAGCCCATCTCTGACAATCTTCTGTCATCAACTTCCAAATGGCATCTGTAAGCCCATTCCCAATATCACCAAATCAAGTATCACTTTATACGAGTGCAAATTTCTTGGCACTCTAGTGTTCAATCATCTTCCACCTTCAGATCACGAAAGGCAGACATGCCAATCTACATCCTTAGGTTTAAGAAGATTGAACAGGGGAAGCTGTTGTACCCACAAATTTTCCCTCTCATTTTACTAAACACATGCCCATTGAGATCCCCAACTTGCTCCAGGATGCCCAAGAGTTCACTAGACAAACTCTCTCCTAAGGAAATGTACCTCAAACTAGGGTTTCCATTTTCATCAAGGTGGGTGAACTACAAACACTTAATATTCTCTCCATGGTCCTAATATGTTCTTAAGACCCTCCATGTCAAATTTCAAGCCTTGCACAAGAAGTTTTCTCAGTCAACTGCCCAGATGCTGGAGAATCGACTATACTAGGTTAAAAGTCAATTGTAGCCCACATACAGTCAAACTTCAAGATTTTTGGTCAACATCAACATTTTGAAGTTATATCCATCATTTTATCAAGGTTAGATCATGATTCCTCAAGGAATTCCCCAAAATTCATCAAAACCCAAAAGTTGCTAAATTAGGGTTTCTTAGGAAAAGTCAACCAAACTTTGACCAAGCATAACTTCCTCATACTTTATCAAAGGTTTTCCATCTAAGGCTCATTTTGAAGAGGATTAAATTCCCTACATTTCATCTTCATCCCATAAGTTCAAAATATACACTCAAAAAAAGATATGAATTTCCACATTATAGGTCCTTTTGAAAAGTCAACAAAAACACTTTTTGGGTCAAAGCTTATTACATGAACATGGAAGACCCAATTGAGATGAGACAAAAAGGGTTGTTTAGGGGACATCCTAAGCTTTCTAAAAAGTCCAAGAACACCTCTCTAGGATTAAAATTCGAAGAGATATGCCTTGTCAAAGTTGACCATTTTTGCAAAATTGCCAAAAGTCAAATATGCTCAAAATTGCATTTTTGGCCAAATGGGCCTAACTTTTTATGCTTGCAAATTTCTCATAACATGGTCCACGACCCAAATATTTACTCACATGTTATTTGCTTCATTATTTATTTTATTTTTATTTTTTATTTATTAAAAATTGAATTAAATCAAATAAATGATAAATAATAGCAAAGATTTGTTTTGATCTGATTTTTGGACATAATCACAAGATAATTATGTAGGCATATCAAGATCAAATTGAATCAAGGTTGATTGGCACAAGAATGTCATAATTAGGCCTAATTTGGAAGGATATCATACAAGATGAAAACCAAATCAAATCTTCAAAAATTGCAAAGATACCAGCTGTTTTTATAACCCTAATTCACTTAGGGATATATAATGAACAAATCCAGGCACGAAAACAAAGATTAGCAGTCGTGGAAAGCACAAGAACAAACTCAATTTTTTTGCAAAAAGTAGTGAATCAGTTTCAAGCTTGGAGGCCAATTCAAGCCATTCTAACGTTGCCAACAGATTGCTGGACATCTCAGGAACGTAACTTGATCAATTGCAAGCCTGTTCACGCCCAGAAACGCACGCTACAGACCCACGGTTTGCCTTCGCTAACTTAAATCGTATTTTTCAATTTATACATGATTAGCCATTATTGAACGTAGCATTGTGGTTGCATGAGCTTTTAGAACATTTTGGTTTACTTGATTTTGTGTTTTGATGTTTATATCCAGAGTTGCCATTATTAGGGTTTGAGGTCACGTTTTGGGGCTTCTTGATACAGGTGAAATTGGCCTACATAAAGGGTACCATCGTACTCGTGAGGTCAAAACAAATTGATTGATGTAGCCATAATTGATTTATCATGCCTGTGCTGGATTTTGGAAATTTGCAGGATTTCAGTTATAGGCGCTGTCCGTAGGTAAAAGGTCGTCATCTAAAATGACAGTTCCAGGAAGAAGATAAGGACGTGGCTGATAACCATTGGCCAATTTGAATTCTGCGTGCTTTTTACATTCAGCCACGTGATTTCATATATTATATATTGTTGTTATTATATTAACAAATAAGGCATGTACCACAGATGGCAAGCGTGCACGCTGGATAGTGAGAGGACTTGGGTTCAATCCCAGGTCCCAACAATTTTCCTTGTTTTAATTCTTCTTTGCAGGATCCTATGCATTACCATCCCAAAAGCCTATCATGCGCCATCAACATCCAACCACAGGATTCATGATCAACCAGATCCAACGCCTATCACTGAAGGACCATGGTGTACCATCAAAGAGGGCCAGTACTGGATCTCACGCATTGGTTGGGCTCAGCAGTTATTGGGCCTAATAAATTTCATAACACACCCCCAGAATTACTCATCAACACATGCCCAATTTAATAATTTTTTATTTCTTTTATTTCTTTTATTTGTTTAATTATTTGTTTTCACAAATTAATCTTTTTTTAATTAACTACAAAAAACCAAAAAAATCACAAAGACACCAAAAATCTTTTTTTATAAAATATTTATTTTATTTAATTAATTAATTTAATTCAAAATTAGGGCAATTAAATCTTATTTTTTGTAAATTAAAATCAATTAGAAATTAGGATTTGATTTTGTAAATAATTAAGTTTTTTCTTCAAAAATAGCTTAAATATTTTTTCTCAAATTAGATTTTTTAGGTTTTCTAATCATCCTCGCATTTAATTCGTCGCGCGTATTTTAATTACTTTTTTTTAATTATTTTTGTAACTGCTTCGAGGTTGTAATAGATTTAATCAGGTTTTAATTCTGTATTTTATTTTCAGTCAAAATAATTCTGTGTCTGCGAAAGCCATGTAATAGTTAGGATTTCTCTTTCCGTACTTTAAATTTCTACAATTATTAACTGTTAGATGTATGCTAATAGGATTGTATGGGAAGAATGCTTGAAAATTAAAACGGTAGAAAACCATAAATGTGAACAGACAAATTAACGGAAAAAGTTCACTCGCACATGCTCACTCCTAGGTTTTACTCCACTTCGGTCACCTTTGGTTAAACGGTCATGAAATATAGGGTTTGTTAGTGGTGTCCTCTAGCCCCGAAAGATCTCAAATGACCCATTCGGATGTTGCCTCGGAAAAAGATCTTTAAGGCTTTAGGATGATTACTAACACCTCCTAACATTGCTTTTGTGACTGTATCTGTCCCTTCGAACGTCCCTTAAAACTCCAACGGCGATGCTACCTATTCCTTAATAATGGGATAGCGCTGTCTAAAGGAAAACGGACAGTCTTTTTCGAGTAGGTAGATAGTTCCTAGGTACTTGCTCAAACAAACAAATTTCACACCAACACTTTTCAAACAATTTTCAAAACAACTTCGCCACACCCTTGAGGACTGATACAAGGGTTATCACGAAGTAAACTTTTTTTCAAAACAAGCACACACACAAGCTATTTTAAAATGAGCAAGTATCTAAGAGCCCATGGAAAACCATGGATAGAAAGGGTGCTAACACCTTCCCTTTCTATAATCTACCCCCCGTACTCAAATATTCTCGAAAAAGGTTTTTTCTGTTCTTTTTCCTTTTCCTAATTAGATAAAATAAAAGTCGGTGGCGACTCTTGCTTACCGCGACATTTTACGAACGAAAAACGCAAAACACAAACCAGTATTAACAGTCGGTTCTTCCACCGTATCACACGTACCGACAAATGAGATTCTGTTTAATGAACCAGGCGACAACATTCTTGGTAACAGAAGCGAAAGAAGCCGCCTCAACCTACTTTGTGAAATAGTCAATGGCCACCAAGATGAAGCGGTGTCCATTAGAAGCCGTGGGCTTGATTTCTCCAATCATGTTGATGCCCTACATAGCAAAGGGACAAGGAGCCGTCAAGACATTCATAGGAACTGGAGGCACGTGCACCTTGTCAGCATAAATCTAACACTTGTGGCAGGTTCGAGAGAGTTGATAGAAATCTGCTTCCATGGTAGACCAGTAATAGCCTGCCTGTAGGATCTTCTTTGCCATCGTGTGCTCACTGGAATGGGTGCCAAAAGTTCCCTCATGTAGATCAGTCATGATCTTTTCTGCCTCAACCTTGTCTATGCAACGGAGCAAAACAGAGTCATGGTTGCGTTTGTAAAGAATGCCACTACTATGGAAGAAATTAGCAGAGAATCTCCTTAATAACTTCTTATCATTGATTGAAGCTCCTTCCGGATATTCTTGAGCCTCGAGATACCTCTTGACTTCGTGGAACCAAGGCTGGTCCACTACTTCTTCAGTATTAATCTCGTGACAGTGAGCTGGTTCATCCATTTGTTCAATGGTGATCTGGGGGGCCTCGTTATCCCATTTAAGTTTAAACATGGATGACATTGTGGCTAGTGCGTCTGCTAGCTGATTTTCTTCTCGCGGGAAATGCTCGAAGGTAATCTTCTCAAAGTGTGGGATCAATGTCAACACATGTTCTTTGTAGGGGACAAGGTTAGGGTGTTTGGTGTCTGATTCCCCTTTGATCTGGCTGATGACCAAAGCTGAATCTCTGAATATATTTAAGGATTTGATCCCCAAATCTATGGCAGCTTTGAGACCAAAAATGCACGCTTCGTATTCTGCCATGTTATTTGTACAATTAAAGCAGAGTCTTGCAGTAAAGGGAGTATGACATCCTTCAGGAGATATGAGTACAAAACCTATACCATTTCCGAGTGCGTTGGATGCCCCATTAAAAACAAGGGTCCATTGGGATCCTTGTTCAGGTCTGTCATATGGTCTGAATTCTTCACAGTTGTTTACCATCATGATATCTTCATCTGGGAATTCGAACTTCATGGACTGGTAGTCCTCCACATCTTGGTGAGCCAGGTGATCAGCTAATACACTGCCGTTTATTTCTTTCTGAGTAGTATATTGTATGTCATATTCTGTCAGGATCATCTGCCATCTTGCTATTCTCCCAGAGAGGGCAGGTTTCTCGAAGATGTATTTTATTGGATCCATTTTAGATATCAATAAGGTAGTATGGGTCCGCATATACTGTCTTAGCCAGTGAGCAGCCCATGCCAGAGCGCAACAAGTTTTCTCGAGCAGTGAACATCTTGTTTCACAGTCGGTAAACTTTTTGCTCAGGTGATAAATAACATGCTCTTTTCGGTTAGACTTGTCATGCTGCCCCAGCACACACCTCATTGAATTTTCCAAAATAGTTAGATACATGATCAATGGTTTTCCCTCGACTGGTGGCATCCAAACAGAAGGCTCTTGTAGGTACACTTTGATCTTGTCGAAGGCAGTTTGGCACTCATCATTCCATTTGACTACTTGATCTTTCTTCAGTAATTTGAAGATTGGTTCACAAGTAGCTGTTAGGTGAGAAATGAATCTAGCAATGTAGTTTAACCGTCCCAAGAATCCTATGACTTCCTTCTCAGTACGAGGAACATGCATTTATTGTATTTCTTTCACCTTGGCAGGATCTAATTCAATACCTTTACCGCTGACGACAAAGCCTAGGAGTTTACACGACCTCACTCCAAACATGCATTTATTTGGGTTCAACCTCAGTTTGTATTTCTTTAGTCTCTCAAAGAGTTTCTGTAAATGGTCAAGATGCTCTTCTTCTGTTTGAGATCTGGCTATCATGTCGTCCACATAGACCTCTATTTCGTGATGTATTATGTCGTGAAATAGGGCTACCATGGCACGCTGATAGGTTGCCCCAGCATTCTTCAACCTGAATGACATAACCTTGTAGCAGAATGTGCCCCACTGTGTGACAAAGGTTTTTTTCTCCATGTCCTCAGGCTCCATCTTGATTTGATTGTAGCCTGAGAAACCGTCCATGAAGGAAAATACTTTATGCTTCACCGTATTGTCAACTAGAATATCAATGTGGGGAAGTGGGAAATCATCCTTAGGGCTTGCCCTATTCAAATCTCTGTAGTCCATGCACATTCGTACTTTTCCGTCCTTTTTAGGCATGGGAACAACATTAACGACCCATTATGGATAGGAAGTGACGGCCAAGAATCAGACATTGAATTATTTCATGACTTTTACTTTGATCTTCTCTGACATGTCTGGTCGCATGTGACTAACCTTTTGTTTTATCGGTGGATAGTCTTCTTTTGTTGGTAGACGATGTACCACGATGCCTGCATCAAGTCCTGGCATGCCTTTGTATGACCAGGAAAAGACCTCAACATAATCATGTCGCAGCTGAATCAGACGCTCTTTGACACTGGGTTCCAGATTGGCACCCACATTGACTTCTCTTTTGTCTTCTTCGATACCTAGGTTAATTGTGTCCACTGGTTCTTCGTGGGGCTGAATGGTCCTCTCCTCTTGTTGTAGTAACTTGGCGAGTTCCCCTGGTACTTCATAATCTTCCTCACCTTCGTCTTCGGCTTGGTAGATTAAATTTTCAGAATCACAGAAGGCCATAGCAGAATTGTTACCCATGGGATCCCGAATGGATGTAGATCTGCATTTTGAATGTGAGCATGCGTAAGAGTGTAGCTATCTTTGAAAGAAATCAAAATGTAGAAAGAAAAACAATGAGAACAAAGTTTGTATGCAAAAACGTCAATGGTTGATTGATTTCATATGGAAATGAGATAATAACCCTTACAAATGGACCATTGTGCCTCGGGTAAGACACAAGGTGTTAAGAGTCTGAATTGTTTAATATTACAGATCCAACAAAATTTAAAGACAAATTACTGGGGGATAAAAGTGATCGGGACAAAATCTCTAGCTTCCCAGTTACTGAGTCGTCCACTGACAGTTGGGAAAATCCAATCCTCCAGGTTATAGCTGGCTTTATCATCCTTCACCGCGTTGACTCCGTGGTTGCTGATCTTCAAGGGTGGTCCTCCGGCACGAGCACGCCGTACAACTTTTTGGGCTCCTAAAGTGAAACCCAAACCAAATTTGTCAGATTTGTATGGGATATCTGGGAGTTGTCCCCAAATAGTGCACCCACCTTCTTCTATCACTGCCTTGGCATCTTTCAAAGACGACATCTTGAGCGGAGGCCTTGTAATCTTTGGGACTTGAGAAACAACCTTGGTCACTGCCACAGTTTGCAGGACTTCTTCAAAGTGCTGTAATGGAGTTTCAATAAATTCACCATTTAATTCCACATATCTGAAGGAATTTAGATGGCTGACCATATATTCTTCTTCTCCATGAACAATGATGATTTTCTCCTGAATTGGATATTTCAACATTTGATGCAACGTAGAGGTAACGACACCAGCATTGTGAATCCACGGTCGGCCTAATAAGCAGGAATATGAAGGGAGAATATCCATTACGTAAAAAGTTGAATCAAATGTTTGGGTTCCAACTTTTATGGGGATGTCCACTTCCCCATGCACCATCCTTTTTGAGTCGTCGAAGGCCCTCACTACTATGTTGCTAGGTTTCAAGGTCAATCCTTCACAGTCAAGCCTATCAAGAGCCTTTTTAGGAAACATATTCAGAGACAAACCGGTGTCAATCAAGACATGATCCAGAGTTGTGTCCCTGCATTCGACTGAAACATGCAATTCCTCGTTATGCTTCCTCCCCCTTAGCGTTAAATCAGCATCCGAAAACCCTAAACCATTATCTGCGATAAGATAAAGGCTTATTTGCAAGATATGATGAATGAGGGCCTCATCCATATAATCAGGCCTAGGGAAGAGTATGAGGAGGAAGTGAACATGGTCTTTGGATATCCTGGAGAATTCAGGATCTTTTAATGTGGAACATATGAATGATGATCTCGTACAATTGCATGCTACTTTCTGCCACATGGCTGGTCAGGTAGAACACCACTATGGATCTGGCCGGGTTTGCTGCAGGGATGCCCGAGGATGTTCAATTGTAAGAAAAGGTATTCAGTTGTTGTTGGATAATGGAACTATCAAGGTTTCAAGCCAAAGAGATTATTACCATGAAGTTAATGAGATTGAGGTTTGTTTGGCTATGGAAGAATTAGATGATCAATATGCTTCCGCGGATGAATTCTTTTCCTCAAATGAGGGTATGTTCTCTGGCGATGATTCTTCGATGACCAAATTTTTTGTAGAAGGTGTGAATGTGATTGTGTCGTGTTTCAGTGATTCTTCCTCTGTTGAAATTGAATATTGTATAAAGTCAGTTGTTGCCCTGTGGTGATTTGCTTTCCAGGGCCCGATCCTTACAAATCAGACAAAGATGTACCGTACATATACAATGCTACAATTTTAGAGGATGGTGTGGAAGTTCCCATCCAGCCTTTGTCTAGTGCTGGAAATATTGCTAAGACTACTAGAGTGACCCGCAATGGTCGTGTATTTGCACCGGTTGTTCGAGGAAATGATAATACTGGTAAGAAGGTTGTGGAAAGTGTTGAAGATAAGAAGGTTGCAGGGGAATCCAGTGGTACAACCCTGGAGAAGGACGTAGATGATATTTTGAAGATAATTAAAATGTGCGGTTACTGAATTGTGGATCAGTTATTGCAGACTCCTTCAAAGATGTCTATCTTGGCATTGTTGATGAATTCTGCTTCCCATAGGGAATCTTTAACGAGGGTGTTGGACTAGGCCTCCGTGGAGTATGACATGCTATTAGACCAATTTAGCTGTGTGGTAGGTAATATTATATCATGTAATAACATAAGCTTTTGCGATGATGAATTTCCAAACGAGGGGAGGAATCACAATTTGGCTCTCCACATATCCTTGAACTGTAAAAGCGATTCATTATCAAATGTGCTGATTGATAATGGATCCGCCTTGAATGTAATACCAAGGACTACGCTAATGGAGTTAAAATATCAAGGGGCTCATATACGCCAAAGTGGTATTATTGTCAAAGCTTTCGATGGGTCAAGGAAGTCAGTTATTGGGGAGGTCGATTTGCCTATTCATATAGGTATGCATCTGTTCCAGATCACTTTCCATGTCATGGATATTATACCTTCATATAGTTGTCTATTGGGAAGACTAGGGGTGTTCAAAACCAAACCGGCCCAATAGAAAACCGCAAAACTGAACCAAACCAAACCAAAACCGCAAAAAACCGCATTTGGTTCGGATGTGTTTGGGTCATTTTCTCGCGGAATCGCACGGTTCGGTTCGGTTTGCGGTTTATATTTCACAAACCGAACCAAACCAAACAAAACCGCATTATGTTATAAAATCTTACTAACCAATATACATTTCTTTAATTCTTTAGAGAAATAAACATGTATTATGTATATATTTTATCATACCTTGTATTATATTCATTTTAATTTACAAATCATAAAAATATAAAATATTATTCATTTATAAATACTATTTCCACAAACTATATATTATCGTATTCTTTGTATAATATTTATTTAAGAATGCAATCTTGTTTATATCATTCTTTAGATTTAGATAAAATTATAATACGCAATTTTATGTATCAAATTATAAACTTATTTTGACAATTATAAATTTTTTTATGGTAATGTACGAACAATTAAACACAAAATTATATTTTCCTCTATATTTGTTTGTATGACTTAATAATTTTTTTTTTGTAAAAAACCGAACCAACCGAACCAATCCAAACCGCATTAGTTTGGTTTGGTTCGGATTTATTTTTAAAAGCCAACCGAACCAAACCGAACCGCGTGTTTTTTTCTCTTGCGGTTCGGGTGATTTTTTGCTTCAAAACCGCCCAAACCGCACCGCGAACACCCCTAGGGAAGACCATGGATACATGAAGCACGGGCCGTTACCTCCACTCTGCACCAAGAAAAATAATTGAATTAAACACACTTTACACACATGTACCTATATGGTTAACCCACACTTGTTTCCTCGTATATAAATAGTCATGTCCCTTGAATGTGGGATGTTTTAGCAAAGACCCTCGATTAAAAGATTGTAGCCCCTCGATGACCCTTCAATATTTCCTTCAGTAAACGATCTTAGTCCCTTAGGATAATTGCTAAAACATCTTACAAGTTGCCTTCTATGACTGTATAATGACCCACGCCTGTCCCTCACATCCAATGATATGGCTCCTTACCAACCAATGGTAAAATAACACTATCTAAAGGAGGAGGAAAAGAACATAGACTTTTTGAGTAGGTATATTTCTCGTAATTGCTTGCTCACAAACTAAAACCATTTTCACACCTCACACTTTCAAAAACAAACATATTTTCAAACACTCTCTTTTCAAACAAATATATTCAAAACAAACACTTTGTATGCGTTCTCAACGATATGAGAATTATTACAAAGTTTTTCGCACTAAGGAATTTTCAAAATATTTCCAAAATAATCATCTTGTATACATTCTCAACGATACGAGAATCATTACAAAATTACCAATTTTCAAAATACCTTCAAACATTTTCAACATACACCAAGAATTTCAAAGTGAGCTAGCAATTAAGAGGCTATAGATAACTACAGATGAAAATGGTGCTAACACCTTGCCTTTTCATAACCCAACCCCCCCCCCCCCCCCCCCCCCGCGAACTCAAGAAAATTCTAAAAAAGGTCTTTCCTGTTCTTTTCACCCTTTCTTTTATTTGATAAAAGAAAATTCGATGGTGACTCTTATTATCCGTAACATTTGCGATAAATCGCAAAACACCCAAGTCAGTTCTCCCACAATATCACACATTGCATCTACACAAATGTGTAGAATTTCCATTATTCATGGAGCATTACGCCATAGAAAAATTCAAACATGCATTGAAGCATACAAAGTTTGCAAACATGTTTCTTCCAAAGTTTGCAGCTTCATGTCTATGGTTTACAAAGAGTATTGTATTGTAGGGATCCCATCCTGTTTCCCTAGTAGAGCTCGTTGTGATTTCTATTCATAGTCAAGTTTATTGGTGTTTTCTCTTTCTAGAAAAGAGTCATTGATCTTTCTTGCTTGACTCAAAAGATCTTTGTGTTTTTACCCCCGTTTGCTCTTTACAGTTAGAGTGCGAGTAAGATTCGATGCATAGCCTTTCTTGCTTCTCAATCATTTGAGTATCTATACTTTGTGTGTGGCAATTCACATAATTACTACTCTTAAAGAATTATACCCCGCCTTTGGCCTGAGGGACAATGTAGTTCTTGCGCTTTTACAAACATCATTACCCTCCAAAAGCCCAACTTAGTTTGGAAATCCTTGTTAGAGCCCCTCTCGGCTGGTCTATTTTTCCTGTGTAAGTTCACCTTCTATCGATGTACTATCTGGATCTAATAAGAATCCTTGTTAGAGTCCCTCTCTGTTAGTCTCTTTTCCATTTGTAAATTCGCCTTCGATCAGCTTTCTTTTCAAGTTCAATGTCTATGTCGTATCCCAAATTAAGTTCGCCTTTGATCAAGACTCTTTCCTTAGGAGTCTAACTTCAGCTAGTATTCCTTGTTAGAGTCCTATTAGATCGATCTCTTTATTTTATTTTTCTTCTCTCGGCCTGACATATACTCATTATCCCTGTTAAGAGTCTACCTTTGGCTAGTTTCTTTTCATTGTAAGTTCGCCTTTTATTGACGTTCTTTTATTAGGAGTCTACATTCGGCTAGTATTCCTTATTAGAGACCCCTTTGGTCGGCCTCTTTCATGTATATGTCTTCCCCCAACCTGACATATACTACTTATGTCTTCTCTAAGACTGGCATATGTTACTGATATCTTTGTTAGGATTTTACTTCCGGTTAGTATTTCATGTTAGGGTCCCATTCGGTCGGTCTCTTTCTCATTCCTTCCCCCGGCCTAACATGTTTTCCCAAAAAGTATCTCTTGTTAGAGTCCTCTTTGGTCGGCCTCTTTATTTTGTATTTCTTCCCTCGGCCTGACATGCATTATTAATATCTTTGATAGGAGTTTAATTTCAGCTAGTATTCCATGTTAGAGTCCCCTTCGGTCGGTCGCTTTCCTCCATATACCTTCCCTCGACCTGGTGTGTGTTTCCAACATTTGTATGTCTTCCCTCGGCCTGACATATATTTCCAACGCCTGGTTGATCTCTCTCCTGTATATGCCTTTCCTCGTCCTGGTGTATGTCAACATATGATTGGTTCATTTCCTTTATGTGTCTTCCTTCGACCTGACATGTATTTCCAATAACTTGTTTATGTGTTTAATAAGAGTCTCTGCCGACTAGTCTCTTATTTTTGTATGTCTTCCTTCGGTCTGACATATATGCCACCTTTAGGCGAACATCTTTACCAAAATAACAAAAGCATAGAAAACCCAAAAAAATATTTTACTTTCTTCTGTTTTTCAGAGTGAAAATTTTACAGTTTTATTAGTGTTCAATCCTCTTCTACCTTGAATGTTCGAAAGGCTAACGCCAATCTAACTCTCAGGTTTAAGATGATTGAATAGGGTAAGTTATTGCACCCCCAAATTTACCCTCTTCATTTCAACCCTAATTGGCTTATGCTTCTCTAACATACTCATGCATTCATATCATTGGCTCTATGGTTATGTGGTCAATGCATCTTTCAATTAGTATTCTTCAAGCAATAGAAGATGGTTGATTGGTCAATCAGTGAAAAAAGGATCAATGTCCTCATTCTCATGGATCACTCAAGCTGCATCCCAATATGCCCATCATGTTATCAGGTGATTGAATTTACCAAAGATTTGAAGTGAATCACATTTCTCCTATCCATCTCTTGGAATTAGGGTTTTGATAAACTGAAGTGTGTAGCCCCTCTTGTGAGCAAGATTATTGAAGCATTATAATCTTATCATCATACAAGAGATGTTTGTCCAAAAAATTCTCCACCATGTTTAGGGAAATTAGGGTTTTTGAAGTTGAGACAACATCTCCTAGAATTTTCAGTCAAAATTAAGGTTTGTGATAAAATCAGTTTATTTTTAATCTTTTGAGCAAAACTTGATTCCATGGTATTCTAAATGTTCCTAAGAAGATTGACCATCAATTTTGATCAGGAGATGTTCAATTGCTCAGATAATGGTGAATCAATTAATTTGGGGGAAAAGTAAACTGAGCAAGCTAAAAGTCAACTCTTGACTTTTTGAGTTCAGTATCATGTTCTATAAGTTAAATATGCTCAATGATTGAGATTTGTCCAAATAGAATCAACAAAATCAAGAAAATCATAAAGTTGACCAAAGTTAACTTTTTGGGACTTAGAAATTTATCTAAGTGTAAGAGATTTTTGAGTTCATTTTACCATCTTTCAAGCCGTGTATCTCACTCATGTGTGGAGGAAAATTTTTAAACTCATAATCATTGGAAAAAGGAAGTTTCATACTTTATTTTTGTCCTTAAGGGTTCACCTCCAAAAAAGTCCTTAGATTTCAAGTTATTTGGTCAAGAAGATTGGTGTTCATGCATATCCATTTCCAAACACTTAGTGGAAATTTAAATCATCTCAATCAGGTTCATCATCATGTGTTGCCAACCACATTTCTCTGTGATTCGAGCTGTATTTAGTTTTATGATCAACATCAAAGTGGCAGCTCAAGTTTCTTTCACCAACTTTGCTTCAAGAAATTTCTTATTTACTCAATCATAGCTCAAGATATCATCATTTGATGTCAAGCAATCTTGAGTTGAAATTGGCTTCTACTTAGAAAATATTGGCATGTTGATGATCAGTTTCATGAGGCCATCTTCGAGGGCAGATTCAAGGAGCTTCCAGACTTCAAATCAAAATTTCTTCAACATGATTATGGCTCAGTTTCTTTCCCTATTTCCAAAGAGCATGAACTCATATCATTTGGTTCAATAATCTTTAAGTTATGGTGGAATAAAGATGGATGAGCATTTGACTTTTTTTGCTAAGCAAGAGGAGTTATTCATTTTTCTACGTACCTTGTTATTGCTTGCAGCAAGCCTAGACGACAACACACACACCACACTCATTTCTTGCTTAAAAAGACCAAACAACGTACACACCTCATGTATGTCACATAGTCTTTAGCTTGCCAAAATAATTAAGGTTGAAAGATGGCCAAAGATCTTTCTCACTCACTATCACATGACCTCACTCTCTCATGTTCCCTTGACACCACTTTTCCTCATTCACTCAGCCAAAATGACAACAATAATATCTCAACATAACATCAAAATGCAGCCACCTTCCTTTGTTTTCATTCGGATTCCAACTTGCTCAACAAGTTTATTTAAACCACAATTAATTCTTAACCTTACCCCATTCACTCTACATATTATATTATAGCCTCTCACTCCCACATAATGCATGCACGAAAAACACATGCAAAGGATAACAAGCAAATCTGAAAAGCTCTCTCTTCTTTAAAACTGAATCTCCTTCGAAGCTTTTAGTTTTTCTAATTCTCTGCTCATTATCCTTCTCTCTGAAGAACACTCAAGGGATATAAGTCTTCCTCTGCATCTCCTTGCACCCTTTCTCAAAGAGCAGTGGACTTACTCCACTAGGTAAGCAATTTTGAATCTCTCCCTCTCTCATTCTTAGATCCAAGTATTTCAAAATGCCATAAATATGTTCATATGCATATACCTATGCCATACACTAGGTTTGAGATGGGTTTTTGTAAGTGAATCTGAGCATTAATATGAATGAAGTTTTTGTGCAAACAATGTTGAAACTGTGACTTTAAGCTCCATTATTTATGTGATTTAATGTTCGTTTGATGAAATAATTGGTACCACGTTATTCTGTTCCATGAGATCTACAGTTTTGATTTTGATTTCATCAAATTTCGTTGAGAGCTGGCATTGTTATGTTGATTTGAATATAAGAGCATGAACACGGCTTAGGGTTTGCTCATCTATTTTTTCATCATGCCCAGCGAAGAATATGTTCTCCCATTGGTGGTTGGTTTTTAAATTTTTTACCCTTTGACCATTTTATCTTCCTTTTCTTTTCCTCGTAGTTTCACCATTTTCTCTAATTTTTTAATAGTTTTATTAATACAAAAATTCCAAAAAAAACTTTTATAGAGTACTTTAATGAGTCTAATTTCATAATATATTTTTTATTTTATTTTTATAAATTTCTCGGTATATTAATTAGATTAATTGATTAAATGTGTCACTTTCTTTGAATTTTTGGTTTTGTGTAGATTTTATTTTGTTTTAATTTTTCCCTTAATCTAAAAATTTTGAAAAAAAAATATGTTTGATGTTTTTTAATGTTTTAAATAATTTTTTTTATTTTAAAAGAAAAATTATTATTAATTTTGCTTCGATTTTTAAATTGTTGAAGTTAAATGTCAATAATTAGGGTTTTTGCTACTTATGCTTGAAGATTGACTTAATTCACCAATTTCGTTTACATTTAAAAATCAGAATAAATTTATTTATGGTTCTTGAGCTTCTTAGTATCATTTAAATGATTTTTAATAATTTTTATCCTCTTATTTTCCATTTTTTATAAAATATTTTGTTTAAGGTATCTAGTTTGATGACTTTCTCAACTAGTCTTGACAATTGAGGATCATTTGCATCTTTCCTTAGCTTTTCAAGAACCCTAAGTGTTGTTTCTAACTTTTATAAGTCTTGAGGATAGTAGATTAATTTTGGTTTGAATTGTAAATCCCCCCTTCTATTTTTGCTTGAATTATATAGTGAATGTGTTCCATTGGTCTTGTAGGATTTGATTGAGTTTCATTTGGCAACTTGTGAACTTATTTAGAGGCCCATCTTTAGATACATGATTATCATATGTTTTATTTAAGATCCTATCAAATTTGATTAATTTTATTGATTTTTTTAGTTGTTGATGATCATTTGCTTGGAGCCCTTGTTTGGCCTTTCTTAAAACCCTAAATTGCATAGTTGTGTGGATTTTGGTTTGATCTTGAGGATTCTTTGAATCCAATGACCTTGTATGAAGAGTGAAATGTTTAAGGATAGTTCTTCAAGAACTTGAGAATCATTTGACTTTATCTGATTCATTTATCATTTTGATCATTCTTTTGCCTAATTGGTTTGATATTGAGGTATAAGGAATGTAATTTGTGCAACCATAAGGAATCCATTTCTTCTCTTTCTCTCTAATTATCTTTATATGATGAGATACTTAAGTTCATATTCATGAACCATTCAAGTTCTCTCTCACTATCCCTTTGTTTGAAAGACTTAAAAGTTCATTGTTCATATTTTGAGATCATGATTTAAGAGATTGTCTTTGAACATTCCTATTAGAATATCATTGATCCAAAATGATTGAAATATTTTGATTTAACTTCTGATTTCTAATTCCTTTGATATTTCAATTACATTTCTCCTTGGTCCTTTTATTGATATCCAATTGTCAATTCTTTATGGTGATAAGATAGGAGCCACATTATGTTTTATTGTACCTAGTCTTAGACTTGTGAATTGGTGAAGCTCTTGGAGGATTGCGATCCAGTTTGTGTGCTTGATCATTGATCACATATTCTCTCTTCTCATCTAATTTCCCATTATCCTATGATCTTTAGATTGTGCATTAATTTGTCAATCAAACATAGTGACACTTTAGAAGTTACATTCTCTTCTTTGAATTGAGTTTTAGAACTCTTTTCTTGGTGTTTCTTTCTATGCTTTAAACCAAGTCCTTGTTGATGATACTTAGTGTTTTCTAGTTCCCATAACAATTAAGTACATCAACCTTAAGTTTACTTTCACAAGTAATTGGTTTACTATGCTTGTTTTATCATGTGGACTACATGCCTACTTGTTTAACAAGTTTTCTTAAGATCAACTTTTGAACATAAACGTGTGGGTCTATTATTTTGATCATGCTTGATTGTTCATATTTAGTTTACTTATAATGAAATACATGATATTTTTCATGGTTAGTATATGCCCACTTTGTTTACTTTTAAAACTCACTCAACCAATTGTTTGTCTTGCCTAGTTTTGGTGTGTGGCTTTGAGATTTATCATGCTATATTTTGTGTTTGGTTGTGATACTTGAATATTAAATATTATAAGTCACTTGCCTCTGGTTTTTTTGGTTTGATACCTTCTTACAATGATCCCTCTTCATTTATACCCTTCTTGATGCTTATATGCCTTTAGGAACATGTTAAGGCTTGGTTTTGACCACTTCTTGCTTCAATCTTTGAATATGTTTAAGTATGATGCCTTAGGGATGTATATAGGTCATTTGTGTGTATTAACCACATATATTAGCTTCTGACTTCACTTATTTAAATTCTTAATAACATGCCTAATTGCTCACACACTTGCAATCACCTCACTACACACTATTGAAAGATGTTTGTGTATGTTCGTACTTATACCATAATCTCAATGCCTAATTGTATTTCTTTTTTATCATGAGACTTTTTATAATTGAATGACATTGTTGTACCCCAAAATTTGCCCTCTCATTTCATCAACATTTTCTCACCACAAGACTCTTGGAGCTCAAGATCAAGTTAGGGTTTGCTCTGTTCAAAGGCTCCTCCTTGCACTGTTGACCCAGATTAGGGTTTGAGTTTGCACAAGGATATTTTGACCTAAAATGCCCAAGATGACTTTCATGCTTCATGTTGGACTCACAAGTTTATCCATACCAAGTTTCAAGCCTTGATTCCAATCTTTGCCCAGTCAATTGGACAGATGACCTAGAAATCAGCTGTATTGAGGAAAAAGTCAACTGTGGCCAATTGACAGTCAAACCTCATGAAATTTGACCCACATCAACATAATAAACTCATATGAACCATTTGGTCAAGTTTGGATCACAATTCCACAAGAAATTTGATCAGATCATCAAAAGGGCAAAATGGTCATTTTTAGGGTTTTGACTGCACAAAGACATTTTTTTTACTGTTTGACCTAATCAATGGCAAACCAAGCTCACATATGGACTCAAGAACTCAATGGCATTGTCTTGACCCATTCAACAAGTTCAAAAGATCTCAAATGCATAGGATTGACAGATGAATTTTCAGTCAACTGATCAAAATTTGACTGTATACTAAAAAGTCAAACTTTGACTTTTTGGTCAAAATCAAGTGCCAAGATTTATTTTTCATCAAGACATGTCAAATTATGAAACTTGTTCATCAAGAAATCCAAATTTGCAAATTAGGGTTTAAAATGAGAAAATTTCATAACTTAGAATTTTTCTAAGTTATGAAACTTCCTTATTTTTTCCTAACTTTGTCCCATATTTTCACCAAGATGCAAATGGATTCAAACAAAACTTGAAACATGAAAGTTGTAGTCCATTTCAAAATCTACAACTTTGATTCACAAAGTTTTCTCAAAGGAAGCTTGTAGCTCAAGTTGTGATTTTTGGAACAAGGGTGCAAAACATTTTTTAACTTAGAAAATTTTTGACCTATTCTAGGCAGGATTTTTGTCCAACTTCTTGGTCATTTTTCACATGCTTCCACTTGGAGTTTCAATTTGCATTACAAAGATGGATTGTATTACACATTCCAAGCTTTCCAAATTATCCAAGAACTTCTCAAACACCCTTGTGGTTAGGGAGAATCGAATTTGCAAAGTTGGGCAAAATTCACTTTTGTTCATAACCAAATGCATGTTCATACAAGTTCCATTTTCAAATCAGCTTGTACAAAGCTAGCTTGCAGGCCTCAAAACAAGTTTTACACACCTTAATTAAATTCCAAACCATTGTATTAAGGTATTATTTCATCCATTTGGACATTACATGCTAAACTAATCCTTAATTAGAAAAAGCAACTTTGCCATTTTTGAAAAGTAGTGCTTTATGTCAAATACCAAATCCAAGAAGTACAAGCCAGATCTTTGAGGCAAAGTTTGGTATACAAATCCCACTGATCAAGAGAGAGTGCTGCAACATGCTTGAGAGCCTTGTACAGGCCTATATCACAACTGACCATATCCTTGCTTACATTGGAAGAAACTTGGCAAACTCATACCAACTCTCACTTCCTGCAAGCATAAGCCAGAAAAAACTTTGTGAACATCTTACACGCATCAAAACAGACCTAAGGCACGATTCAACCATCTCTCATACCTCCCAAAACACAAAAACACCCTCTTGCTGCAGAAATAGAGCAAGTTCTGCAACTTGACTTCCACAATCCATTCCACTCGTGCACTTTGGCTAAAACTAGTTCAAATACATTCCATATCATCCATTGGAACTATCCCAAGCCTTAAACCCAAGCTGTAACATCCCTAACATTACTTGCCATTTTCAGTTTTCAGTTTTGCAGGTGGACTTCCATAGCACGATTCAGAGTGATTCAAAGCAAGCTAAGTGTTGGAGAAGCATCCTTGGACTTCAGGCAAGCTGTACCAAAGCTCAAACTCCATTGAAGATACCTACATTGCTCTGTTCAAGTCAAGCTGAAACAGGTAAAACCATGAACTTCTATCTCTCAATCTAGGAAGAGTTAGGCTTAGGTTTGTGAATGAGACATGCTCTACTCATAGCCCTGAAGCCATGCATATGATTACTTTTCATTTATTTTATGCGTGCTGTGAGAATTTTGGCCATGAACATTAAAGAAAAATTAGGTCAGAAATTGGGGATGAAGAAATTCTCCCTGGTTTCTTAGAGTTAAGTCAAGTATTTTATATGTCTGAATTCGTCTCTTGATGCTCTACATTATTGGTGTTATGAGTTTTGCATGAAAGTCCAGGAATCAAGAGTTAAGAAACGCGCGTTTTTGCTTGTTCAAACAATGCTGAAGGTTGAAGATGACTGGCTTGGGCTGGGCCTGGGTCAGTCCTGCTCTTTGCACCCCCTTTTCCAATTTACACCCCCTGGCCCATTGTGTGAAATATTTATCATTTTTGACTTTTTCTTTTTTGATTCTGACTTATTATTTTTTGCTCAAATATAAAAAATATCAAAAATATTTTTCCATACATTTTTGCATTTATTTGGCATTTATTTGTTTTATTTAGCATATATATGTAAATAAATATAAAAACCTTTTTATTTAAAACCCTAAAAATAATACAAAAATAAATATTTTTCAGTTATTATTTTTTGTTTACATTTTGAAAACATTTTTTAAAACATACTTTTTTTGTAAATAATTAATATTTTATTTTTGTATATATTTAGTATATTTAATATATAATATAAATACTTGTATATTTTATTAGAATACTTAGGATAAAAATTTGAAAATAATACCTTTTTATTTTTATTAATATTTGACATCAAAAATACTTTTTTACAATATGCTTCTTATTTTTTTGTATATAATTAACAAATATTGTATATAATTAATAAATAAATACTATTTATTCAAAAACTAGGATTTTGCTCTAAATAACAAAAATATTCTAAATTTGACCTTTTTTATTTTTGTTTATATTTCACATTGAAAAATACTTTCACATACATAAAAAATCATCTTTGTGCATAATACATTTTTGCATATTTATTGTATTTACTTTACTTTGTACAATTAAATATTTGTATATTCGATATGGATGTAATAGCTTAGATTTAATTTCTTGTCAAATATCCCCCCATTCAAACATTTGTACCCCCATCCCCATAATCATGTTGTAATAATTTAGGACTTTAAATTTCCGCATTTAAAAGCTTTCAAATTATGCCATGATAGACCTAGGGTTTGTATGCAAATCAAATAACAAATAGCTTGACTAATACAAAGACAAAAAAGCATGAAAATGGACAACTCCAATGCACACTTGCACCCTTAGGGTTACTCCACTTGTTGCCTTAAAAAATGGGCCATGTTGCATGTTGAGTGTCTTTGGCAAAACAAAAACAAATCAAATGATCATAGCCCCTCGATGACGCTTTCTCAAGTTGCCTAAAAAATGATCAAGTCCCTTAAAGAAAAATTGCCAAAGACACTTGGCACTATTGCATTCATGGTCTAAACGATGATCCACGCCCGTCCCGTTAACATCCTAACACAAGATTGTCCACCAAATACAATGGTGGAACAATACTGTTAAAAGGGTTAAAACATAAGAAAGATCTTTGAGAAATTTAGGGTAGATAGCTTTTGGTTACTTGACCAAACTTGCAAAACAATGCTTGCCTACTTTCAAAACACACTCCACAACACAACTTTCAAAACAACTTTCAAAAAAACATTGAAGCATCTTTTCAAAAAGACAAACACCTTTGTAAAACATTCGAGTAAAGAATTGTTACAATGGTTGCCTAGACAAGGCATCTTTTTCAAAACATTTTCAAAACCACACACGCAAAGCACCATTTCAAACAATTGAAAAGCAAAGGCAAGTGATCTAAGCAAGTAACTAAGAGCCCATGGATAACCATGGATAGAAAGGGTGCTAATATCTTCCCTTTCTATAATCTACTCCCCGAACCCAAGAAAACATCTTGAAGGTTTTTCCTGTGCTTTTTAACCTTTCCTTAGGATAAAATAAAAAGTCGGTGGCGACTCTTGCTAAACCGAAACATTTTGCGAAAACAAACGCAAAACCTCAAGTCAGTTCTCCCGCCGTATCACAAACATGTATATGATTGATCCTCTCTTATTACATGTACCTTTTTCTTCCAACTTATTTCACTTGTTAACATTGCATGAGGACTTATTTCCACTTAGGGTTGTGAAATTATTTTTGTTTGTATGATTTGATTGTGATTCTTTCTCAAGCATACTTGTATGATAATGATAATATATTTATGTGTTTTCTACTGAATTATATACTTATTCATCCCTTTCACTTTATTTCACTTCATTATGCCATGATAGGTTGAGCATTTGGACACATAAGTCTTCACTAGCTAGTGTGCTCACATGTATGACTTCTCTTGTGACTTTTAAGTACTTAACCCTTTTACATGACCCTTATGGAATATATTGACATGTCATTATTCTTACCTTGATTCAATATGAGTTCCCTTTACGTATATACTACTTTCCTTATAGTTAAGTCATTTCTTGCCACTTGTTTGAGTTTCATCTTCTTTCACTACGCATACTTGCTTTGGTTAGGTGTTGTTTGTTAACATGTGACCTCTTGGTGATAACTTCTAATGTCTTAAATCATTATTAGTCATTGGTATCTACCCTTTCCTCTCATTTTCTTGATGCTTTTAACAGTGTTTAAATTATTATCTTCTAAATGTTTATTTGTGTTTCTACTTGCCTAGTTAGGTGATTTTATCTTCTTTTTTTACCTATAATACATTGTTAACATTTTGATTAGATACTTAAAATGTTAGGGTAGTAGCTTTGATTTTATTTGATGTACTTTAATAACATGCCTTTTTTGGTTGACCATTGCTTGCTTTCATCTCTTCTTTACTTGATTAAAGTACTTGTTTGCTTGTCATCTTCTTTCTTCTTCTCTTTTGTGTGAATAACATGATCCCTTAGGATTTTAGTTTCATATTCTTTAAGATGTGAACTAAGTAGACCTTAGGTTCTTATCCAATCATGTCAATATTAGGTAGCTTCCTTATCCTCAACATTAGGTCCATCTTTGCATGCTAACTTAGGTAGAGATTCCCCTTTCAATCCTAACTTTAGGACCATCATTGCATGACAACGTTAGGGCTCTAGTCTACCTTATATTTTGCTTCTTTTGCATCTTTAAAACTAAAATTTTCTTTTCTTCTCAAATTCTTAAAACACTTAACAATAATGATGTGAACCATGTGTTTTGAGCCTTAAGTATCGGGAGGAGTATGAGGGGGGCCCATTCCCGAACCTTGTGCTTCCTTTGTGATCATAGTATTTAATGTGGTTCAAATCACTAAATCCTTTTTTCAAGATAAAAAATACAAAACAATTCAAACCTCTTTTACCTTCGGGTTTTTCTTTGAAAACTCTTCATAAAAGGATATGTTATTTCCACTCTACGCAATACGATGTTTAATTCCCCAAAGGTCGGGTTGTAATATGTCAACTGCTAGAGTGAAAATGTAACATTATCCGCCTTCAGGACTTTTTATTTTAAAAAAATACCTTTTCAAGTAAGAACATGTTAATTCCTTCCTATGACAATGTGTGAGTCTCCAAAGGTTGAGCTGTGATAGAAAGCGAAATTAACACCGTTCATAAAAAACACCAAAACAAACCAAAACACCTTTTTAGGTGAACTACGAGTGCCCTGATCTCTCATTGCACGAAGAGGGTACATAGGTAAAAAGGTTCATAAATGCGACGGGAACACTAATAAAACATTATTTCTGTATATGCTTTGCATTCATGCATTCCCCTTAGCTTGTTAGCTTTAAACTTAACACACCCTTTGATTAGAACAACAAGAGTGGATTTCGTGGAGTACCATGGACAAAAGGGGTGATAATACCCTCCCCTTTCATAATCGACTCCGGTACCCGTTCTCTTGGTCGCAAGACCTTTATTTCTCCTTTCTCAGGTTTACTTTGATTTTTTTCCTTTCCCTTCTGTGGGATAAATAAATATTCGACGGCGACGTCATTGTTTATTTTTTCTCTAGTTGCTTCAATTTTTATCCTCAGAGTCATGTAGTTCTCCAGTGATTTATTTTCCTAGTTAAACTCTCTTTTTAGTTTATCTTGTGTCATAACTTTTATTACATTATCTTTCCTAGTGGTGTTTTGTTCTCTCTATGGAGTTTGTCTTTTACATTCATAATCATAAGCATTGCACGACATCTTAGGGCCAAAAATAGGGTTTGTTTTATATTTAAGTATCTCCAATCGCGTCAAGATGAAGATTTAAAACTTCATATCACCGAATAGAAGATACTTAAATAAGGGTAGCTATTATACCCCAATTTTTGCCCCTAAGATTCTCCATCATTTCATATTATCTTAATGCAACAAGGTCACACACGTGGATGTCTTATCTCTTATATCTTTAATTGTATATCTTGTTTATGTATATTTTATGTTTACTAACCCTTAACCAAAATCCAAAAATATGTATGTGTTTCCTTTTATTCTTTGTATATTATAGGTATAGAGTCAAGTGCATCTCTCTCACCTCCAAAGTTAGGGTTTTGAAGATTGATCCTCACACAACTGGATATTCATTAGACTTTATAAGCTTGATTTTCAAGGCTATGTTCATTGTAACACCCTTCTAAATCCCAATGAACATTCACGAATAATTTAATTAATTAAATCACACAAAGCACCAAAAGGGTTTCACATGCTTCAATGAAACATCACACATACACATCTTGCTCCGTAACATGGGATTTCAAAATCATTTATAACAACTACCTCGTTAATAACAACAATAACACTTCAACTACTCGCAGCAGAATTCATAGTTCAAAACATCTTTATTAAATACTTCATAGAAACTTCATCGTTCATGATTCATAATTCGAAACCACTTAAACACCATGAAAGATAGTTAAAAAATCTCAAAATAAACAAAAGAACATAAAGTTCAAATCAAACATTCCCGACCCCAATGTTACATATAAGAGAAATACCTTATAAAATCAATGGAAATAAACAACACACTTTGAAGCTATCTTCTTAGCTTCTACGAACTACTCCTGATCACCTGCACTTTACCCATGTGGAGGCAACATTTAAACAAAAATGATGAATAATCACATTCATTACAAAATATATACGGAATAGACATAGTAGTTCAAAAAGCAACATCATGTCATCAAAATCAACAACATTATCAACACTTTATCAATTAGCACAACAACATATACAACATCATCTAGTCAACAATTATGATATACCACTTAAGATGTAGTGAAATAACATAGACTCATGCATGTGGTACCAATTCGTTATGAGTACTTGACTCATCATCCTTTAAATATCTCCACCATACGATCGATTCCCACTTGGAATCGGAGCACAACATCAAACGCACTCGATCTACACAATGAGAATAAGGCCAACACTGGACTAAAGATCTTAACAACACTGGACTTACGTCCTAAATCAACACCATACTATCTTCCTAACAATGCTATAAATGCATGATGCACAATCAACATAATATTCACGGCCATAGCTAGTCAGCTGCATCACCATTCACCGAGTCATCAACAATATTCACATTGCATGCATATACATCAAACATGCTAACATCAACTTCATTCAACACTTCAAAGTCAAAACATATTACCATTATAGTAATTACAATTCATCATAGCAACCAACGCATTATAGTGTCAACAATTCATCATAGCAACATACATTATTATAGCATACCTCTTAAGAATATAAGTATATCTTATCCTAGGTACTGGAAATATACATCTTTACTCATTTTATTCTATCCACGTGTAGTCCATCGCATTAGCTATCTAAGTCTTCGATAGCTTTTTCCCCCGCCTGAGGCTCTCCCGACGAAGCAGCTTGCTCGCCCGGTGAGGAAGGAGCGACAAATTCTTCCCCATACAAATTCCAGGAGCATTGTTTTTCTTCTACTTCCTTCTCCTGACGAAACTATTCGCTCTCCCGACGATATTCACTTTTGCCTCCCCTTCACCCGCAAAGCTGGGGCGAGTCATCCACCTCCATATAAATTCTAGAGGATTTGTTTCCCTTTCAACTTTTTCCTTTCGCTTCTCCCTTTTCTGGCGCATCATGGGAGAGACACCTTTTCCTGACGAAGCATCTTTCTCACACGACGAGGCAACACGAACAACAACTCTGCTATGTGTTTCCTGCATAGTTCAGTCCCAATTTTCTTTGTGATTTCACATTAAAGCATACCCAAACTCATCTAAATCATCATGGTTTGACAACACCATAATAGAACATCATAGTAAACATCACATACACCATTTCACAGCATTATAACATCAATTTATCACTAATTTCATCACAATCATCATTTATGAAATTCATCACAAAAGCCCAAAACAACCTACATACATCTAAACCCCATACTAATTATAATGATAGATCACTCATTTACCTTAGATTCCTAGGTTTGATATTTTCTCTTCATGATCTAACGAAATTCCTCGTGCCCTAGCTCTGTTACGTTCTTCCAACTTTTTCACAATCGAACAATGAACCATTTTCATCTTATTCCTTGTTTAACCCTTATACCCCTAATATGATTTGTTTAACTTGTCATCACTAATCGTTATAGATATTTCCATCTTCTCCTTGGCACTTCCACACTTTATATTTTATTTATTTTATTAAAAATAATTCCAAGTAATTTAAAACTAATTATCTAAAATTATCAAAATTTTAGATATTCATCTAAATTCCTATTATCCCTCAACATAACATCATATCACCCATCATACTAAACAAAACATCATATACTCACCGATAATTCATAAATATTTCTAATAACTCATTTAAATAAATAATTCTAAAAATCAGGGTGTTACAACTCTCCTCCACTTAAAGAATTTTCGTCCCTAAAATACATGAGGAAAACAAAGTCAGATACAACTCGCTCATCTCATCCTCACACTCCCAAGTCAAACTTCCACCAGCTGGTCCACCCTACAATACCTTCACCAAGGCAATGTTTTTACCCCACAATTTCTTCACTTCCTGACCCTCTTTCCATACGGGTGACGCTTCGACAATCACGTTATCTCTCACATGTACATCATCCATCCGGATCACATGTGAAGGATCTGGAATGTATTTTCTCAACTAAGACACATAAAATACATCATGAAGATTCACAAGCGATGGTGGTAAAGTAATCTGATAGGTCACCTCACTTATCTTCTCGGATATCTAATATGGACCAATAAAACGCGGCGTAAGCTTCCTTGACTTCAAAGCTCTAACCACACCAGTCACCAGAGTAACTCTAAAAAACATATGATCATCTTTTTGGAACTCAAGCTCCTTTTTCCTCTTGTCGTGATAACTCTTTTGACGACTCTGAGAAGTGTTCATCCTTTCTTGGATCATCTCAGTCGTTTCCTGCATAATCTCAGGTCTGAGTATAACACTCTCATCTGACTCATACCAACACAATGGATTTCTACACCTCCTACCATATAATGCTTTATATGGTGTCGTTACAATACTATAATGAAAACTGTTATTATAAGTAAACTCAATCAATGGAAAATGATTGTCCCCTCTAAAGACTGAATAGTCCTCTCGGTCTGACCGTCTGTTTATGAATGATATGCAAAACTCAACCTCAACTTAGTACCAAAAGCATTCTCCAAACCTCCTCATAACTTTGACGTAATTCTCAGATCTCTATCTGATACAACACTCGAATGTATACCATGCAACTTCACAATCTCCCCGATATACATATCAGCTAGC
The DNA here is from genome assembly GCA_948472305.1 of Vicia faba. NCBI lineage: Eukaryota > Viridiplantae > Streptophyta > Magnoliopsida > Fabales > Fabaceae > Vicia > Vicia faba. The sequence goes on along the minus strand of OX451740.1, from coordinate 31,867,940 downwards.
TTTTCCATGTAATGATTAATTTTCATCGGTAAGAAATGAGCCGACTTAGTCAATCTACCCACATGCATAGTCTAATCGCATAGTCTAAAAAGATATCGAACCCACAGGGACTGATAATCAAACTAATGTTATCTAAAGTTACTATGTAAATCTAAGGTTGATGATTAATCTTAGGTTTTTGAGAGAAATGGGGAATAACTTCATGTTTTATAAAAATATTCAAATACGGGACACCGATATGTAATTCGTCACACTTCATGGATTTGATAAACCATTGGCGTAGTTTAAAAAATAATCTTCACTAAAAAATATTATATTGAAAGCCTTTATCTCACACTCTCGTGTTTATTGACTTGGACTATATTCTTAAATCTAAATGTTTGCTCTCGTTGTCTCATTCGAATTTAAAAATACGTTTTAGAAACCAATAAAATCTAATTAATCCTAAAGTGTTGTTGTTGTATTTAAAATTAATGTCCAGTTACTACTATCCGATTAAAAATCATAAACTCCCATTTTATTAATTTTAACCTTTGTTCGTCTTTTACTCTCGTAACAAAACTGTTTTCATATTTCAATTAGAAACCAAAACCAAAAGAGTAGTTTATAAATATTTGTGCCAATAGATTTTCGAATCCCTTCAGTTAGATTACTTTTACATACCAATATCTAAGGAAAGTAGTCGGACATGCTTTTAAACATAAACATACAATACCAATAGAAAATCATAAATCTAAACATGATTACTGAAAATAGAGGCAACAAAAATAAACTAAATTGAAACCTGGAATTAAAAGTGAAAATTGGAATATAAACTAAAAACTTCAAGTCTGCAATCCTCCATAAATGTCAGTAGTATTTGCTTCTTTGAAAATAAAGAATGAATAAAAAAATATAAATCTAAAAGTAATGTTTCAATAGCTCCCGAATATGGAAATCTATCACTTTAATGGTGAATTTACTACTTAGAATCTAAAACAAAAGTGCTCTGAATTATTAAAAAATTGGATGACCCATGGAAACTGTCAAGCCTTGCTCTTTTTATAGATTCCTCCCCTGATTCACGTAACTTCCCTCAAGAATAATCCGGATTGCCTCGTTTCATGGAGAATTTTCAGGGAGCCCATCCTTGTGGAGAGAAAATAGGGACAACTCTTTTCGTGGCCTTGGCGTGGGAGAGAAATAAAATACCTGGCTTGCCTTTAGAAACTTGTGGTGGTGGCCACAAAAGGCGTGGCAGGGGCTATAGATTCAACCTGTGTGGCGATGGCCACAACCTTCTGTGTGCAAATTTTCTTCATCTTTTCTGCTACTTCGTGTTTCCTTGTGTTTTCTTTTCCAATTTCTCTTCTTTTCTCATGCAAGATTTTTGGATGAAAATGACTGAAATACAATAGCACTACCAGCATAATATGACATAAACAACTAAAAACGATAAAATAATTCATGCAAGTCGAGTCAAATATACAATGTAATTTTGCGTTATCAAACTCCCCTACACTTGAATCTTTGCTTGCCCTTAAGCAAATAATCAGCATGAAAATCAATTTAAACACGGGTTCGACACAAATACACGACATAACTTAAATCGTACGGGGTTGCGAGGCATTTTGTTAGAATGATAGATATTCAATTTCAACACTAAGGATACTGTAATGACACAAAACCAAAACACACAATCAAAATATCCCGCATTATTCAAAACCAGTTCGATTTGTTCTATTATAGCTCAACCTATTTCTTTTGTTTTATTTTGCCCACTTTCATTCGAGCACAATCAAATAAAACCTTTTATCCGTAACCGCACATAATAGGGTAGTCGGTTAGTGATTCTGATCCTTAAACACGGGGTTCTGTTACATGAGTTTGATAACCCTTTTTATTTACCCAATTTCAAGTTGCGGGGGATCGGGCCGTAGTCCATCCTACCAAGTTCAGCACCAGACACCTCTGAACCAACTAACAACAAATTATTATTATATTTTTTGTAGGTTTCACAACCATTGGGTTACGTGACCGCGTGAGGGTCACCTAACTTAATAGGTGCATTCCCTATTTTTATTATATTAAGGCATGCAATTTTAGAATTTTGGGATCATTCACTTATATTCATCGCCTTCGTACGTAGTTTATGCTTAAGATGGTGTTGACTGCTAATATAAACTACTCAAGGCTACTTTAAAACTCAAACTTAAGATCTCGGCATAATAGGTACTCAAATTGATCATGCATAATTAGGGAGTTTAGGGTGTTAAAATGATATCGATTTTATTGAATCTTTCTCAAATCAATCCAACATATATACTCTTAAGGTTTCGTGTTATGGATCAAACCAACAATTCATTTTTTGGCTCAAGAAAAATGGGGAATCAATAAATAGCGGAAAATCACCCATAGAGACTCGACAACACAAGAATTCAACTCAACTAACACTAACACTAAACGAGCAGGGGGAAAATGAATAAAACTACCTAGAAAGCGATAAATAAAAGCAGTAAAGCTTTCTCCCCCACACTCGAATTGAACATTATCCCTAATGTTTCGAAATAAGGTGAAAAAGAAAGGTAGAACCTGGAATCTATGCTATCGGTGGCCTCTTCCATGTGCTCGTCCACGACCATCATTACCAGGCTGGTGAAGTGACATACCCGCATGATGAATGAACTCCTGTAGGCCATCCACGCGCACTATCAAAGTCATCATCTGGTTGATCATGCTTGAGATTCTTTGTTCATTCCTGTCACCATAGTCACGTTGATCTTGTTGAATCTGCTGAATGATATGCATCATTTCAGTTTGCTGAGTTTGTATATCTTGAAGTCTTTGGTCGTGTTGAGCATCCAATTCATTACACCGCCTAATTTCAGCAAGAATGTCATCAGATGTTCCAGAAGTTTCTTCATGTCTTCTTCGGCGTCTGGATGATGTTCCTGTGACACTTTTAGAAGGAACCTGTATAGTTTATGGGTGTCAATCAGTTTCAGGTGCACCTTGCTCTATCTCATCGAACTCATCATCAGCCTGGCCATCTTGTACGCCTTGTGTAGGCGTATTGGGCTCAGGGGTAGCTAGATCATAAAGCCAATTAGCCATACTTTGCGTATTAGTGCTATTGCGACAAGGCACAACGACACTCTTGACCACTTTATTTCAGACTATCAGATTATACTTGCCATCTTCTCTTACCTTAATCAAGTGTGTTGATCGATAATTTTCGATTTCAAGGAACAAGGTTGGTATTGATGGCAAATTAGTAAGTTTGTCGTTCAGACCCAAAGCAAGTGCTATAGATGTGACTATCCCCTCTATACATAAAGGTTTGGTTCCTATTTCACAAATGATATGAATGTGTGCCAACAAAAATGGAGCGGCGTTGATTTTAGTCGGTGCAAAGATACAGTGAAGAAAGAACAACTCTTTAGAATTCACCTTGTGGTTGTTTATCCTGCCAAAAATTGTGCTTGCCAGAACTTGGTGAAAATAGCGTATGGCCAGATTATGGATTAGTGAGGCATTAAGTCCTTCCTAGTTTAGAGTCTTCTCACCTGTTAAGTTTTCCAAAAGGCCAACGCTATTGTCTTCCATTCCGCTTCTAGAGGAACTCTATAGGCGTCATCTTCTCCGCGTGGGAAATGTAACATATCACCTAGGGTATCTTGGATCAAGGAGTATTCTTGGTTGAACATTCTAAATCTAGCAGTTTCAGTGATATACGGTTCTGCCATAGGGGTTTCATAGATAAACAAACTCAAAAGTTCCAAAGTTAAAGGTTTATAGGTGGGGTTGTTCAACATACAGAGGTGTGTTAGACTTGAATTATTCAGCATCCATTAAACACTATCTAACAGCCCTAATTCACGTAGACAGGATTCAACAACGTACCTTGTGGGGATGATAGAACGTTGGTAAAACTTAAGGTACTTTTCTATCTGTAAGCCAGAGTCCTCAGTGCGAAAGACAAATGTTGACAAATATGGTGATGGTTGTGCCCTTCTGTTTGGTTGTTGAGCGCGTTGAGACATGATGAATACACTACTTTAAAAAGGAAGGTTTTTTTTCTTAGGTCATTGTGAATAGAGAGGTGGATTGTGATACTTAGTGAAATTCACGAAATTTAAAGGGGGAATGGAAGTTGGAATGTGAGACGAGGGTGGGTGTTAATGGGAAGTTGGAAGGTATTGGAAGAGGAAGAGAGTGGATCGAATGGAAGAAGAAGATAAAAACTAGGAGTGTCTCATAAAAACTCCTATTTTTGTTTATGATGAGTGTGACGATGGCCACACAATCCTGTGGCAGGGGCCACACATAATGGATATTGCGGCGGGGGCCACAAACCTGTGGCAAGGGCCACAGGTTTAAAACTCAGAACAATCTAAAATTTTAAACATATTTCTAATTTAAACCATTCTTCACACAAAGAAGATAAGTTGTAGAAAATGGAAATACATGAATTAAGTAAAATTCCATAAGCAAAATGAAGACTAAAAATTTCTAGTGTATCAATAAGAATGCAGGAAAAAATTACAAAATAATTTGAAAACATTAAATCTAATCTAGAAAACAATGTAAATCCTAACTTAAGAATATAGTATTATCCATAAAAATCAGCCACTACGTCCAAAATGAGGAGAAAAAGAATAAATATGTTGGTAGATGTTATCAAATTGCTCTATCACTATGTCCATAAACCCATAAAAATCGACACGCAAAGATGTCAGGTCATCTTTAATGTTAGCAGTGTCAGCTTGGAGGGTGCTGATGGCAGCAGTGTGATCAAAAGGTGGAGCAAATGGAGCAACAGAGGTACAAGAAGCGGTGTCAGGGAGATGGTATTCATTTGGGGGTGGTTCAATTATTAGAGAGGTAACCAGAGGGTTGGTATGGTCTGGGGATGGAAATTCATAGTAGAATGGAAGGGTCGAAGAGTCGGTATCAGCATCAGAGACATAATTATTAAATTGGTCATAAACTTGAGGTGTCTAAGGAGGAGTTGGTGGGTCATTTTAGGGTACATCCAATTTAAAGAACCAGTTATTTTTGTCATGCACACTAATCCTAGGATTTGGTAATGTAAAAAGGTGCGGAACTTGATTGTTGATAAGAAGTTCAAACTCCTTTGGGCCTAGGTTTCTAATGAAGCTAGTATTGAAACAAAATAGAATGTTTATGGGATGGATTCCTCCTAGAGGGTCAAGGATGACAAGTGGTTTTCTCAAACCAATAGCATTTGAAATCATGGTTACTAAGCCTCCTATTAAGATTGGTTCATGGTCAGCTTGTTCAAGATGAGTACAATTGGCTAACATAAAGGTAGCAACATTAACGGGGCAGTTTTGGGAAGCACAATACATGATGAAAAGTTCATCTCTGGACACAGAGGTTATGTTTACTTCTTTTCCGAATAGGGAGTGAGTAAGGATCTTATGGAAATTAACGAATAGAAAGGTTATGGATATTTTCATAAAATATGTTATTAGGCTCAAGATTATTATCTCCAGCTATGCTACCCCAAAAATATCCAAGCTCAAGGTCCAAAAGACGGTTTTCTTGGGTACTAGCAAAGACATGTGGGCCACCAGGAACTCCTAAAAGGTTAGCAAACTCTCGGCTATTATATCAGAAATCAATACCAAACATTCTAAAAATAATTAGGCCTCGGTTAAATCCCAATCCATGGTCAGGAATAACAGTAAGCAAACTTAGGAATTCAAGGGTTAGCCTACGGTAAGAACTAAATCTTCTCCCTACAGTAAAGTTGTTCCAACCTATTTGGTCAAGGAAAAACATGACACTATCTCTAATTCCAAGTTAGGTCATGGTGCGACTATCAAGATAAATAGTTAGTGTCATCTCTCTTTCAGGCAAAACTTCAAATCGCGGCCTCTTAGCTCTACCTCTGAAAATGATATCCATATAGCTAAAGTTAAGTTAGCCTGAAAGTAAGTAGACGATGATACTAAGTAAATAAGGACAAATTCTCATGAATAATATTGTAAATTAAAGAAAAAGAAAAAGAAAAAACAATTAGAAATGATAAACTAAAATTAAAATTAAATTTAAAATGTGGGTTGTCTCCCACTAAGCACTTTATTTTATGTCGTAAGCTCGACTAAATCAAAATATTAATTCTGGGAGTTACCAGAAAACTCTGTAAGCTTTATACTACAACAATAGTCTTTGTTGTCTACGCAATGATAATGTTTCAAGAACTACCCGTTTACGATAAATGGTTCACTAGATTTACCTTTTATTTCTATTGTGTTGTTTGGAAAAACTTTGGTAATTTCAAAGGGACCAGACCACCTAGAACAAAGTTTACTCCGGAAAAGTTTAAGTGGAGAATTAAACAGAAGTACTACGTCATCCTCATTAAAATCTTTCCTCGATATATGCTTGTCGTGCCATTTTTTAGTTCTTTCTTTATAGATCCGGACATTCTCGTATGCGTTTAATCTAAGTTCTTCTAGTTCATGAATGTCTAAAATTCTATTCTCGCCTGCGGCAGTATAATTTAAATTAAGGGTCTTAATAGCCTAATAAGCTTTATGCTCTAATTCTACCAGAAGATGACACGATTTACCATAAACTAGATTAAATGGTGCGGTTTCTATTGGGGTATTATAGATTGTCCTATATGCCCATAGAGCTTCGTGTAACTTTGAAGACCAATCTTTCCTAGAGGTGGCAACCGTTTTTTCTAGGATTTGCTTAATTTCTCTATTTAAGACCTCTGCTTTCCCACTTGTCTGTGGGTGATAGGGTGTTGATACACGGTGTCAGACTCCAAATTTCAGTAATAGTTTTTCAAAGATCTTTGAAATGAAATGGGAGCCACCATCATTGATGACAAGTATCGGCACACCAAATCTAGGAAAAATTATATTCTTGAAGAGCTTAATTACTACTCGTGCGTCATTTGTTAGAGAAGCAATAACGTTGATCCATTTCGATACATAATCAACAACAATGAGTATGTAGTGTTACCAAAAGAAGATGGGAATGGTCCCATGAAATCTATTTCCCATACGTCAAAGACTTCAACTTCTAAGATGCCCTTTTGTGGCATCTCGTCGCGCCTAGAGATGCTTCTAGTGCATTGGCATCGGTCGCAATTTATGACCACGATATGGACACCTTTCCATAGATTAGCCCAAAAGAGGCTAGCTTGTAAGATCTTAGCGCATGTATTTGAAGTGCTTGCGTGTCCACCATAGGGGGAAGAATGAAAATGGGAAATGATACTTTCTACTTCATCATCAGGGACACACCGACGAAAAATACCATCGGTGCCTCTCTTGAAAAGTAGAGGTTCGTCCCAGTAATATTGTTTAAGATCATGAAAGAATTTCTTCTTTTGTTGGTAAGTTAAATATGGTGGAAGCACTCCAACTACTAAGTATTTGACAAAGTCAACATACCATGGCATTGTGGTTTTAGTGTAAATTTCCTCCACAACTTCATTTGTTTTGATATAATTATAAGTTATAGAGCATTCAATTATATTCTTTTCCAAATGGGATATGAGTTGTTCGTAAGGAAAATCATCATTGATAGGAACTTTGTTGTACCCCAAAATTAGCCCTCCCTTTTTATAAAGACATTTCTTACAAAAGTTCTCAAAGGCTCAAGGATTCTCAAGAGCTGATCAGACAAGCTCACCCCCTAAGCACTGGGTCCACAACTAGGATTTTGGTTTTCATAAGGAAAATTGGACTTATAATGCCTCAAGTGACTTTCATGGTTCATCATAAGTATCCAAGAATGCTCATACCAAGTTTCAAGTCTTACATCACAAATTTGCTCAATCAATTGCTCAGATGGCTGAAAATCAGTTGTATTGGGTAAAAAGTCAATTGTGGTCAACATACAGTCAAACTTCAAGATTTTTTGCCAACATCAATATTTTTATGTGATATTCACCATTTGATTAAGGATTGATCATAATTCCTCAAGGAAAGCACTCAAATCAGCAAAGGGGAAAAATTGTCAAAATTAGGGTTTTGATTGAGAATGACTGGTCATTGACTTTTGACCTAGTACATGAACTAATGACTTGAAGCATGATCTTAAAGACTCAAACAAAACATCTTGACATAATTACATGGTTCAATACATTTCCAAAGGTGCAAGAGATTGATAGTTGAAGAATTGAGATCAACTGATGAAAAATCAACTGTCACACAAAAGTCAAACTTTGACTTTTTGGTCAAATTTGAACTTCAAAGGTCAAGAGTCATCAAAACATTCAAATTTGTCAAGCTTGATCAACAAGAATCACAAATTCAACAAAAAGTAAAAATTTCCAATACTTAGAAAAATTCTAAGTGTTTTGTCCTTAATAAATTCACTACTTCATGACCATTTTTCACTAAGATATAAGATGATTCAAGGAAAACTTTCAACATGAAATTTGTAGAGCATGATGAATTCTACAACTTTATCCTTGAGGTATGATGTCCAAAAAATGCTTGTATTAGGAGATATAGGCCCATGAAGTAATGACATTTTTATCTAACACTTAGAGAAATTCTTAACAAGTTTGGTCAGATTTTTGTCCCAACTTTTGTACAATTTTCCCCCAAGTTCCAAGTTGATTTAGCCAAAGTGGTCAACATGAAAGTTGTATACAATGTTTCAAGCTTTCCAAAATGTCCAAGAACATGGTTTAATCATGCTTGAGCAAGGATAGTTGAAGAGATGAAGTTGGGTATCCATTCTTGAAACACAAGTCATTTTGTGATGAACATAAGATCATATCTCTAAGCCATGCTGCATAAATCTTGCTTTACAGGCTTCTAACTTGGAAATTTTATCATAATTAAATGTTTACACAACTAATTCAATTATTATCCAAGTATTCAAGCCATTGTCCAAGTTATTATTCCATTTTTGGCACAAAGTTTGAAGATGTGAAAAACACAAGAAGGGGGGGGGGGGGGGGTTGAATTGAAAACTTGGATCTAAAAAGCTTAATGACACAATATTTTTATCCTGGTTAGTTTGATCTCAAACTACTCCAGTCCACCCGTCAAGGTGATTTCGCCTCTCTCCAACGAGGTCTTAATCCACTAATCTCAACAAGATTACAAAAGCTACTTTAACAACTGTTAAAGTCTTCTTGAGTACAACCACAATCCAGTTAATCTCAAGGATATCTTTTTCAATATGATTATACAATATGTTTTATTGTTTTTCTAATAAAAACAGTTTATCACAACTGTGATAAATTACACAGGTTTATAGCTTAGAATAAAGAATGAATTTTCTTGCAGCTTGAATATGCGTGAGTGGTGATCTAGCAAAATCGTTGTGTGTACGTACGTGCTTCATTTTGAAAGCTGACTTGTTTATATAGGAAGTGTAATGACGTTGATCATAAAGCATGTTTAATGTCATTAACACACTTTCCTTTTGGAGAAGACCCTGTCTGAAGGAAGCCGTTGGAATTGATGTTGTCTTGAATGTTCAGTAACGCTTTAGAATCTTTTCTCCTTACTGCTGATGACGCTTCAGAATATTGATGACTTGGTTTGATATGTTCTTGTTCAGAATCAGAGTTTACTTTGATTAAGCGCATGTTCTGGTCATCAATCTTCAGCGTATGTTCTGATTGCTTCAGCGTGTAGCACTTATGGCTTATCTTCTGATGTTTATTTGATCAGAACTTCTGCATACATAAAACATATTTTTAAGGTGCATATTTGTTCTTTGTATTTATTTATTCTTTGTATTTGTTATCATCAAAACTCTAACCAAGGGTTGTAGAATCAAACTATGTTCTAACAAAGTTAACATTGCCATTCTTGCAAAGTAGCTTTAATCACAAAGTTAACTCTTCTTGAGCCTCTAACTTGTTCCTTCTGCACACACTCAACATACAAGATCAGATAATCATGCTTAAAGTATCCAGTAACTCTATGAAGAAAAGTACAAAGCATTGGAACTATGATCTTCAAGCTTGCTTCATTTACAATCCAACCTAGCCATAACATGTGATCTTGCAAATCTGATTAATCCTTGTCCTCAAACTTCTTGCCTATAAATAATGGAAGTGTTTACAATATAACACACGATTTCAGTAGCCTTTAAACCCCCTCAATCACTCCCAAAGTCATAATTTCGTTAAAACTCCATTTTGTTGCAAATTTCTGACCTTGAACATCAAACACCTAATCCACTCGTGAGTTTGCATTCTAAATCATCCACAAAGCTTCTATAAGTCATATAGAAGCTATTCAAATACTTGTTATACCACTGTAAAATCATCTTCATCATCCTCCATTTTCAAAAATAAAGCTCTGTAACTTGATTTGTCCAGAAGAATTGAGGCACTCTCAATCTAAAGTAAGCATTGCAATAGCTTCCTATGAGTTCAGTGAAGCTATTCAGATCATCACAACATCTCCAGGAGTGCTCTAACTCCAAATTGGATTCTCACTTTAGAGGTAAGTTTTGCTAACTTTGAAATCCTTATTCAAGCATCATTTTCCATCGATTTCAAAAGATAAAATGTAGATATCATTGCCCTGAAGCTAACCATGTGCTTAATTTTCATTTATATTGCTTGCATGGTGAGAATTTTGAAACTGAACTTCTGAAGTTTTAGGGTTCAGTTTGGTACTAAGTAAAATTCTCACTCATGTTTGAGTTATAGCTTTTGAAAGTTATATGGTTGAATTTGTAAGGAAATTCCGAGCAAGTTTCTGTTAGAACATAATTTGGTTCTACATCCCTGCAAGATTTTTGATGATAACACACACATGATATGTATAAAGAACAAATATGCTCGCTAATACAAAGTATCTTTATATGCAGGGAAGTTCTGATGTGAAAAATATGTTATGATGTAAGGAGCATAGAAGATCTGCTAGAACATCACTAGATGTTCTGTTTATGCAAGCATAGAGGATGAGGGTATTATTATATAATCAGACACATCCTTCTTAGAAACAAATCTGCGTGACACGCTTATATGAAGAAGTTTTGTTACAACTTATGAATGCACCAACACTATGAAACAGGATCTCTGATACTCTGGTCTGTAAAGTTATGATACAAGCAGTAAGGGACTCCCAACGGTAACATTCATCCTCTGACTTAAGAAGTTCTGAAGCGTTACAGTTTATCAATGCAATATCAAAAGTAACGGCTACAAACAGACAAGAATCTCCTGGTTTGGAAAGATCGTTAATTCATGTTATGAACATTCCAAAAGCATCTCCTTATGTCACTGTTGCATGGCCTATATAAAGAAGATGAAAAGAAGAATTCAAGTGACGAACTATTGCACACGTAAAAGAAAAGCATATTCACCCAGTTCTACCTAGCAATCTTAAATTGTGTAATACATCACGATTATGATATTGTTTTATTTAGAAAACATATTTGTACACACTCAATTATATTATTTTGTAATTCCTTGAGAAAATCGGGTTGTGGTTTTAGACTCAAGAAGACTTTGACAGTTGTCAAAGTAGATTGGTAATCAAGATTGATTAGTGGATTAAGACCTCGTTGGAGAGAGACGAAATCACCTTGGAGGGTGGACTGGAGTAGTTTGAGTTTAAACGAACCAATATAACAATCAACGTGTTCTTTTTATTAAGTTTTAAGATCCCAATTCAACCCCCTTCTTGTGTTTTTCCATTCTTCAGTTTCATGTTTACATTTTCTGATTTGGTTGAGAAATGAGCATTTTATGATATTCAAAAAAATGTGTTCATGGCTACTAGCGCGAGGAAGAGGATGAAGTTACATTCAGGAAGGAGGTTGTAATATATTTAATAGTTTGTGTATAAACTACCGAATGTATCACCACCCCAGTGGTTAAAGCACGCACCTGTTTACCTTGGGGACCTGGGTTCGAGCCTCAGCGGTACTCTTTTAATTTTCACATATTGGTTTCTTTAAGATCATGTGCAGTCTATTCCAACGCACGTACCATGCGCCTCTCACCATCACCATATGATCATCACTAGGCCAGATCACATGTCCCAGAAGTCAAATGCATGACACACCTTCAAGAGCTCAACCTCACTGAACCATCCAGCGCTTGGGCTTAGTTGTCCTGGGCCTTTTTTGCTCTTGCTTGATAACACCTCCCTTTTACTTCATATCACATGCCCATTTTCATTTTATTTTATTTTTTCCGATTCAAAAAAATAATTGTGTTAGGCCCAACATTCCTTTTCACATCCTCTACTTTGCTTTCACAACATCACAGACCCAACCTTTTATTTTTATTTATATTTTCTTTTTGTTTTACTTTTATTTATTTATTTCATTTAATAAAAATATAATTAAATCATAAAAATCATAAAAACTAGATTTAGGTCTTTTTTTAATTAATTTAATTTTTTGACAAAATTGATTTAGTTTAATCACTTTGATTTTATTAAAATTAGGTTATATTTCAAATATCTCTTCTAAATAAAAACTCTAAAAATATTTTCTAAATACTTAGAATTATCTAGACTTTAATTAATTTAATTTTGATAATAAAAGACTATTTTAATCATATCTTATTTTCTTGTAAATAATTAATTTGTAAAATAGAATTAGGTCTAATTTTTTATCTCACATCTCAAATATTTTTCTAAACAAAGAAACAACAAAATACTTTTTTAATACTTAGAAATTTGTTAGTGTTTTTGAACATTTTCCCGTTTCACCATCTCTGCGCGTTTGCTTATTTTTCACATCATTATTTTCATAGTCATGTAATTGCTTATGGATTGTAATAGTTTAATTAGGGTTTATTGCTTTCCTACCTATTCACAAATTTGTATCCCTCATTCCCAAAGCATTGTAATAGCGTAGGGCACTTAATTTCCGTAATTTACCGCTTTCCATATTTCTGTTAGTAATTAGGGTTTGCATGATTAGATTAAAAACAATCATAGAAAAACCCTAATTCAAGATAAAATACTTGAAATCAAAACACTTCGTCCACACACACCTCTAGGGTTACCCTCACTTGTTTCCTCGGAAAAAAACAGTCATATCCCTCGAATGTGGGATGCTTTAGCAAAGACCCTTGGTTAAAATATCGTATTCCCTCGATGACCATTTGATGTTGCCTTCGGTAAACGATCTTAGTCCCTTACAAAAATTGCTAAAGCGTCCTACAAGTTACCTTCTATGACTGTACAATGACCCACGTATGTCCCTCACATCCAATGACAGGGTTTCCTATTAACCAATGGTAGGATAACACTATCTAAAGGAGTAGAAAAAGAACAAATACTTTTTGACTAGGTAGATCGCTCGTAACCACTTGCTCACAAACTAAAACAATTTCCACACTTCACACTTTCAAAACAATTACTTCCAGACAAACATTTTTGTATACATTCTCAACGATACGAGGATCATTACAAAATTTCCTTACATTGGAATTTTCAAAACATCTTTCCATACATTCCTTTTCAAACAAATATTTCCAAAATAAATATTTTTGTATACATTCTCAACAATACGAGAATCATTACAAAATTGTTGCGCTTAGGCCTTTTCAAAATATTTTCAACATACACGAACAAAAAACATTTTTCAAAGTGAGCTAGCAATTAAGAGCCCGTAGATAACTACGGATGAAAAGGGTGCTAATACCTTCCATTTTCATAACCTACCCCCCTTACTCAGAAAATTCACAAAAGGTCTTTCCTGTTCTTTTCACCTTTTCCTTTATCGGATAAAAGAAAAGTCATTGGCGACTCTTGCTATCAGCAACATTTGCAATAAAACACAAAACCCTCAAGCCAGTTCTCCCACCGTATTACACACTTGTTCATGCTCAATGCCTTCCATTTTGGATAAGTGATCAGCTACTAAATTTTCAGTGCCTTTCTTGTCTTTGATTTCTATATCAAACTCTTGTAGGAGAAAGATTCACCTGAGTAACATTGGTTTGGCGTCATTTTTTCTCAATAGGTACCTAATTGAAGCATGATTGGTATATATAATTATCTTCGCTCCTACTAAGTAAGAACGAAATTTATCCAAAGTGAATACGACAGCTAAAGTTCCTTTTCTGTGGTGGCATAGTTCATCTGCGCATGATCTAGGGTTCTACAAGCGTAATAAATTGCATGAAGCTTTTTATCCTTTCTTTTTCCTAAGACTGCACCTATGGCATAATCATTAGCGTCACACATGATTTCAAACGATAATCTCAACCCAAGTGGCTGCATAATAGGGCCGATAATAAGAGACGTTTTTAATTGTATGAATGCTTTTAAGCATTTGTCATAAAAAATGAATTCAACGTCTTTCATTAATAGGCCAGTTAGTGGTTTGCTGATTTTGGAGAAATCTTTAATGATTTGTCGGTAGAAACTAGCGTGTCCTAAGAAACTTCGTATTTCTCTTACAGTTTTCAGAGGTTGAAGGTTTTCTATAACTTCTATTTTAGATTTATTAACTTCAATCCCCATGTCAGACACTATGTGTTGAAGCACGATTCCTTATCAAACCATGAAATTGAATTTTTCTCAATTTAACACGAGATTTACTCTTACACATCGTTCAAGTACCATCTATAAGTTCGATAAGCATCCTTGAAAACTTTTCCAAAAAATAGAGAAATCGTCCATAAATACTTCCATGATGTCTCTATAAAATCAACGAAAATTGACATCATGCATCTTTGGAATGTTACAGGAGAGTTGCATAGTCCAAACGACATTTTTCGATGAGCAAATGTACCATAAGGACAAGTGAAGGTTGTCTTTTTATTGGTCATTAGGATTAATAGGGATTTAAAATAATCTTTAATAATTATCTAAATAGCAGAAGTGAGAATCCTTAGCCAGTCGTTCAAGCATTTGATCAATAAAAGGTAAGGGAAAGTGATCTTTTTGAGTGGCTGTGTGTAGTTTCCTATAGTCAATGCATATTCTCCATCCGGTTTGAGTATGATGCGCTACAGATTCGCCTTTTGCATTGCTAACAACTGTAACACCTCCCTTCTTTGGTACAACATGTACTGGGCTAACCCATTTACTGTCGAATATCTGGTATATGATTCAAGCTTCTAATAAATTTTGTATTTCTTTCTTGACTACATCACTCAAAACAAGATTTATTCTTCTCTAATGTTCTCTCGAGGACTTACAGTCTTCCTCAAGCATAATGTGATGCATGCAGATAGAGGGACTTATTCCTTTTAGATCTGAGATGTTATTTCCTAAATCAGTTGGGTATTTTCTTAGGACATGTAATAATTTTTTTGTTTCTATTTGTCCATAATATGAGTTGAATATAACGGGTTGTTCAAGTTCTGTATCTAGGAATCCTTACCTTAGATCTTTGGGTAGTGTTTTAAGTTCGACAACGGTTTCTTTAGGCAAGGCATAGGGTTAGGAGTTAGCGCGATACATTCACTTGGATTGTCATCTTTGTATTCATCACACCAATTATCGTCTTCAAGGATAGGAGGTATTGGAATTTTCAAAACTTCGGAAATGTAGTTTTTTGTTTCTCCATTTCTTTAACACATTCATCAATGACATCTAATAAAAATCATGAATTATCTATAGCAGGTGCCTTGAAGAATCGTTAGAGAATAAATTCGACCTTTTCTTCACCAACCTCAAAAGTTAGTTTTCCCCTTTTTTACATCTATAATGTCTTCGGTGGTGGCTAGGAATGGTCTTCCTAATATAATAGGGATGTTGGAATCCTCCTTAATGTCTATAATTATGAAATCAGTAGGAATATAGAATTGTCCTATACGTACTAGAACATTTTCTAGCATACCTAAAGGAAATTTCACTAAACGATCAGCTAGTTGCATGAACATTCTTGTTGGTCTAAATTCTCCATGTTGAGCCTTTTGAAAATTGATAAGGGCATTAGGCTAATACTGACTCCTAAGTCGCATAGAGCTTTGTATATAACAAACTTTCCGATTATACAAGGTATGGAAAAACTACCAGGGTCTTTTAGCTTGGGAGGCATGTTATTTTGGATTATAGCGCTACACTCTACAGTAAGCATAACAATTTCGTTGTCCTCGATCTTTTTCTTATTGGATAAGATTTCTTTAAGGAACTTAGCATAAGAGGGCATTTGTGTGATAGCTTTTGTGAAAGGTATAGTGATATTCAATTGTTTCAGAAGTTAAAAAAATTTCTTAAATTTCCCTACATTTTTAGACTTAGTTAACCGTTGAGGTTATAATATCGGTGGTTTGTACAATGGTCCTTATAATTTCTTAAAGGACCATTGTAATCAAACTAATGGTCCTTATAATCAAACTAATTCTATCTACCATTACTATGTAAATATAAGGATGATGATTAATATTAGGTTTTTGAGAGAAATGGGGAATAACTTCAGGTTTAATAAAACTATTAGAATACGGGACTCCGATATGTAATTCGTCGGTCTTCAAGGATTCGATAAACCATTGGCGTAGTTTAAAAAATACTCTTCAGTAGAAAATAATAATTTGAAAGCCTTTATCTCACACTCTCGTGTTTATTGACTTGGACTATATTCTTAAATTTAAATGCTTGCTCTCGCCATCTCATTCGAATTTAAAAACTTTTTGGAAACCATAAATATCTAATTAATCCTAAAACTCTCTCGTTGTATTTAAAATTAATGACCAGTTACTACTATCCGATTAAAAATCTCAAACTCCCGTTTTATTTATTTAACCTTTGTTCGTCTTTTACTCTCATAACAAATTTATTTTAATATTTCAATTAGAAACCAAAACCAGAAGAGTAGTTTGTAAATATTTGTGCCAATAGATTTTTGAATCCCTTCGGTTAGATTACTTTTATATATCAGTATCTAAGGAAATTAGTCAGACATGCTTTTAAACATAAACATACAATACCAGTAGCAAATTAAAAATCTAAGCATGATTACTGAAAAATAGAGACAATAAAAATAAACTAAATTGAAACCTGGAATTAAAAGCGAAAACGGGAATATAAATTGAAAACTTCAAGTCTTCAATCCTCCGCAGATGTCGGTAGGATTTTCTTCTTTGAAAATACAAAATGAATACGAAAATATAAAGTTAAAACTAATGTTGCAATAGCTCTCCGATGTGAAAAACTATCACTTTAATGGTGAGTTTACTTCTTAGAATCTGAAACAAAAGTTCTCTGAACAATCAAAAATTGGACGACCCCTGGAAACTGTCAAGCCTTTCTCCTTTTATAGATTCCTCCCTTAATTCTCGTGACTTCCCTTAAGAAGAATCCTAAGTGCCTCATTTCATGGAGAATTTTTAGGGATCCCAAACAACTCTTTTCGTGGCTTTGACGTGGGAGGGAAACAAAATATGTGGCTTTCCTTTAGAAGCTTGTGGTGGTGGCCACAGAAGGCGTGGCGGGGGAAATAACTTCAAGCTTTGTGGAGAGGGCCACAAAAGGTGTGGCGAGAGCCACAAACTTTTGTGTGCAAATTTTCTTCATTTTTTCTACTACTTCTTGTTTCCTTGCATTTTCTTTGCCAATTTCTCTTATTTTCTCATGCAAGCTTTATGGATGAAAATACCTAAATACAATAGCACTACCAGCATAATATGACATAAATAACTAAAAACAGTAAAATAATGGATGAAAGTCAAGTCGAATATACAATGTAATTTCATGTTATCAATCACCCAAATTGAATCATTTCCCTTCGTAGTCTTTGGAAAACCCGACACGAAATCCAATGAAGTACTATCCCATTTCCACTATGGAATATTCAAAGGTTTCATAAGATCTGTAGGCTTTTGATGCTCGATCTTTGACTTCTGGAAAGTCAACCAGGCATACACAAATTTTACAACTTCCCTTTTCATCCCGGCCACCTGTTGTACCCCAATTTTTTCCCCTAAGGTTCCTCTATCATCTCATATCAACTCAATCATAACAAGATCACACTAGAGTTTGGTTCTTATCCATATCTTTAGGTTTAATCATGAGGAATCACCAAGCACCTTGATTTTTATATTGTGATCATATTTGTTTTGTATTTATTAACTTTTAAACTAATAAATAGAATGAATGTTTGCTCTAATTGATGATATTATAGGTGAGTTCACAACACATTTCATCAAGTTGATTCATAGGTTCATCAGTTTATTTACACGCCTTCTCCAACAAAACTTCATTGAGATTCAAGCTTCATTATTGAATATTCTTTCAAGTACATCATGATAAGTCCTAATATGATTCATCATGCCTCAATTTGTCAAATGAAGTCAAAAGATGCAAGAGTTGATTGAACAAGTTTGACCTAATTGGACAAATTCTTGATTCTTCGATCACAAGTACATAACTCTCTCAATCCTTAATAATTGGAGGTTTCTATTGTAGCTATGGGTTCTTATTATAATCCACAATAACCTCTATTCACATGGCAAAAAATTTGTGCAAGAAAGTTTGTCAATTTTGAAAAGGGTTTCCAAGTCATGTTGGTGCTTTATGAGCTAGGGTTTTGGACTTCTAAGGGATATATCCTGTTCATTTTTTGAGATTTTTGAGTGATTCCAAAGACATGCTTCTCTTTAAAGGATTATAAACAAATCACTTCAAGATTTTCAAGAAAATTTTGTGTGAAAGATGCCTAATGATAAAGAGAGATTACAAGTCCTCTAGATAGGCCATCAAATTCCTTATGTGACATAAAAAGATCATAACTTGATCAATTTTTATCTCCTTGAGTCCATTCTTTTTCCACAATGATATTAAGGATGTGAACTTCAACTCTTATTTTATTAATAAAGCTTAAAAATGAGTGAAATATGCCCTAAGGACCCAAATAATTATAGGTCACCTCATGAATTTTCAAAATTTTTACAAGGCCATAACTTTTTTAATACTTGGTATTTTTGAGTGATTCAAGTTTCACAATGCTCTTTGGGATATCCACTTCAAGCTAGCATAAATTATCAAAGCTTAATTTTGTAGGAAGGCCTTGTTTGAACTCAAAACGTTATAGGTCACTTTTAAAGAAAAACTTAGAATTTTTCTAAGTACAAAAAGTCAACATCTTTTTCTCAATTTTAACTCATCACAACTCTTAGATCAAGCATCCAATTGATCTCACTCTTTTCAAATTGTAAAGTTTGTGACCTTATCTTTAAAATTCTTCAATGATTATGCCCAAGACCCCTTGAGCTGTGAACACCATGGATTCAAAGATGGTACCTTGAAATGAAATTTTCTCCAAGGTTAGAATTTGAAATCCATAATGTGGTTTATAAACACCAAATTAGCGCGCATTTCTGATCTAAAATTGTTTAACCAACTTTCCAAAGAGGATTAGAGCCTTAAAACACAAGGTTTGAGTGTGTTTTGATGCTAAACAAGTCACACTTTTCTCATGACCACGACCTCTCAGGATTTCCCTCCAAACTCCACCAATTCTTCAAATTTTCATTCTCATTCGCTTCCCTATAAATAGAGGACCTCACTCCTCTCATTTTCTCAAGCTTGAACATCTAAAATCACCCTGCCAAACTCTCTGTAAAATTCACTTTTCTGAGTTTTCAAATTCCTATTTTCTCCACTTTTCAATTCAATTTCTCTGTAGATTCTTTATCCTTGAAATTCACTGAAGCTAACAGAAGAAGAATCAATCCTTGAGGTGTCCTAAATCGTGATAACTAAGTCCAGTTTCAGAGAAATTTTCAATTACTTCGTTCAGGTAGAATTCTCAATCAAATTGAACCAAATAAAGGCCTATTCTACTCTATTCATCATTCTAATTCTCACACTTCTTACGGTTTGCATTTTCATTGAGAATTGAGAGAGATACTAGCGATTTTCATGCTCGCTATTTTTTCTTGTTTTCTTCAAATTTAGCCTTGCACAATTTATGTAAACTTGGCGTGAGGGACCATTAGAATCGCCTTGAAGAGACGAATCTAATGGTACCGGTCTAGTTCTCTAATTTTACGCTTTGAGGAACCTCAATT
This sequence comes from Vicia faba, assembly GCA_948472305.1. Taxonomy (NCBI): domain Eukaryota; kingdom Viridiplantae; phylum Streptophyta; class Magnoliopsida; order Fabales; family Fabaceae; genus Vicia; species Vicia faba. Next base: position 31,848,010 of record OX451740.1, on the reverse strand, counting down.
TAGGGCGTCTGGAGGTTGAAGATGACCTACATGTCGTGCTTCAGCCAATGATAGTGTGACATGTGATTTTTTGAATTTTATCCAATGCATCTATTTTACCATGTGCGCGTCATAGGAACCATTGGATCTGATTACTTTCATTAGTCAGACTTCATCTAACGCGTCACATTTTAAGTCACTTATAATTATTAAAAATTGATTTTGTGTGATTTCCAAAAAAGACCATGATATGCACAGCGCGCCAGATCCATTGGGTCTGTTTACTAACGTGTTTTGACTCTCATCTAATGGTCCATACTTTCCTGACTTTATTTTTATTTTCTGATTTTTTATATTTAATTTTTTAAAACTTTAAAAAATTATAGAAAACTCATTTCTAACCCAAAAATGATGAAAAAATTCACAAAAATATTTTTAAATATTCTCTTTCTGATTTTTTTTCATGATTTTATTTTCAAATTTGATATTTTTTATGATTTTTTCTTTGTTTTGACTTGTTTTTTTAATTGTTTAAAAATACTTCTTGGTATTTTTAAATTCTAAAAAATTTCATCAAGATCATTTTCTTTATTTCTGACTTTCTGAAATTTTTCCTAGAACTTTATTTTGATTTATCCTATTTTTGATCTTTTTTTCACTTATTTGAGTGATTTTAATTAGTTTAAAAATACTTTTCTGTTTTAAAAAATTACCAAAAATTTTATAAAAATATTTGAGGTCATTTCTGATTTTTCTATGGTCTTTTCAAATTTTTCTTTGATACTTTGAATATAGTTTGCTATTTTACCTTTTATTTTCAATTTTAAAAACAATTTAAAATTCATTTTTCTTTTTATTTTATTGATTAAATGCTATTCATTTTTTTAAAATATTCTGGTTATATGATGGTTGATTATAAACTTCATTAACATCATTGGATCTTGGGTATTGAGGTTAACTCCACTAAAATGGATGGATGATTATAATGATAGTTCGATTAAATTTTTGATTCAAATGTATCCGCTCCCTCTTCATCTTATCCCCTTCTCTTTTGTGTTACATGTTGTTAGAGAATGATCTACATATCATCACTCAAAACATATGGCACATAGATTGCTATTGACCGACCTCAAAATATGTGTGAATTCTACATAAGTCCACTTATGATTGGTTAACATAGCGCTAAATTTTGTCCCGATTCGAGAAATGATCATTTGTGGCTCAAACCTATGTTTGCAAGTCCAAGTATGTTTAATTTTAAACCTTTGATCCAATAACCTTGAGGCTCATTATTAGGAGGCTTTGGTCTTATCAATCCTCTAATAAATCATCATAAATTTTTGGACTAAGTGAATCGTTTAAACATCGTTGATCATTTATTGTTGCCTCGATAATTTGAAATGAATGATATACTTTACAAAAAGCAAATGAAAGTTGTTTTTGAGAGGCTTTGATTTTATCAATCTTCTAATGAGTTTTCAAATGCAAGTTTCAAGATGGTCATTCAACTAACCTCTAATTTCTAACTCATTAACAATTGAATTTTATTTTTATGCTTTTACTTTTTTGCTTTTACTTTAAGCACCATTTATCTTAACATTTACATTTCATGTTATTTTCGTCTTTGTTCACTTGAGAATTTATCTTTATGTCATTTTGTTTTGCTCACTTGAGATGTCATTTTCTTTTTGAAGATACCTAATAACCAACTTGAACAATAAAAAACTTTAAGGTTACTTGGACTATTTGGTTACTATCCTTGGCATTTTGGAGTTATGGACTTCTCGGACTTAGGATTAGAGACTTTACCTACCTGGAAACCTTGGTGACTTCTATTGATATTTTGTCTGGAGTTCTTGGGGTTTACCCCAAGACATTGGGTTGTTTATTTTCTTTGTGTGCAGGTTATTTTGATTATATGCCTTGTCTGTGATTGGGAATTAATCTGTATACAGCCGTTACTCTGCCCAATTTTTGTGAAGACTTAATGCATTTGAAGCTTGGTTTTTTAAGAGGTTTATTATCTTTGCTTGTTTGGTTTCAATCCAAAGGATGAGAATTCTACATTGACTCATTATGTCAACTGTTGGCTTCTTGGTGGTTATACAGTTCTTTTCCCTAGCTTTTACCTTATGCTCTAGGATAATCTCTTCATCTCCTCCCACCTTCTTTAATTCCAAAAATATTTTCCCACCTTTTTCAAAACTATTCTTGTTTTCTAAACTTGAACCGCTTTCACAATAAACTTGGATTTAGGTCCATGCATTTTCAAAAATATTTTCTTAATCAAACTTTAATCAACTTAATAATACCTTGATATTTTTGTGATAAGATTAAAAGTCAATCAATCTCATTCAAACCATTTTTTCCATTTTGGCTTTTATACTTAAAACTTTCTGAAAAGATTAGACTCGTGCCAATCATTGTAGTGATGCAAGCTACTATACTTCTATGATATGTAAAGAAGTAAGATATTTTCCACTTGGGTGTTGAGCGAGGCTTTTTTGATTTTAAAATCCAAGTCATATCCTCCACTTTGAGATGACGCAAATTCTGCTTTCTCATAATCGTGGATAGTAAGTATGTTCTTCCAATAGGATAAGACGATGATATCTCGTCTCTTAAAATTAACCAACACACATGTGTTTTAAATTTTTTAAAGGTGAAATACGAGTACCATGATCCCCTATTGCACGGAAGGTGGTACGTAGGAACTAAAGGTTCACAACCGCGGCGGGTGCAAAAAATTATAAAAAATACTTCTTTTCCCATCTCCACCATCTACTTTTTATACAACTTTTATAGCCAAAATACACAAATTTACAAAGAAGTTCCTACGGAGTACCATAGATGTTTAAGGTACTACTACCTTCCCTTTGCATAACCAACCCCCAAACATAGATTCTCTCCCCATCTTTTGGGTTATTCGCTCTTTTACCATTCCTTTGGAAACAATAAAGCACAGTGGCAATTTTTATTTGATCTATGTGAGTCAAGTCAATCCAATGGCTTAGTCTTAACATTTATACCGCTACAGAAAAAATGGAGACTCTACTGGGGACAGGTCGACCAATTGTTGGTCCATCATGGAGTGGGTTGAACCTATCTTTGTTTATTTGTGTATGTGTTGTTATTTGTTGTATATTATATGTTGTATATGTTTGTCTGAATTTTCCTGGTTTTCAGGGTGCTTGGTGATTTCTCATAAGTCCTCTACTCGGACTTAAACCAACTTAAGATAAGACGGGAGGTATAGTCATGTTAACTTTGAGGGATTAATCTTGGCCACCAAAATAATTTCTTCAAATCCTGATACATCTTCGTAGCACCTGGATGAATACTCAAGCCACTTCGATTTCCTTCCTCAAGAATACTTTTCTTAAGCTCTGGAACATATGGAACAAACACTTTATTACTAAGCCCCAACCCACCATTTTCATCCACTTGGAACTCACCATTGTTACCTTGGTTTATCAACATTAGTCGATCCACCAAACTCGAATCAGATTACTGACCTTCTCGAATTTCTTCAAGAATACTACTAGTCAGTCTCAACATTCCCAACTTCAAATTGTTAGGTGTCTCTTCACATACCAAACTCATGTCTCTAAATTGCTCGATCAATTCCAACTCCTTCATCGTAAGCATCAACATATGCAAGGAATTCCTACTCAAAGCATCTACTACCATATTTGCTTTACCAGGATGGTAACTCAAATCAAAATCATAGTCTTTCAAAAGTTCGAGCCAGCTCATTTGCCTCATATTTAATTATTTCTAGTCAAACAAGTATTTCAGACTTTTATGATGGCTAAACACTTCAAATTTAGAGCCAAAAAGATAATGTCTCCAAATTTAGGCAAAATCAACACCAGAGTAGTCGTCAACTTCTTCTTTAGTTCTACAAAACTTTCTTCACACGCAACATTCCACACATAATCTTGACCCTTTCGAGTCAACCTAGTTAACGGTAATTCCAACTTAGAAAATACCTTAATAAACCATCGATAATAGCCAGCTAAACCAAGAAAATTTTGAATCTTGGTAGCGGACTTCAAAGTCTCCTATTGGAAGATAGCACCAACTTTAAAAGGATCCACAACAATTCCACCACTAAAAATCACATGGATGTCGTACCCCAAATTTCTCCTACCTCGATGATTGTATTTTTCGAGATTGAAATAGAAGAAATATTTAATTAAATACGGTACAACAGTATCTGATGGCTCATCTCTATCCAAGACAATTAGGGGGTGTATTTTAATTCAGGAAGGTGGGGCTTTTTGAATCAGAAAGACCCATAAACTTATTCACGAAGCATGTTGGCCTATGGCCCATGACATTCGAAAATGGATTTTCGTTTCAAAATTAATAATTACTAAGTTATTAAACTATTAAGTCCTTAAGTTTAAGTTGTTTGAAGTTAAATTAAATTAAAGTCATCCCATTTTCCCTTTTTGTTATTTGTTGTTTCATTTTAAAGAAAAATATTAGTTTTATTGATTTTTATAAACTATTTATTAGTAAAATGGAATTTGCTGTATTAAAATAGAGGAGGTGTAATTACAAACCATAAGCCCATTGAGTTTTTGGCCCAGTGGACAGTCATTACTATTTTTTTAAGAAAAGGTTGTCGTTATAATTTTTTTGATTAACATCTTATTTTATTTTAATAAAGGGTTTGTTTTAGGAGAAATTTATTAGATTAGTAAAGGCCGGTTGGGCTTGGTTGCATAAAACAAACATTTTTGCTGTAATAAGTAAAAAATGAAATAAGATGGGCTGAATACAAACAATAATAATGCACACCCATTTTCTTGAACATTAGCGCAAAGCCCAATTCCTATTAACAACAACTGCGCAAATCATATCCTAAATTAATGCACATTTTGTGGCAAAAACCAGCACTGTAGAAATTAAACTCATAACCAAATCTTCAGTATAGCTATTACACCAAATCAAATCTCCATCTAAAGATTATAACAAAATATACAACTCAGAATCAATTTTCAAAGCAAATCCAAGCATTACAGTAAAACAAAATCAACATTCTAAATCCCAATCAAATCAATTACTACAATTCAAATCCCTAATTGATTTACAATTCCTAAATCTAAGGTTATAAAAGCAAATTGGTAAAAACCTAAATCGAGCCCTATAAATACAAAAGAAAAAATACAGTAGAGGGGGCGGATTTTACAGTAAACAAAATATACAACGACAATACAGGGGGCCGGCTGTAATACAAAAAAAGGAGAAATACAGAAGACGGACAAGAACGAGAACTGAGGATGAATTTGAAAGAAGAACACCATACAGAGGAAGACGAAGAAGATCGGTTAGGGTTTCAATCTCTGAAACCCTAACTGTGTGAGTCGCCGCTAATCGCTATCTCCACCGCTGACCACCGAGCTCCACCGTTGCTCCACTACCACCATCCTCAAGCTCTGCAACCCGCTGAATCAAAGAAGAGGGAGGATTAGCAAGAATTGATCAAAAGACGAACGATTGGATGTTCAATCATGGAAAAGGGGTAAAACATTTCTTAGCTTTTTTCATTTGTTTAGGGATGTTGGGTTTCAGTTAGAGGAAGCTTAGGGATGCGCCGCCACGATGACGGTAAGGTGCTAGGGTTTACAGGGGATACATCGAAATAAAAAAGAAGACAAGGGTTTAAGTGTTGTGTGAGAGAGAAAGAGAAGCTGTAACAATCAAAACAACAAAATGAATTAAAACCAAAGTTATAATCTCCGTCCAATCACATACACACGCTCCCATAATAACTAATGTGCTCCCTCGTTAATATCCATTTGATAATGATCAAACAGCAGCTAGGCCAAGTTCCACGGTGAACCCACGCCCCCTCCCGCAGGTAATCAACCTGAACCTCTCCAAAGCTGTAACGGGCTTAGGCCTAATAGTGTCCGCACCCCCCTTTTGCCACTTTGCTAAACCATGAAACTAAATCACACCCCCTGCCCGGAAAACATATGTGGGCCTGCCCAAGTTCTACTTTTTACACCCCTGCTTTTGCTACTCAGTTTAAAACTGCACCCCTTGCCTAATTAATTATTTTTTACATTTTTATTATAACTATTATATTTTAATTTTATTTTCTTATTATTACCATTTATTTTTATATTATATTATTATCCTTTAATTTTATTTTCTTACTATTATAATTATTATTTAGGGTTTGTAATAATTATTATTATTATATGATATCAATTTTTATATTATATGTAAATATTATATGATCATTTAAATTATTTTTATTCAAAAAATTGCATACATTATTTTACTATATTATTTGCATTAAATATTTTTTTAATCATGCATTAATAAAGATATTTTTGCAGTTAATACGATTAAAAAACACGCAACAAACAACAAACTATTTTTTGCAATAAACTAAGCTAATTGTGATGCGGTGGGAGAACTGATTTGAGGGTTTTGCGTTTGATCGCAAATGTTGTGGCTAGCAAGAGTCGCCACCGACTTTTCTTTTATCCAAAAGGAAAGGTGAAAAAGCACAGGAAAGACCTTTGAGATTGTTTCTTGAGTTCGGGGGGTAGATTATGAAGAGGGAAGGTATTAACACCCTTTTCATCCATGGTTTTCCATGGGATCTTAGTTACTTGCTAGATCACTTGCTTTTTGTTTTGAAATTATGCATGGTGTGGTTTTGAAAGTATTTTGTAAAAGAGGTCATTCGTTTAGGCAACCTTTGTAATGATTCTCGTTCGTAAGAATGCATACAAAGATGTTTGTCTTTTTGAAAATGTTTTCAATGTTTTGTAAGATGTTTTTGAAATGTGTGTGTTGGTTTTGAAAATAGCAAGGATAGTTGTTTGAAAATAGAGCAAGTAACTAGAAGTAACCTACCTACTCAAAAGTCTTTCTTATGCATTTTCTATTCCTTTGACATTGTTGTCTTACCATTGATTTGGTAAACAACCCTATCTTTAGATGTAAACGGGACGGGCGTGGGTTATCGTACAACCATGATTAGCAATGTTGCACAGTATCTTAGCATTTTTTGAGGGACCAAGATCATTTTGTAAGGAAACTTTGAATAGCGTCATCGAGGAACTACGATCTTACACTTGTTTGTTTTGCCAAGATACTTCGCATGCGTAATATGGCTATTTTTGTATAAGGCAACCTAGTGGAGAAACCCTAAGGATGCTTGTGTTCAAGTGTGTTATTTTCATGCTTTGTTTGTCTTGTATTAGGGTTTTCTGTTTGCTTTGTTTTGATCTTGTCATACAAACCCTAATTACTAGCATGGTATATAAAAGCGGTAAATTGCGTAATTAAAGATTACTACGTTATTACAATATTTTTATGGGAGGGGGGAATACAAATTGTGAATGGGGATTTGCAATAATGTAAATCTAATTAAGCTATTACAACCAAATTGAATATGTACAAGTATTGGAATAAATAAAATACAAGATATATTAAACATGCAAAGTTGTATGAATGCAAAGAATATTTTGTGTGGTTTTTTTATGTGAAAAAAAGTTTTACCCTAAACCTAATAAACATTAAGAAAGGAAATTATTTCTTGAAAACCAAAGTTAACCCTAATTTCTAATTTAAAAGAAAATAAAGTTCTTATGGTATTATTTTTTGTGTATTTGTGTATTAAAAATAATAAATAATATTTTACGAAAATATTTAGTTTTTATATATGTCAAAAATAAATATTTGCAAGTATGAATGAGAAGAAATAAAAATAATTAACCTAATTCTATTATATTGTATTTACAAGTTTATTTAAGAAAATAATTAGTATATAGTTTAATAAAAATATTTTTCATGTGAAAATAAAATAAAAAAAAACCAAAAATGCAATATTTATCATATTTATATTTTTCATGATTTTATGTATTTAAGAAAATATTTAATTAAACAAAAAAAGAGAATAAAACAAATAAAATAAAATAATTGGGCCAGGGGTGTCACAAGTAAGTAGGATGCATGGTGTTAGCAAAAACCAAAAGGCCCATGAAACAGAAGCCCAACGCTGCAAGGGATAAAAAAAGTGGAAAAATGTGAGAAAATGCAAAAGGCAGCGCCAAGGCTCGAACCGTGACCTTAAGCATTTTTGCGCGCTGTCTTACCACTGGGGTGACTGTACATCCGTTAGTTTATATGGAACAATAAAAACATATTGCAAAACATTTCCTTGGCCATGTACTTCATCTTCTTCCTCAAGCTGGCCGGACCTCCTGCAACTCTTTCATCTCTCAACAAAAATGGAAATTGATAACATGAATGTTATAGCATTTTGTCCCACAATTCTAACCATGTGCATAACTAAAACTATAAGTCCAAGATTAAAGAGAATTTTAATGGTCCTAATTCTTAACCTAATTTTTCCAGGAACTTCAAGTTCAAAATTCTCTCAACTTAAGCCTAATAAATGCAAGTTATGGATACATACAGCTTTGTAGAAATAATATCTACATTGTTTATTCACAAATCATGGCCAATGGATACCTGTATGAAGAGATAGAAGTTGAGATTCTTACCTCTTTCAGCTGAGATCGTGAATGGAGTTTGAGTTAGATTTAAGAAGGCCTGAAGGTTGCTTTAGCTTGCTTGAACTTCCCTGAGTGTGTTCCAACCCTTACCTTGCTTTGAAAGTGTCTGAAACTCTCTATCCAAGTCAACCTGCAAGCTTGGAAAACAAAAATGGCAGATGAAGGAGAAGGAGTTACAGCGCAGGGATGATGGTCTGGATCACTTAGATATGAGGTAGGTAAAGTGTTTGGATGATTAAAACTTGAAACGCACGAGCCAATTTGTGGATTGCTATGCTTATGCAAAAACTGCAAGTTTTTGATAGTTTTTTAGTGATATGGAGTTTTGGAGTGTTTCAGGCCCTTAGCAATCGTGTTCTCAACTGTAACATGTTTATGTATTAGTATGGAATAGGTTTCAGGTCAGCTTCACAACCAATCTTTGAGTTGTAGGCTTTTTGCACACTTTCTTGCTTTTGAAGCAAAGTGAAGGGACAAGTCTCTACATGCTTGTACTGGCTTGCTTGGGGTTGGTATGAGTTCTATACAAGTTGCCTTAGTTCTGTAGTACTTGTGTGTGCAGAGATGACAGGTCCAATGCTCAAGATTTGTAAAGTTGCAAAAGTCATACTTTTCCAAAATGGCAATGGCAACTTTGTGCCATTTATGGAAATAATGTTTGGACAAAGACCTTTGGGCTTGGATTAAGACTTTGTCAATTGAGTAAGCATTAAATTATGGAGTAAGAAACAAGTTTGAGACCTGTAAAGCATGGATTAGGCAGCATAGGTTCTGATTTGAACTTTGTTCTTCACGAAATGGCTTGAAAACAAAGTGAGAAATTGCCAACTTCATCTATTTGATTCTCCTCACTCAAAAATGATCTCAAGGAGTTATTGGACATTTTGGAAAGCTTGCAGTGTGCTCTATAACTCATCTTTGAAATGCATTTCAATATTCCTCTTGTAACTAAGTGAAAAATTGCCATGAATTTAGGTCAAAAACCTGCCTAAATTAGGGCAGAATTTCACTAAGTTATTTTAGTTCATGGGCATGTATTCACATAATTATATCTTGAGATACAAGCATCTTTAAGGAAAAATGTGTGAGGAAAATTTGTATATTTCATGGATATCTACAACTTTCATGTTGGTAATTTCCTTTGAATCATCTTGCATCATGGTGAAAAAATTGCTTAAAGTTGAGAAAAAATAAGAAATTTTCTATACTTAGAAAATTTTCTAAGTTAAGAAAATTTCAAATTTTAAAACCAAATCTTCAATATTTGATTCCTTGATGAACAAGTTTCACATTTTGACATGTTTTTTATGAATTATGATCCTTGGCACTTGATTTTGACCAAAAAGTCAAAGTTTGACTTTTCAGTATACAATTGACTTTTGATTAGTTGACTACAAAGTTCATTTGTCAATCCAATGAAATTGCAATGTTTTGAACCATGTAATTAGGTCAAGATGATACAATTGAATCCTTGAAATCATATTTAAAACCAATTGGTCATTTGCTAGGTCAAAAATCAGAAATTGCCCTTCCTCAATCCAAATCCTAATTTTGACCATTTTGCCCTTTTGATGATTTGATCAAATTTCTTGGAGAATTGTGATCCAAACTTGATCAAATGATACATATGTGTCTAGAATGTTGATGTGGATAAAAAATTATGAAGTTTGACTGTAAATTGGCCATGGTTGACTTTTTTTCCAATATAGTTGATTTTTAGGTCAACTGTCCAGTTGACTGATAAAAAATGTGGTTCAAGGCTTGAAACTTGTCATGAGAAATCTTAGGGGTCCATAATGATGTTTTAAAGTCATATGAAGCATTGATAGTCCAAAAGTCCTTGTGCAAACTCAAACCCTAATTTTGGGTTAACAATGTAAGATGAGATGTCATGAGCTGACCAAACCCTAATCCAGTCTTGAGTCAAAGAGATCTTGTGAGAAAAGTCTTGATAAATGAGAGGGAAAATTTTGGGGTACAACAGCTGCCCCTGTTCAATCTTCTTAAACCTGAAGATTTAGATTGGTGAGCTTTTCCATTCGTGGCTCGAAGGTGAAAGATGATTGGACACTAGAGTGCCCATAAATTTGCACTCGACGATGTGTAGTTGAGGGAATGGGCTTAAAGATGCCATTTGGGGAAGTGATATAATCTTTTTGGAGATGGTATTATAGATGCCATCAAAAATGTTTGTTGAATTGTAAGTTTGTAAGCAGAAAGAATGAGTATCAGAACAGAGTCCTTGTCTGGAGCGTGTCTGAACTGTATCTGAAAGTTGATTTTGACTAAGTACCAGAATGGCATCCACGTTTGGAGCATATTCGTACTGTATCTGGGGAATGAAACTGAATGAGTATCAGAATGGCATCCGTGTCTGGAGCGTATTCGTACTGTATCTGAAATTTGAATCTGAATGAGTATTATAATGGCATCCGTAATTTGAGCATATCTGAACTGTATCAAAAGGTTGAACATGAATGAGTATTAGGATGGAATTCGTATCTGGAGCGTATCTGAACTGTATCTGGAATCTGAATCTGAATTAGTATCAAGACGACATCCGTAACTGGAGCGTATCTGAACTATATCTGGAATCTGAATCTGAATGAGTATCAGGATGGCATCCGTATCTAGAGCGTATCTGAACTGTATCTGAAATCTGAATCTGAATGAGTATCAGGATGGCATCCGTGTCTGGAGCATATCTGTACTGTATTTGATTGCATATTGTTAACGATAGTTGTTTAATCTTATCCTGAAAAGGGTAAAATGTTAGCTGAAATAAAGTTATATTGCATGAAATGTATGATGCAATGTATTTGCTTTATCAATGTTTATGATATGTGGATGCAATGTATGCGCATGTAAGCTGATTTGATGTATTGCTATTTGATTGAGGAAAATAAATCCTTGAATGCTGCTGAGGACATGTTGAATTTCCATGTCTTGAGGTTGAAGTACTGACGAACTCTTGTTGAGAGAAGTAAATTTTGTTGTGAGGGTAATTCCATATACTGCTTATAAGATCTGCTTGGGGAATCCTGAGAAATTTGACGATTTCTACTGGGGATTAATAATGTGAAATTTGTTCCGCTGGGGATCTAAATGACGTACTGTAGGGATTGCTTATGGAATAGCCTAGGGACATTTTCCCGTCCTTTCAACCTATCAGTAATTGTCTTTCTCATTTTGTTTATTTGTAAATAGTAATTATGTTCAAATGCATATGTTCATCAATGAATCATTGGACGTTTTTGCAAATAAAACACAAGTGTAACGAAAAAGATAAATAGTTTGCTGTACTTTCAAAGAGATATCATTGTATTGACTTTGAATAAGTATTTTGTACAAAGGAGAAAAACATTCTAGTAAGAGAATGGTGCCATAAAACAAGAAAAGTTTATACAAAGAAAGATAGCTATGTGTAATAATCCCATGGGGTTCCCATTCTGCTATAGCCTTCATATCTCCGAATATCTTGTCTATTTGTTGCTTCGTCGAAAGATGATTGAATTGATCAGAAACTCCGAGTTTGTCAGTGGAAGTCAAAGGTTGTCCGTAAAGTGATCCGACGAGACATAGTCATACGCTTTAATTCCCTAACTTTTGCCTGGACCGCCCTTTTGGGTTTTCAGTCCACCGGGAAACCCTTTTTTTCCCAAGTCGTCCTTTCGAGTTTTCAACTTGCCGGGTGTACAGATTTTTTATAATTTTTATCCCTAATTTTTGCCCGAACCCTTTTGGTTCGCCGGGATGCCCTTGTTTTTCCTAGGTGTGTCAACCTAGCGAGTCTCTAATGCATAGTATCTTTTGACTATGTCCGCGTTCGCAGGGTGTGGCAGGTTGTCACCGTCCATGGTGGTCAAGACCATTGCCCCACCAGAGAATATGTTCTTGATTACAAATGGTCCTTCATAGGTAGGAGTCCATTTGCCCCTGGGATCACTTTGTGGCAAGATGATACGTTTGATCACTAGATCCCCAACTTGATATACTTGGCGCCTGACTTTCTTGTTGAAAGCCTTGATCATTTGTTTTTGATATATCTGACCATGGCAGACAACAGTAAGTCCCTTTTCATCAATTAAGTTCAGTTGATCAAGTAGAGTCTGGATCCAATCGTATTCATTCAAACCTGCATCCTTCATAATTCTCAGAGAGGGGATTTGAACCTCAATAGGTAGAACAACCTCCATTCCATATACCAAAGAATAGGGTGTTGCCCCGGTTGATGTGCGAGTCGTGGTACGGTACCCATGGAGAGCGAATGGTAACATCTCATGCCAATCTTTCTATGTGATTGTCATCTTTTGTATGATCTTCTTAATGTTTTTATTTGCAGCTTCGACAACATCATTCATCTTTGGCCGATAGGGAGAAGAATTGTGATGCTCAATCTTGAATTGCTCGCACAAGGCGGTGATCATAGTGTTGTTAAGATTTGTACCATTGTCAGTGATGATCCTTTCCGGGATACCGTACTGGAAAATGAGATTTTGCTTGATGAAACGGGCAACAACATTCTTAGTAACGGAAGCGAAGGAAGCTGCTTCGACCCACTTTGTAAAATAGTCAATGGCCACTAGGATGAAACGGTGTCCATTAGAGGCTGTTGGCTTGATTTCTCCAATCATCTCAATTCCCCACATAGCAAAGGGCCAAGGAGCCGTCAAGAAATTCAGAGGAACTGGAGGTACGTGCACCTTGTCAGCATAAATTTGACACTTATGACAGGTCCGAGAGTGTTGATGGCAATCTGCTTCCATGGTAGACCAATAATAGCCTGCCCGTGGGATTTTCTTTTCCATCGTATGCCCACTGGAGTGGGTGCCAAAAGCACCTTCATGTAATTCAGCCATGATCTTTTCCGCTTCAACCTTATCCACACACCGAAGCAGAATGGAGTCATGATTACGTTTGTACAGGATTCCATTACTAAGGAAGAATTTAGCAAAGAATCTCCTTAAGAACTTCTTATCATTGATTGAAGCTCCTTCTGGATATTCTTGAGCCTCGAGATACCTCTTGACTTCATGAAACCAAAGCTGGTCCATTACCTCTTCAGTATTAATCTCGTGACAGTGCGTCGATTCATCCATTTGTTCGATGGTGATCTGGGGAGCCTCGTTATCCCAATTAAGTTTAAACATAGATGACATTGTGGCTAGAGCATCTGCTAGCTGATTTTCTTCTCGCGGGAAGTGCTCAAAGGTAATCTTCTCAAAATATGGTAGCAAGGTCAAAACATGTTCTTTGTAAGGGATAAGATTTGGGTGTTTAGTGTCCCATTCCCCTTTGATCTGACTGATGACCAAAGTTGAATCTCCAAACACATCTAAAGATTTGATTCCCAAGTCTATGGAAGCCCTGAGACCAAAGATGCATGTTTCGTACTCCGCCATGTTGTTTGTACAATTGAAGCAAAGTATGGCAGTAAATGGAGTATGACACCCTTTCGAAGATATAAGTATAGCGCCGATACCATTACCAAGTGCATTGGAGGCTCCATCAAAGAACAGGGTCCATCGGGATCCTTGTTCAGGTCCGTCATATGGCCTGATTTCTTCATAGTTGTCCAATGTCATGATGTCTTCATCTGGGAATTCAAATTTCATGGACTGATGATCTTCTACAGCTTGATGAGCAAGATGATCAGCTAGCACACTGCCCCTTATAGCTTTCTGGGTAGTATATTGCATGTCGTATTCTGTCAGGATCATCTGCCACCTAACTATTCTCCCAGATAGAGCAGGCTTCTCGAAGATGTATTTCATCGGATCCATCTTAGATATCAACAAGGTAGTATGAGTCAGCAAATACTGTCTTAGCCGGCGAGCAGCCCATGCCAGCGCACAACATGTTTTCTCGAGCAGTGAATATCTGGTTTCACAGTCAGTAAACTTTTTGCTCAGGTAATAAATAGCGTGCTCTTTCCGGCCAGACTCGTCATGCTGCCCCAATACACACCCCATTAAGTTTTCTAAAACAGTCAGATACATGATCAGTGGTCTTCCCTCGACTGGTGGTATTAAAACAGGAGGCTCTTGTAGGTACTCTTTGATCTTTTCAAAAGCAAACTGGCATTCATCATTCCATCTGACTGCTTGATCTTTCTTCAATAGTTTGAAGATTGGCTCACAAGTAACTGTTAAGTGAGAAATGAATCTGGCAATATAGTTCAAGCGTCCTAAGAATCCTCTGACTTCCTTCTCAGTACGAGGAGCAGGCATTTCTTATATTGCTTTAACCTTGGCAGGATCGACCTCAATGCCTTTGTTACTGACGAAAAAACCTAAAAGTTTACCGGACCGTACTCCAAATGTGCACTTGTTTGGATTCAACCTTAGCTTGTATTTCTTTAGTCTCTCAAACAACTTTTGCAAGTGATCCAAGTGCTCTTCCTCTATTTTTGATCGGGCTATCATATCGTCTATGTAGACCTCTATTTCATGATGTATCATGTCATGAAACAAAGCTACCATGGCGCACTGATAGGTTGCCCCAACATTCTTCAGTCCGAATGGCATCACTTTGTAGCAGAATGTGCCCCACTGTGTGACAAATGTAGTTTTCTCCATGTCCTCAGGTGCCATTTTGATTTGGTTATATCCTGAGAATCCGTCCATGAAGGAAAACACTTTGTATTGGGCTGTATTGTCAACCAAGATATCAATGTGGGGAAGTGGAAAATCATCTTTAGGGCTGGCCCTATTCAAATCTCTATAGTCCACACACATTCGTACTTTTCCGTCTTTTTTAGGTACGGGAACAATGTTGGCGACCCATTGAGGATAGGAAGTGACAGCCAAGAATCCGGCATTGAATTGTTTCATGACTTACGCTTTGATTTTCTATGACATGTCGAGTCTCATGCGACGAACCTTTTGTTTTACTGGAGGGCAATCTTCTCTTTTCGGCAGACGATGTACCATGATGTCTGTATCAAGTCCCGACATATCCTCATATGACCAGGAAAAGATCTCAACATAATCATGCAACAGCTGAATCAGACGCTCCTTGACACTAGGCTCCAGATTTGCACCCACCTTGACCTCTTTTTTATCCTCCTCGATACCTAGATTGATTGTATCCACAGGTTTCTCGTGAGGTTGAATGGCTCTTTCCTCTTGTTGTAGTAGTCTGGCCAGTTCCCCTGGTACTTCACAATCTTCCTCACCTTCATCTTCGGCTTGGTAGATTAGATCTTTAGAGTCACAAAGTCCATAGCAGTATCGTTACCCATGGGATCCTGAATGGAGGGGTACCTGGATTTGTGAGTGTGGGTGTGTGTAAGGGTATAGCCATCCTTAAAAAATAAAATGTAAAAGAAAAACAATGAGCACAAAAGTTTGTATGTGAAAAAAGTCCATGATTCATTGAATGTCATATGAAGATGAAATAAAAACCCTTACAAATGGACCATTGTGCCTCAGGAAAGACACAAGGTTTTAAATGTGCGAATTGTTTGTGAATATTACAAGTCCAACAGAAATGTAAAGATAAATTACTGAGGGATGAAAGTTATTGGGACAAAGTCTCTGGCCTCCCAATTGCGAATTCCTCCGTTAACAGTAGGAAAGATCCAATCCTCCAAGCTGCAATCCTCTTCACCATCTTCCGCCACATTGACCTCTCAGTTGCTAATCTTCAAGGGTGGCCCTCCAGCACGGGCACAACGCACAGCCTTCTGAGCACTTGAAGTGAACCCTAAGCCAAACTTGTCAGATTTATATGGAATGTCCGGAAGTTGCCCCCAGATGGTGCATCCACCCTCCTCTACTAATGCTTTGGCGTCCTTCAGAGATGACATCCGGAGTGAAGGTCTTGTGATCTTGGGAATCTGGGTCGCAGTCTTGGTCACTGCTACCTCTTGGGGAACCTCTTCGAAATGTTGAAAAGGAGTTTCAATGAACTCGCCGTCCAATTCCATATACCGGAAGGAATTGAGGTGGCTAATCATATACTCTTCCTCTCCGTGGACAGTGATAATCTTTCCCTGGACCAAATATTTCAGCATCTGGTGCAGTGTAGAGGTGACAGCACCGGTATTATGGATCCACGGTCGTCCTAGCATACAGGAATAAGAGGGGCGGGTGTCCATTACATAGAAGGTTGAGTTGAAAGTTTGAGTCCCAACCTTTATGGGGATATCCACCTCCCCGTGCACCATCCTCTTTGAGCCATCAAATGCTCTCACGACTATGTTACTGGGTTTCAACGTCAGACCTTCACAGTCTAGTCAGTCGAGAGCTTTCTTCGGTAAAACATTCAAAGATGAACCAGTGTCCACCAAGACATGGGCCAAAGTTGTTCCTCTATATTCCATAGAGACATGCAATTCCTCGTTGTGCTTTCTTCCCCTTGGTGTCAGATCAGCATCAGAGAAACCTAGGCCGTTATCCGCCGTCAAGCTGGCCACACAACCTTGATATTGGCCAGCCGATGTCTCTTGAGGCACATGGGCTGTCTTTAGGAATTTCACCAGGGCTTTCGCATGTGCTTCAGAACACAGCAGCAATGCCAACATGGAGATTTTGGAGGGAGTTTTCCCCCAACTGTTCAACTACGTTGTAGTCGCTCTTCTTTATTATTCTCAAGATCTCCTCCATTTCCTTCTTGGAGGTTTCGGGGATAGTCAGTGGTTGAGCCTTCGTCTGGACAGGCTCTACTTAAATAATTTTTCCTTGAGTTTCAGCAGTAGGAGTGTTAGTAGGGATAACAGCAGGGGTTGTGTCGTCTTTGTCAATAGCAGAACTTGCAGATATGATTATTGGTACGGAGGTAACCTTTGGAACAACCACGGGTCCAAAAACTGCCTTAGGAGGGGCAATTTCTGGAGAGAAGATTCTACCGCTACGGTTAATCTTACTGGTTCCGGAAATATTTCTAATGTCGGAGTCTTCTTATTCAGAGTTTATCTCTTTGGTGGCCAGCCCATCTTGTTTGATACCATGGTAGTAGATGTCTCCACCGTAATTCCACGACATTGTTTTGTCTGATTCATACAAGACTGGCCCAGGCATTGTGATTATAAGAGGAGTAGTTTTCGGAACTGATGTAATTCTAACGGGTCTTTTGGGGACCCTGGAAGAATTAGCGGATATGGTGATGATTGAAACGTCTTCAACAGGAACAGGTGAAACAGGAGTACTTTCAAACAGAATCTCTTGGTTGTCTATCAAGCGTTGAATGCCTATTTTCAACAAAAGGAAATCAGTTGGTGAGGATAAGAAAAGATGGTAGTCTTCATTACAACCCAGGAATACACCAGCTTTCAACAAGTTTATCTTAACGATTGGGAGTGGAGTCAAGAGTTCATCAATGGTGGTAACAAACAAATCTTCTTCAACAACATTAGTGTGGTGACCATGTCTAGGCATAGGAGCAGAAATGACGTTTGGCTTCTCGGGCGCATCAAATTCAATCTCTTTTGCCTCTATAAGGTCTTGAATTTTGTTTTTCAAGGCCCAACAGTTGTTAGTGTCGTGACCCGGACTTTCAGAATGATATGTGTGATACGGTGGGAGAACTGACTTGAGGTTTGCGTTCGTATTCGCACTTGTGCGGTTGAGCAAGAGTCGCCACCGACTTTTTATTTTATCCTAAAGGAAAGGTTAAAAAAGCACAGCAAAAACCTTTTGAGATATTTCGTGGGTTCGGGGGGTAGATTATGAAAATGGAAGGTATTAGCACCCTTTTCATCCATGGTTATCCATGGGCTCTTAGTTACTTGGTTTTTTAGATCACTTGCCTTGATTGCTTAAAAATGGTGTATGTGTGTTTGAAAATGTTTTTGAAGAGATGCCTTGTCTTAGGCGACCAATGTATTTGACTCGTGTTTGAGTGTTTTACAAAAGTGTGGATCTTTTCGAAAAGATGTTTCAAATGTTTTTGAAAGTTTGTTTGAAAGTGTTGTGGATTGTGGTTTTTGAAAAGAAGGCAAGTGTTTTTGGCAAGTTTGATCTCAAGTAACTAAGAGTTTTGTCTACCCTATTGTACTCAAAGGTTTTCGTTATGTTTTAACCCCTTTTTAACAATTTTGTTTCACCATTGAATTTGGTGGACAATCTTGCGTTTAGGAAGTTTATTCGGGACGGGCGCGGGTCATCGTATGAACCATGAATGCAATGATGCCAAGTGTCTTTGGCAATTTGCTTTGAAGGGACTATGATCATTCCGTTTAGGCAACACTTTGAGACTTATGATCATTTGATTTGGTTTTGCCAAAGATACTCGACGTGCAAGCATGGCCCATTTTGGAAGGCAACATGTGGGGTTACCCTAGGGGGTGCAAGTGTGATTGTGTATTGATTACATGTATTTGTCTTGTATTAGGTTATCTAGCGTTTGATTTTATGTACATGCAAACCCTAGGTCTAACCATGGTATAATTGGAAAACTGTAAAATGTAAAATCTATGCTATTACAGAATGGTATCCGGGAGTGGGGGTACAAGTGTATGAATGGGGATGAGACTTATAGTATCCAATAAGTTACAACCAAATCGAATTCGCAATCAAATGTAAATATCGAATATACAAATATAAGATAAACAAATGTGTATAGGGCAATGTGAATGGATTTGCATTGTGTAAGTGTATAATGTGAAATATATTGTAAGTGTACAAGTATGTGTGTATGTGGATATTTACAGGTGCGACAATATGAAATTAAGGCGAGATTAGGGTATTTGACCTAAATATGTGTTTTAAGGAATCTTTGATTTGTATATTTTTAATATGTACAAAAGAAAATGTTTTTAATTAAATCGTATGTTCAAGTTCTAATTGAAAAATGTATAAGATGCATCATTGTTTATTATATACAAAAATGTTTTAATTAAGTGTTTAAGAGTTTAATGTTAAAAAAATGTATTTTATCAATTATGTACAAAGTATATTTTAATTAAAAGAAGATATTTTCAAATTTAATGATATTGTATAAAAATAAAATGTATCTTATGTGTATGTACAAAATTAATGTTTTAAAATTTATGTACAAAGTATATTTTAATTAAAAGAGTAGAAAGTCATTTTCAATTTTAAGTATATGATATAAAAAATGTATTTTTTATGTGTTATGTGGTTATATTTTAATTGTCTATGTACAAAAGAATATCCTTATTAAATGCTAGGAATTTAAATTGTGTAAAAAAAGAAGTGTGTTCTTAATTGTTATGTACAAAATATATTTCAATTAAAAGGATAGAAAAGTATTTTTAATTTTAGTTATATGATAAAAAAATGTATTTATTGTTTATGTACAAATATGTATTTCAATTATAAAAAGAATATTTTGATGTCAAAAGGGTTTTATAATGTTTTGTTTTTAAAACACTTGGAAACTAAAATATACCAAGAAGGAAATGGGCTTTAGACAGGGCATTGGGACGAGGCCCATTCGCTTGAAACGGATTTTAGGGTTTGTGAGAAAAGTTTCAACAGAGAAATGCTTTAGGGTTCGTGAGCGGCGCGTTTATGGAGGTTCATCGTTCTTCTTCTGATTTTGAGTGATTCCGCCGTCTAGCCACCAGCGCCAACCCCCAAATCTCTCTTCCCTCTATGGCCCGAGCTCAGTGGTCTTATGAAACAAGGTTCGTTTTTGATGTTTATGTTCCTTTCTCTTTTACGAATTGCATGCGTTGTTTCAATTTGAATTTTGATTCTTAAATCTGTATTACTATGGAGGTGGTGGAGAAGAAAGAGGGAGAAAAGCTTACTACCTGACCTTGGAGAAGGAGGAAAGAAAAAAGGATGTGGCGCTCAGGAGGCCGGGACGGCGAGGAGGACAGACGTTCGCGCTTTGAACTCCCGATATCTTTTATCTTGTTGCCATTTTTTAGGGTTTTGATGATGATTTAACCTGAAAAACCCTCTTGAAACGATTCACTTCTTTATCTCTTCTTTCCTACTGTGTTGGTTGAAATGTGACGCTTGCTTTTGAATATTTTCTCTCTTCTTCTCCTATTGCCCTGAACTTTCGTTGAGTTGGATGCCTTCTGAGATATTTTATTGCCCAGTGATGTTTATACTGAGGGCCTAGGGTTGAGTTTCCCTTGAGTATTCGTATGCTTTAGAACATTTGCTTCCTTGACACTTTGCCTTGAATGGCCTTCTGAGATGCCTCTTCTGTATGCTTATGTTGCCTTAAACTTTTGAATGCTTGCTTGTATCGCCTTGTTCTGCTTGCCCCATGATGTTTTACTGAGGGCTTAGGAGTTGGTTTTGAATGCTTTTGGTCCTTTGAACTGGTATCCTGGCTTTTAGATTAATGCAGGTTCTGAGTAGGTTTCAGCAGGTCTGAGTTTAGGCCAAGGTATTTTAGTTGTATGCAGGTTTAGACAGTTTGAATGCTTTTTAGGTTATGCTGGTTATTGCTGGATTTGTTTCAGCAAGTTTCAGGTTTGGACAGGGGTTGGTATGCTGGTATGGTTTTGGTACAGGCTATGTGTTTTTGGTTCAATCTGTTTGATGCTTAAGCTTTGACAGGTTATGATTATCACAGGTTTTTGGGTTTGTATGTTTTTCTCTATGTTTTTGTGTTGGAGGCTTAGCATATGCAGGTTAGGGTGTTGGGAGGTTATACTGGTTCAGGCAGGTCGTGTATGAACTTGAGCAGGTTTTGAGTTTTCTTTGCTTTGTGACAGGTTCAGCAGGTTTAAAGGTTGAGAAACTGGTTTATGGCCCCTTTTCTTATGCAGGTTATGCTTGGTTTTTATGTGTGTAGTTTGTATGTTGAGGCAGGGTTGTGGTGTTTCAGGTTAAGCTCCAGTATATGGTTGATGTATTGGGGCCTTGGCAAGTTATACTGTGTGTATCTCTTCTCGCCTTTAGCTTATCAGGATTTTTGAGTTTTGTATATTTTTTGTCTTGTTATGCTGAACTGTCTAAGCCTAAAGCCTGCCTCTTATCTCTCTTCTTTTTCTCTCTATAGTACAGTTAATATATTTAATATGTTTGTGCTGTACTTTTTTGTTCTGAAGGGGCCCCTTCTTGTTGGGAAATGATGATAAAGATGTTGGTTGCTTGCATACAATTTCTCTGCATCTTTATCCTTCTTTGACAGTTTGTGTGCTTTTTTTTTGATATCTTTCCAAAATCTTCTCTTGACAGCTTTTGAGTAGACTTTGACATTTGACAGCAAACTGTACTTTTTTTTTATCTTCTTTGATATCTTTGAGTAGACTTTGGCATTTGACAGCAAACTGTACTTTTTTTTATCTTCTTTGATATCTTTGAGTAGACTTTGGCATTTGACAGCAAACTGTACTTTTTTTGATTTTTCCAGTTTGGTTGAACTTGAACTATGCAGTTTGAAATCTTGAATTTGTGCATTTGACATTTTGCATTCATGATTAAATGAAATTCTTCCCTCTTTGTGAACCGGGAGAAATCCCGTGATTTGCAGAGAGGGTTAACTGATCCCAATCAGTGGCCCCTAATGATGAGCAAATTTTATCTGTCTTTAATTAATTATCAGTCACTGATTTTTCTTCTTTTTTTTCCTTTTGCAGATGAAAAATGGAACACCGGAGCGAAGTGAAGAATGAAGAGATTAGGGACTTAGAAAATGTTTAGAAAAAATAGGATAGTTTTTATTTTCAATTTAATTATTGTAAACCATTATTATTTTAAATACTTCGTAATAAATACTTGTATCCAAATAATAATTGTAACAACTATTAAATATGAAATAAAAATTCCATTGATTCATTTAATTCTTTTCAATTCCCTTTCTTTAATTATTTACTTGTTATTTATAGTTCCTTAAATTAAATAAAATGAAAGTTAAATTTCAAATATTTAATTCTTAGAACCATAAATAATCAACTAAACCTTGTTTCTTCGTCGATCAAAATAAATGAACTTGACGTCTCCATCATTCAAAGCAACGCACAGTCGAACACAAAAACTGATCAGACGCAATCCTTTCTTATTGATTTCTTACCAAGCACTGTAAATCCAAACTGCATCTTTCTTTTGACTGGCTCAAACAAAACAACATGAATTCAACCCAACTGCCTCTTTTACTGATTAAATCGAGATAATGCGAATTTAACCCGAATCTCGGAATAAACTGCGACGTGCTGTGGAATTTTAATCTTTCTGAGAATATGCCCACAAAACCTTAACTCCTGACTAAATGCCAAATAACGTTCGCCTGATCAAAATTGAGCCAAAATCAACCAAAACCCTGAGCCAACTGTTTGAAATAATTCAGAGTCCTGAAAATCAATAAAACCCTAATTTTGTTTTGACTGACGAGAAAAGTCCGTTTGTCCAATTCTTGAGCCAGTTTGAAAAATCAGGAAAGGCTTGAAGCTGAGATTTCTTGGGGAAAAATGCGAGGGCAAATTTTGGGGTACAACAATATGCACAACGGGCATTTGGGTGATAATGAGGGGACACTGTTGGGGTTCTTTGGAGCTTCCTTCAGAGTTGTCAAATTAGATTTCAGAAGATGTGGTAAAACCTGGGCTAGAGTCATATTGATTCTGGTGAATTGCTGGACTGGCCTTTCCACCCTCGGTTGGTTACTTCTTGGTTGATCAGATGTAGGTTTTGGGATCATAACGGCCCCTACCATTGGTCGGCGCTCAACTCTCCCTTGGTTCCTTTGTGGATAAACAGCAGATACCTCCTTCTTTCCAATGAAAGGCTTTCTCATAGCTGTAGAGGCAGATGAATCCTTTTGAATCTTTCCACTTTTTATGCTAGCTTCTACCCTCTCTCTGATCAGTATTAACTCAGTAAATCCAGCAGATGAGCTCCCAATCAAATGGTTGAAGAAAGGGCCCCATAGAGTGCCTAAGAACATATCCATCAACTCTCTTTCAACCAGAGGGGGTTGCACTCTCCTAGCTAGATCTCTCCATTTCTGCGCGTAATCCTTGAAACCCTCATTGGAAACCATGACCATACTCTGAAGTTGAGTACGGGTAGGCGCCAAATCTGCATTATATTGGTATTGTTTATAGAAAGTTGTGGCAAGGTCTTCCCAATTGTGGACGTTGGCCCTTTCCAGTTGGTAAAACCAATCGAGTTGTGTTCCAGATAGGCTATCTTGGAAAAAATGTACCCACAAGTCTTTATCAGCGGAGTGCGGCTGGATCTTTCTCACATATGATCGGAGGTGAATCTTAGGACATGACACCCCATCATATTTTGCAAACAAAGGCACTTTGAATTTTGGGGGAATCACAATCCCCGACACTAGTCCCAATTCTTCAAAGTCTAGGCCCGACACCTTTTGTATTTCCATAGCGCTTAAACGCTCTTCTAGATGTCTGTACTTATCATCTGCTGGAGGATACCGTTCCTCAGAGTAGTCTTCCTCTTCTTCCTCCTCTTCAGATTCTGACGGAACCGATGTTTCCTTTCCTTTCCCTTCTCCTTCCCCGGAAGTAGTTGAAAAATTCAAGGTTCTTCTAGTCTGTCCCTGAAACCTTCTCCCCATGTTCAAAACCCCAGTGGCTTTCTTTGTTTTCTTCTTTCTTTCTTCAGCTAACAGAGTCTTCAACTCTTCTTGCCCCTTGGCTAAGGTCATGAGTAACTGTTGAAACTGCGTGTTTTGAACTTGAAGATCTTTGACTGTCTGTTCGAGATCCATCTTACTGAAATAAACAGTAGAGAGATGAGGAAACTCGTTGCAAAAGACATGTTTATGTTATGATGAATGATATGTGCATATGTAATGTTTTCAAAGATTTTTAAAGATTCAAGTTCGTTTTAGACAAAAAAGAAACACACGTTATATTAATAAGATAGAGTTTTGATTACATCAATGCCCCTTGGGATAAATAATACAACGCTCTAAGATAAAAAAAGTAGTGTGCATCCTCTTTGGTGCTATGTAGGCATTTAGAGTCTGCTCCTGATGAAGTAGCCTATTGAGTTCCAAAACCTTCTTCTCGCTTGCGTAGAATTGGGCTTCGAAAGTATCTCGCTCTCCTTTGAGCTGTATCCAATCCCTTTGTAGATCTTCAAGAGATGTGGGCATGTCAGGATGTAGGATAGTGTATGGAACTTCTCCTTCCTTAACAGGATCAATGATCACCGAAAGGATGGAAGGATAAGGCATCATAAGACTTTGAGCGCGAGTTCGTAACCATTTGAGGTAAGACTCAAGAGGGATGGAATTCTTGTGTCCCAAAGTCTTGCTATCCACCTTGTTTAGCATCCTCCATGCTCGGATGAATCTCTGGCGAAGACCTTGATCGTCGTTGTCGTAGTCGAATACCAAGCCTTGAATCAACATATCATGTGGGCCATCCCTTTGGGTGTAACCAAATTGTCTTAGAGCTAAGCATGGGTTGTAGGTGATACCTCCCCTAATGCCAAGTAGAGGGACATTAGGGAATTCCCCACAACGGTCAACAATGATAACATTCTCTTTGGATCGGGAACACCAATGAATATCTGAATGTTTGAGTGTCATTAACTTTTGTGACCACCTTAATCCTTGCTCATTCTTTAAGATTGATTGGGGAAGATGAGAAATAAACCATCTTGCCAGGAGATGAGTGCAACACATAAGGACACCTCTTTTCCTCATTGTGCGAGTGTGGAAAGAGTGTAGGGTATCCCCTAGAAATGTAGGCACCGGATTGCGTGATATAAAGATTTTGACGGCACTCATATCTATGAGTTGGTCAGGATTCAGAAACAAAACCATCCCATAGATGAGAAGAGCCACAATTTCCTCAAAGGCTTGCAAGTCTAAGGAATTCCAATAGCTTTGGGCTTTCTCAAACAGAAACTTTGCTAAGAAGCCTTTGACACCACTTCTACTTTCCCAATGAGTTGTGACAATAGATGAGTGCAAGTGCAGAGCTTGAGCAATCTCTTATGGATTTGGGTCTCTTTCTGTACCGTTGAAAGGTAGTTGATTGAGAATGGGAATCCTCAAGAGTTGAGAGAATTCTTCTAAAGTAGGCACAAGCTGATAGTCGGGAAATGTGAAGCAGTGGTGCAAAGGATCAAAGAACTGGAAGAGCACCTTCATCATATCCTCATATGTGTTGGAGGTGACCAAGTTGAGTAGACGACCATGTCTCTCGGTGAATGGAGAGTTCTAGGGGATCCTTGAAGCTAGCTCTTTAAGTTGTGGAGGAATTCTTACAAGGTTAACTTGGATAGTTTTCATGCGAAGTGAATACATATCCTACAAAACAAGAACAAAGATGAAACTCCAAAAATCCTTGAAATGGTTAGTGATGTATATGATGCTCATGATGTTCATGATGTTATGTACAAGTATGCATATACAAGCAAAGAAAACAAGTTCTTAGTTTAGGCTTGCATGGGGTTTTATAGGTAAGTACCCTCTTGAAGTTTAGTTGGCTTAAACCTGTCCTAATAATAGTAACCGGGTTCTAAGGAGCTCAATATACCCAGATTGTTTCCTTGATCATTGTTTCAGCTCAAGCCTCTCTAATGGCGACCGAAATATCCCAAGAAACCAACCCTTAATGAGTGTAGTATCGAGTATCTACCAACTTCGGACTGCACCAAAGCCGGCCATCTCACTACATCCTAAAGGCCAAGTTGGTCAAGTAAAGGGTTCTAGAAGTTCATTAGTGCTTCATGAAATCACTCAGCGGCCCCGTATTCTTTTTTATTAACTCAAAGGCTACCGGTACCAACAAATATGTCACACTAACATAGCTATTGCTTAGACCATGTCCGTATACCCCATACATTTTCCACAACGTATTGCTATTTACCTATAATGTATCCAAAATCCGAGTAGAGGATTTCAAACCCAAACAAAGAACCATAATGTAAAGTATACAAATCAAACAATGTAAGCAAATAAATGTGATTTAGCCCTAAGGTAACCCCACTTTTAGAATATTCCCCAGCAGAGTCGCCAATTCTGTGATGCGGTTGGAGAACTGACTTGAGGGTTTTGCGTTTGATCACAAATGTTGCGGTTAGCAAGAGTCACCACCAACTTTTCTTTTATCCAAAAGGAAAGGTGAAAAAGCACAGGAAATACCTTTGAGATTGTTTCTTGAGTTCGGGGGTAGATTATGAAGAGGGAAGGTATTAGCACCCTTTTCATCCATGGTTTTCCATGGGCTCTTAGTTACTTGCTAGATCACTTGCTTTTTGTTTTGAAATTATGCTTTGTGTGGTTTTGAAAGTATTTTGTAAAAGAGGCCATTCGTTTAAACAACCTTTGTAATGATTCTCGTTCGTAAGAATGTATACAAAGATGTTTGTCTTTTTGAAAATGTTTTCAATGTTTTGTAAGATGTTTTTGAAATGTGTGTGTTGGTTTTGAAAATAGCAAGGATAGTTATTTGAAAATAGATCAAGTAACTAGAAGCAATCTACCTACTCAAATGTCTTTCTTATGCATTTTCTATTCCTTTGACATTGTTGTCTTACCATTGATTTGGTAAACAATCCTATCTTTGGATGTAAACAGGACGAGCGTGGGTCATCTTACAACCATGATTAGCAATATTGCAAAGTATCTTAGCATTTTTTGAGGGACCAAGATCATTTTGTAAGGCAACTTTGAATATCGTCACCGAGGGACTATGATCTTACACTTGT
Source organism: Vicia faba (assembly GCA_948472305.1). NCBI lineage: Eukaryota > Viridiplantae > Streptophyta > Magnoliopsida > Fabales > Fabaceae > Vicia > Vicia faba. The sequence continues at coordinate 31,820,913 of OX451740.1, read as the reverse complement.
TTGTTTTGCCAAGATACTTCGCATGCGTAATATGGCTATTTTTGTATAAGGCAACCTAGTGGAGAAACCCTAAGGATGCTTGTGCGCAAGTGTGTTATTTTCATGCTTTGTTTGTCTTGTATTAGGGTTTTCTGTTTACTTTGTTTTGATCTTGTCATACAAACCCTAATTACTAGCATGGTATATAAAAGCGGTAAATTGTGTAATTAAAGATTACTACGCTATTACAACATTTTTATGGGAGGGGGGAATACAAATTGTGAATGGAGATTTGCAATAATGTAAATCTAATTAAGCTATTACAACCAAATTGAATATGTACAAATATTGGAATAAATAAAATACAAGATAAATTAAACATGCAAAGATGTATGAATGTAAAGAATATTTTGTGTGGTTTTTTTATGTGAACAAAAGTTTTCACCTAAACCTAATAAACATTAAGAAAGGAAATTATTTCTTGAAAACCAAAGTTAACCCTAATTTCTAATTTAAAAGAAAATAAAGTTCTTATGGTATTATTTTTTTGTGTATTTGTGTATTAAAAATAATAAATAATATTTTATGAAAATATTTAGTTTTTATATATGTCAAAAATAAATATTTGCAAGTATGAATGAGAAGAAATAAAAATAATTAACCTAATTCTATTATATTGTATTTACAAGTTTATTTAAGAAAATAATTAGTATATAGTTTAATAAAAATATTTTTCATGTGAAAATAAAATAAAATAAACCAAAAATGAAATATTTATCATATTTATATTTTTCATGATTTTATGTATTTAAGAAAATATTTAATTAAATCAAAAAAGAGAATAAAACAAATAAAATAAAATAATTGGGCCAGGGGTGTCACAAGTAAGTAGGATGCATGGTGTTAGCAAAAACCAAAAGGCCCATGAAACAGAAGCCCAACGCTGCAAGGGACAAAAAAAGTGGGAAAATGTGAGAAAATGCAAAAGGCAGTGCCAAGGCTCGAACATGTGACCTTAAGCATTTTTGCGCGCTGCATTACCACTGGGTGGCTGTACATCTGTTAGTTTATATGAAACAATAAAAACATAATGCAAAACATTTCCTTGGCCCTGTACTTCATCTTCTTCCTCAAGCTGGCCGGACCTCCTGTAACTCTTTCATCTCTCAACAAAAATGGAAATTGATAACATGAATGTTATAGCACTTTGTCCGACGATTCTAACCATGTGCATAATTAAAACTATAATTCCCAGATTAAATAGAATTTTAATGGCCCTAATTTTTAACCTAATTTTTCCAGGAACTTCAAGTTCAAAATTCTCTCAACTTAAGCCAAATAAATGCAAGTTATGGATATGTACAACTTTATAGCAATGATATCTACATTGTTTATTCACAAATCGTGGCCAATGGATGCCTGTATGAAGAGATAGAAGTTGGGATTCTTACCTCTTTCAGCTGAGATCGTGAATGGAGTTTGAGTGAGATTTAAGAAGGCCTGAAGGTTGCTTTAGCTTGCTTGAACTTCCCTGAGTGTGTTCCAACCCTTACCTTGCTTTGAAAGTGTCTGAAACTCTCTATCCAAGTCAACCTGCAAGCTTGAAACCAAAAATGGCAGATGAAGGAGAAGGAGTTACAACGCAGGGATGATGGTCTGGATCACTTAGATATGAGGTAGGTAAAGTGTTTGGATGATTAAAACATGAAAAGCACGAGCCAATTTGTGGATTTCTATGCTTATGCAAAAACTATAAGTTTTTGACAGTTTTTTACTGATATGGAGTTTTGGAGTGTTTCAGGCCCTTAGCAATCATGTTCTCAACTGTAACATGTTTGTGTATTAGTATGGAATAGGTTTCAGGTCAGCTTCACAACCAATCTTTGAGGTGTAGGCTTTTTGCACACTTTCTTGCTTTTGAAGCAAAGTGAAGAGACAAGTCTCTACATGCTTGTACTGGCTTGCTTGGGGTTGGTATGAGTTCTATACAAGTTGCCTTAGGTCTGTAGTACTTGTGTGTGCAAAGAAGACAGGTCCAATGCTCAAGATTTGTAAAGTTGCAAAATTCATACTTTTCCAAAATGGCAATGGCAACTTTGTGCCATTTATGGAAATAATGCTTGGACAAAGACCTTTGGGCTTGAATTAAGACTTTTTCAACTGAGTAAGCATTAAATTATGGAGTAAGAAACAAGTTTGGGACCTGTAAATCATGGATTAAGCAGCATAGGTTCTGATTTGAACTTTGTTCTTCACGAAATGGCTTGAAAACAAAGTGAGAAATTGCCAACTTCATCTCTTCGATTCTCCTCATTCAAAAATGAACTCAAGGAGTTCTTGGATATTTTGGAAAGCTTGCAATACACTCTATAACTTATCTTTGAAATGCATTTCAAGATATCTCTTGGAACTAGGTGAAAAATTTCCATGAAGTTAGGTCAAAAACCTGCCTAAATTAGGGCAAAATTTCACTAAGTTATTTTAGTTCATGGGCATGTATTCACAAAATTATATCTTGAGATCCAAGCATATTTAAGGAAAAATGTGTGAAGAAAAGTTGTATATTTCATGTAGATCTATAACTTTCATGTTGGGAATTTCCTTTGAATCATCTTGCATCATGGTGAAAAAATGGCTTAAAGTTGAGAAAAAATAAGAAATTTTCTATACTTAGAAAATTTTCTAAGTTAAGAAAATTTCAAATTTTAAAACCAAATATTCAATCTTTGATTCCTTGATGAACAAGTTTCACATTTTGACATGTTTTGATGAATTATGATCCTTGGCACTTGATTTTGACCAAAAGTCAAAGTTTGACTTTTTAGTATACATTTGACTTTTGATCAGTTGACTGCAGATTTCATTTGTCAATCCAATGAAATTGAAATGTTTTGAACCATGTCATTAGGTAAAGATGATACAATTGAATCCTTGAAATCATGTTTCAAACCATTTGGTCATTTTCTAGGTGAACAATCTGAAATTGCCCTTTCTCATTTAAAACCCTAATTTTGACCATTTTGCCCTTTTGATGATTTGATCAAATTTCTTGGGGAATTGTGATCCAAACTTGATCAAATGATACATATGTGTCTATAATGTTGATGTGGATCAAAAATTGTGAAGTTTGACTGTAAATTTGCCATGGTTGACTTTTTTTCCAATACAGCTGGTTTTTAGGTCAACTGTCCAATTGACTGATCAAAAATGTGGTTCAAGGCTTGAAACTTGTCATGAGAAATCTTAGGGGTCCATAATGATGTTTGAAATTCATATGAAGCATTGATAGTCCAAAAGTCCTTGTGCAAACTCAAACCCTAATTTTGGGTTAACAATGTAAGATGAGATGTCTTGAGCTGACCAAACCCTAATCCAGTCTTGAGTCAAAGAGATCTTGTGAGAAAAGTCTTGATAAAAGAGAGGGAAAATTTTGGGGTACAACACTAATCAACTATTTTTGCAAAGGTTTCAAACATATTTTAACTTACCACACATTTAGTCAAAATCTCCGCAATCACTACTCTCGACCAATGTGCGAGGTGATTCAGATGTACGTTTGCGACCCCTAAAAAACACCAACCCCATACGAACTACAAATTGGGACCCTGATTCCTCTTAAGAGGATACGTAGGCATTCGATCAAAAATCGTAGCGAGTTCCCCTATAAAAAATTTAAAACCTTCCCCTAATAAAATTTAAATCCTGTTTCCCCAACTCAAACCTAAAATCTAGTATCCTTGTGAACAAGGTAGATGAAAGGTGCCTAACACCTTCCTTTCGTCTAAAGAAGTCCAAAACCTAGAATCTCTGTCTGCGAATTAAGGTTTTCTGTTAGATTCCCTTTCCTAGGATAAAAACTAATAGTGGCGGCTCTGATTAAAAAACCAGTTGCTACAGCTGGCGACTCTGCTGGGGACTTCAACTTTAGGTTTTAGGGTTTTTACTTTGGGGTTTTTTATTTTTTTATTGCTTTATTTATTTCTTTCATTTATTCATTGCATTTATTTAATTATTGGCTATTGTTCATCATCATATATACTGCGTGGTGGGATTTTTTATTTCTCAAAATATTTTCAATAACCCTTAGAAAGAAGGTTTGTCTATTATCTTATGGGGTACATCATCCCTGCGAGTTTATGTGACGACTTCTCCTAGAATCGGTGAACTTCCAAAAAAGGAATACTTATCGAGAGATATCCTCTTGACGAGTAGGACTTTGGAAGGTCACTCATGACTCTTTGTAACGGCCTTAACCTAAAATCTCATGACAAGACCTTCCACGACTTTGAGACGAAAGTTTCGGTCCATAAAGAGGATCCACCTAAGGAAGGCCCTTGTGCCTTTTCCTTCTAGTGTTACTCATAATACCTTTAAGGAAACAACCTTTTGGGATGGTAGACTAACCATAGGTCAAAATTAAGGATCCTACCTTCTAGGGGTACTTATCACAAAAACCCCGTCACTGAACCATACATCTGTACCTTATAGGGGTGCTTATTACAAAAATCCTGTCACTCAACCCTACACCAATGCATTCATACATTTCATATATTCGTCATACATTGCATATATTCGTCACCCGTTTCTTTCTATTTGTCTTATTCATAGGGGGTATAAAAGATAATAGTAAACTCAAGATCTTGGTGACTGTCTTTAAAAATGGATACCGAAGGAAACAACTTGTCTATGTCAGTGCGCCAAACATGTCTAAAATCAAAGCCACAAAAGGGAAATAATATGCTGAAGACTTTCTCAAGCTTTGTCAAGCAAAGGTGGATGGTTTCAAGAGCAGATATCTGCAGGCGCGCCTAGAAGACTTATTTCCCTTTGCTTGATTTCACGCAAATAAAGTTTTGGTTTAAGATTGTAATATTTTTCAATATCTTAATTATGTTATCTTCAATAACAACATTTTATTCCCTATCTCATTGGCGTATCTATTTTTAAGTTGGTCACCGAGTAAAAAAATAAGTGAAAGAAAAATACATACCCAAGTGAATAACACATTCAAAACAAGTAACCATTTCATATTCATACATATTCATTCACATGCATGCATTCATAAACACTTGCATATCATATCAAAACTCATTTTTTGAAAAAAAATCTCTTCAGTTAAGCCATGGATAGAAGAAGATCACCACTTCCTTGGCCTCCATATCAAGTAAGGGCCTATCAACAAAGAACCCTGGAACAAATCAAGGAAAACCATGCTGCATTTAAGGAAGATCTAGACCAAGTCAAAGGTGATATGAGTTCGATGAAAGGAGATCTGAGTCAAGTTCTCTTAGCTTTGAAGAAATTCATTGACAGACAAGACGAGATCCCCAGGGTAGCTTTAGAAGAAGTAGCTCAAACGATTGGTGCATCAAGCGGTCACCAACTAAGAAAAGAGCCAGAAGCAGGACCCCTCAATCCCAAAAGGCCTATTTCAGACCCCCCAAAGATACAAGAGGGAGAAATTAATGTCGTAGCCTCACAAGTAAAGATACCATGACCATTAGTGATCTCACAAGGACAACAACAATGCAGAAGGCCACCCAGAAAATTTGATCCGCTCCCTATGCCACTAGCCAGTTATTTCAACAGCAGGTTAAGGTATCCTTGGTGGAAATCAAGCCTCTATTTCCTCCAGTCGGGCCACTCCTACAAAGGTACAATCCCGATGCCAGATGCGAATACCACGCTAACTCTTCAGGGCACACCATAAAACAATGATGGGGATTTAAACATAAGGTACAAGACTTGTTAGAATCTCAAGACATCACTTTTGAGGGACCTAACATCAAATCAAACCCTACGCCTCCACACGGTGGACCAACAATAAAGGCAATTGAAGTAGTCGCCCTACAGAGCAACCAGACAAGAAAAAACCCCGATAAGCTTGTTGAACTATCTATGGGAGTGTCTATTCCTATTGGAGAAAAATGAAGCCTTCAAGAAAACTCCACTAAAGCTAGTGGACCAGGGGATAGTCCAGTTCGGACAATACCCTGAAGAGAAATACGTAACTACTCTAAGGGATAAAGCATGGGTCTCTCCAATCCAGGAAACCTTTGTTAACAAGGTAATAGAGCAGGGCAGACATGTAGCAAAGATATCAAACAAAGTCAATACCAAAAGGGGCCAATGACTTCATTCGAGAATGCACCCTAGGAGAAGAACTCAAAAGATGGACGACCGTGGAGATTCCTGGGATTTTTTTCTTTCCTAAGTAATTTTTCTTGTTTTTTGAAAGAACCTATGTCATGCTCGGGGCATAGGGGTTGCTTGTAAGGGTTCCCCCGTTTTGTTTCAGACAATATTTGCAATTAATAAAAGTTATATTTTATTTTCAATTAAGATCCTTGTTTTTCTCTTTCATTTATTGTGTAAATTTAAAAATGGCAATACTTTCTCTGCATATGCATTTTCAAATTTCATATACTAAATCTACACCAAAACATGATAAGTGTGCAAATTCATGCCCAGAACCCCCGATATGTTACTGCTGCAACCTGTGATACGGTGGGAGAACTGACTATGGTTTTGCGTTTGTTTTCGCAAATGTTTCGGTTGAGCAAGAGTCGCCACCGACTTTTTATTTTATCCTAAGGAAAGGTTAAAAAGCAAAGCAAAAACCTTTTGAGATGTTTTCTTGGGTTCGGGGAGTAGATTATAGAAAGGGAAGGTATTAGCACCCTTTCTATCCATGGTTATCCATGGGCTCTTAGTTACTTGCTTAGATCAACTTGCCTTAATTTTCAATTGTTTGAAATGGTGCTTTGTGTGTGTGGGTTTGAAAATGTTTTGAAAAGAAGCCAATGTGGTGGCAACCTTTGTAATGATCCATGTTGGGATGTATACAAAGATGTATGTCTTTTGAAAAGGTTTTCATTTGTTTTTGAAAGTTCGTTTTGAAAGTGTTGTGAGGTGTGGTTTTAGAAAATAGGCAAGTGTTTTGTTTTTGCAAGTTTGATTCAAGTAACTAAGAGGTTATCTACTCCTAAATTTCTCAAAGTTTATTGCTATGTTTTAACCCTTTTAACAAGTTTGTTCCACCATTGTATTTGGTGGACAATCTCATGTTAGGATGTGAAAGGGACGGGCGCGGGTCATCGTTTAGACCATAATTGCAATGGTGCCAAGTATCTTTGGGCAATTTTCTTTAAGGGACTTGATCATTTGTTTAGGCAACTTTTTGAAAGCGTCATCGAGGGACTATGATCATTTGATTTGTGTTTGTTTTGCCCAAAGAGACCTAACATGCAATATGGCTCATTTATTGAAGGCAAAAAGTGGAATACCCTAGGGGGTGCAAGTGTGATTTGTGTGTCCATTTTCATGCTTGTTTATCTTGAAATTAGGTCAAACTATTTTCGTTGTTTTTTCGCATACGAACCCTAATTCTAACATGGTATAATTAGAAAGCAATAAAGTGCGAAAAATAAATTTACTAAGCTATTACAACACAATATATGGAAAGGGGGGTACAAATGTTCAAATGGGGATTTTGACAAGGAATTTAAACCTAAACTATTACATCAATATTGAATTATTTACAAGATAATTTAATTGCACAAATTAAATAAAATAAGAATAAATATGCAAGATGCAAAAATGGTTTTTGTATGTATGAAAAAAAGTATTTTTATATGTCAAAATAAACAAAAATAAAAGTATTATTTTTTGGAGTGTTTATGTGTTTTAGGGCAAAACTCTAATTTTATTAAATAAGATGTATTATTTATTTATTATGTACAAATATTTATTTATTATATACAAAAATAAAAAATGAAGTATATTTGTCAAAAGGTATTTTTTATATTAAATATTAATAAGAAAAATAAAAGTGTGTACATTTTGTAATTTAACCTAAATATATTAATATATATATATATATATATATATATATATATATATATATATATATATATATATATATATATATATATATATATATATATATATATATATATATATATATATATATATATATATATATATATATATATATATATATATATATATATATATATATATATATATATGTATTATTTTCTAAATATGTATTATATATACCTAATAATAATATTTAATATTTATAAAAAAAGGTATTTTTTATATAAAATATTTTCAGAAGATAAAATGAAATAAAATGAAAATAAAAATGGATTTGCACTATTTTAGCATTTTTTTAAATAAAAGTATATCTATTTATTTATTTATGTTCAAAAAAACTAATCTAAACAAATAAATATCTAATAAATAGGAAAATGGTGAGAAAAATATTTTTTATATTTTTAATATCATAAGAAAAAATAAATAAGTCAAACCAAAAAAGAAAAAGTCAAAAAATCACTAAAATAAACAAAATGGGCTCAGGGGGTGCAGAAGTAAAAATATGGTGTAAAAAGAAAAGTCAAACAGGCCCAGCCCAGAACCAGGTCATCTTCAACCTCAGAACATCTTTTGTTCAAGCAAACACGCGTTTCCTATCTCCCAATTCCTGGACTTTTAAGCAAAACTTACAACATGAAAAATGTAGAGCATGAGAAGACGAATCCAGGGGTATAAAGAACTTGACTTAACTCTCTAAGATGAGGGAGAATTTCTTCTCCCCCAATTCCTGACCTAGTTTTTCATCAATGTTCAGACTCAAAATTCTCTAAGCATACATAATATAAATGAAATCTAATCACATGGGCATGTTCAGGGCTATGATTGTGACATGTTTCCTTCACAAACCTAAAGCTAACAATGCCTATACTGAGAGATAGAACTTCATGAATATACCTGTTCAGTTGGAATCGTGCCTTGCAATGGAGGAGCTTTCAGGGCAAGATGATGATTTGTACAGCTTCCTTGAAGTGTGAGGATGCTATTCCAAGTTTTACTTTGCCTTGAAACCTTTTGAATCGTGCTATAGAACTTCAACTGCAAAACAAGAAAATGAAAATGGTGATGATACCTGGGAGTGTTACAGGTCGTGTCTTAGGTTTTGGTTAGCTTCAAGGGATGTTAGGGAATGTGTTTGACAAGTTTTTAGTAAGAAAGCATGGAAGGTTTGAGCTATGGAACTCAAACTGCAGGGATGCCCTATTTTGAGCAGTTTGAAGGTGATTCTGGGAATGGGGAGGTATTGAGGATCTTAGGGTCGTGCTTCAGCTTAGGATGAATGTTTAGAATGTGTTTGATAACTTTCTCTAAGCCTTGGTTCACTGATATGAGAGTTGGTATGTCATATGCAATGTTTCTTACACTTTAAGCTAGCAATGGTCAAGTTGTGTTTCTAGCCTGTACAGGCCCCCATACTATGCTGCTAAACTTCCCCTTGATCAGTGTGATTAACCCATAAACTTGTGCCAATTAGATTTCCTTTGTACCTTCTTGATTTATCAATTGACATAAAGTGTAACTTTTGCGAAAATGGATATAATGCTTTTTCCAATTTGGGATTAAACCTTTAGGCAATGCTTGAACACATAGAACATGGTCTTGGCACAAAGGATTGGCATTAAATTTATGAGTGTAATTGAGATAAAAGACCTTTAATCAAGTTGTGCAAGCTTAGATTGAAATGCATAGTGTTATGAACATGTAACTTGGCCAATTCAAAAGTGAGTTTTTCCCATATTGCAAAATTCGATTCTCTCTAACCATGAGGTTGTTTGATGAGTTCTTGGACATTTTGGAAAGCTTGGAATGTGTACTACAATCCATATTTGATGTGCAAATTTAAATTCCAAGTGGAAGTGTATGGAAAATGGTCTTGAAGTTAGGTAAAAAACTTGCCTAAAATAGGTCAAATTTTCACTAAGTTAAGAATGGTTTGGCACCCTTGTTCCAAAAATTGTAACTTGAGATACAAGCTTCTTTTGGGAAAACTTTGTGAATCAAAGTTGTATATTATGCAAGAGGCTACAACTTTCATGTTTTGACTTTTGCTTGAATCCAAATGAATCTTGGTGAGAAAGTGGGGCAAAGTTAGGAAAAAATTAGGGTTTTTCATAACTTAGAAAAATTCTAAGTTATGAAAAATCTCCATTTCAAACCCTAATTTGCATTTCTTGATTTCTTGATGGACAAGTTTCATGATTTGGCATGTTTTAATGAAAAATGATTCTTGACACTTGATTTTGACCAAAAAGTCAAAGTTTGACTTTTCAGTATACAGTCAAAATTGATCAATTGACTGGGAAATTCAACTGTCAATTTTGTGTATTTGGGATCTTTTGAACTTGTTGAGCATGTCAAGACAATTACATGGGGTCCTTGAGTCCACATGTGAGCTTGGTTTGCCATTATCTAGGTCAAACAGTCAAAAATTGCCTTTATGCAGTCAAAACCCTAAAAATGACCATTTTGCCCTTTTGATGATCTGATCAAATTCCTTGTGGAATTGTGATCCAAACTTAATCAAATGATCCATGTGATTTCATAATGTTGATGTGGGTCAATTTTCATGAGATTTGACTGTCAATTGGCCACATTTGACTTTTTCCCCAATACAGTTGATTTCTAGGTCAACTGTCCAATTGACTGGGCAAAATTTGGAATCAAGACTTGAAACTTGGTATGGATAAACTTGGGAGTCCAACATGAAGCATGAAAGTCATCTTAGGCATTTTAGGTCAAAATATCTTTGTGCAATCACAAACCCTAAGTTGGGTCAACAGTGCAAGGAGAAGTCTTGAGCAGAGGAAACCCTAACTGGATCTTGATCTTCAAGGGTCTTGTGATGAGAAAATGTTGAGGAAATGGGAGGGAAAATTTTGGGGTACAACAGTTGCCCCTGTTCAATCTTCTTGAACTTGAAGAGTTAGATTGGCAAGTTTGCCTTTCGTGACTCGAGGGTAAAAGGAGATTGGACACTAGAGTGCCCGGAAATTTGCACTCGCATGTTGAAGTATCAGCAATGTGATGTCGGGAATGGGCTTACAGGTTCCATTTGGAGAGATGGTGGATAGGGAGATGGGCTTATAGATGCCATCTGGAGATAAGACAGAACCTTTTCGGGAATGGGCTTACAGATGCCATTTGGAAGTGTTGATCGCATAAGAGATTCCTTAGCGAGAACTTGTGTATTTGAGAAAGACAGAGGTTTTCCTGGCTTGTTACAGGTGTTTGATCTTCAATCTCCTCATGCAGATATGCCCTGGCTAGATACAGGTGTCGAATCTACAATCGGTTGCTCACAGATGTGCCCTGGCTGGATACAGGAATCGAATCCGGAAATAGTCGTCAACAGATATGCCCTGGCTGGATACAGGAATCAAATCTTCGAACTCTTCAGACATGCCCTGGCTAGATACAGGAATCGAGTCTGGAAATGTGGTCAACAGATATGCCCTGGCTGGATACAGGAGTCGAATCTTCGAATTCTTCAGACGTGCCCTGGCTAGATACAGGAATCGAGTCTGGAAATGGTCGTCAATAGATATGCCCTGGCTGGATACAGGAGTCGAATCTGGAATTGTGATAGTTGATAGATATGCCCTGGCTGGATACAGGAATCGAATCTTTGAACTCTTCAGACGTGCCCTGGCTAGATACAAGAATCGAGTCCGGAAACTGATTACTCACAGATGTGCCCTGGCTAGATACAGGAATCAAATATGGAATTGTGACAGTTGAAGGTAGTTGTCTTTGGGATTGTCTTTTTCCCTGAAAAGACAAAAACATAAGTTGTATGCAATGTCATGATGTATGATATGCATGATGTCATGATGTTCAACATGAGATAGTGTTGTATGCACTTTATCATGTATGTAAGCAAGATGTATGAAAATGTGAAATGTTTATGAATGTATTTTCGTCTTAGGAAAATAAATCCTTGACGACCGGCCGGGGAATTGCTCTGTGGAAGAGATACTTTGCTGAAGTTTTGATGAGAGGCCTGCTGAGGACTTCAATGATGGATTCCGCTGGGGATAATGATGATAAACTCCGCTGGGGATACCAAAGATAAACTCCGCTGGGGATTGAAAGAACTTTGCCGAGGGCGATCTTCCGTGGCAATTAGCTGAGGATAACCCAGTTATAAGCCCTTGTGAGGAATAACTTTGAATAAAGCTCGGGAGAGACGTCCGTATTCTGCAGGGGATAAGCTTCCGGAATCTACTGGAGATAAGCTTTAAGACCTGCTGGGGATATGGATTCCACCTTCCTGGGGAAACTTTTGGAATTGTACTGGGGTACTGATATTCTATCGGGGAATGTTGCTATCTTGTCTCGTTCTGTGGGGAGCTGAGATAACTTGGTCACATTCTTCAGTTAAATCTACCTTGGTACCTTGGCGGACAAAGCAACCAGACTGCATCAGACAACCTCACATTGCCCCTGTTTCTGATGTCACCTGTAATTAGTCTTTTGTTTCATATGCAAATATTTATGAATCAGCAATTTAATGTCAAAAGCATATATCAAAAATGAACATTGGACGTTCTTCGCAAGACAAAACAGAAAAAGGAAAAACAATGGCAATTTGTATAGAAAAGTGGATTTGTATTGATTTTGAATTTTGCCTGTGAATAGGCGTTTTTATACAAGAGGCTGACATCCTAGTAAGAGAATGCCGCTGAATAACATAGAATTTACAATTTTGAAAAGGAAACAAAACAGCTATGTTAACAATTCCACTGGGTTCCAACTCTGCTATCGCCTTTATGTCTTCAAGCGTCTCATCACTTTGCTGCTTGATTGAAGATGGAGCTGTTTGATCGATGCCGAGATCTGAGCCAGATAGTTGATGCTGAATTCTGGATGCCATGTGATCCAATGAGACATAGTGTTACGCTTTATCCCTAACTTTTGCCTGGACCGCCCTTTCGGGTTTTCAGTCAACCGGGATACCCATTTTTGTCCAAGCCGCCTTTTCAGGTTTTCGACTTGCCGGGTGTACAGATTTTTTTTATTTCATCCCTTATTTTTGCCCGAACCCTTTTGGTTCGCCGGGAAGCCCTTATTTTTGCCTAGGTGTGTCAACCTAGCGGGTCTTTTATTCATGCGTAGTATCTTTTTACTATGTCTGCATTGGCGGGGTGAGGAAGGTCGTCACCATCCATGGTGGTCAAAATCATGGCTCCTCCTGAGAACACATGTTTAACCACAAATGGCCCTTCGTACGTAGGGGTCCATTTGCCCCGGGGATCACTTTGAGGAAGGATGATGCGCTTGATTACCAGGTCCCCAACTTGATACTCTTGTGGTCTGACTTTCTTGTTAAATGCCCTGATCATCCGTTTTTGGTACGTCTGACCATGACAGATAGCGGTGAGTCTTTTTTCGTCAATCAGGTTTAATTGATCAAGTCGAGTCTGGATCCAGTTATCTTCACTCAACTCTGCATCCTTCATTATCCGGAGAGAGGGTATCTGGACTTCAATTGGCAAGACTGCCTCCATGCCATAGACCAAGGAGAAAGGAGTTGCCCCGGTTAACGTCCTTGCTGAGGTACGGTACCCATAAAGAGCAAATGGTAACATCTCGTGCCAATCTTTATAGGTCACTGTCATCTTCTGCACAATCTTTTTGATATTTTTATTTGCCGCTTCGACAGCCCCATTCATCTTCGATCGGTAAGGAGAAGAGTTGTGGTGCTGTATCTTGAATTGTTCACAGAGTTCAGTGATCATCTTGTTATTGAGATTGGTACCATTGTCCGTAATGATTCTTTCTGGGACGTTGTACCGACAGATCAGATTATGCCGGATGAAACGTGCCACGACGCTCTTGGTTACCGTTGCGTAGGAAGCTGCCTCAACCCACTTCGTGAATTAATCGATTACCACCAAGATGAAGCGATGCCCGTTGGATGCCGTCGGTCGGATCTCCCCGATCATATCAATTCCCCACATTGCAAAAGGCCAAGGTGCCGTCAGGACGTTCAGAGGAACCGGAGGGATGTGCACCTTGTCAGCATAGATCTGGCATTTGTGACAAGTTCGAGAGTGTTGGTAACAATCGGCTTCCATTGTGGACCAGAAATATCCTGCCCGAAGGATTTTCTTTGCCATGGTGTGTCCACTGGAATGTGTTCCGAATGTACCTTCATGCAGTTCTATCATGATCTTCTCTGCTTCAGCCTTATCCACACAACGCAGTAGAGTTGAATCATGATTCCGTTTGTAGAGAATGCCGTTGCTGAGGAAGAATTTCGCCGCAAACCTCCTCATGAACTTCTTGTCATTGACAGATGCACCTTCAGGGTATTCCTGAGCTTCCAAGTACCTCTTCACCTCATGATACCAGGGTTTTTCAGTCACCTTTTCGGCCTCAAGATCGCAGTAGTATGTCGGTTCGTCCAACTTCCAGATAATGATCCGGGGAGCCTCATTGTCCCATTTAACTTTGAACATTGAAGACATCGTAGCTAGTGCGTCCGCTAGCTGATTCTCCTCTCTTGGGAAGTGCTCAAAAGTTATCTCTTCAAAGTGGGGAAGCAAGGTCAACACATACTCCTTGTAAGGAATAAGATTTGGGTGTTTCGTATCCCACTCGCCTTTGATCTAATTGATCACGAGAGCAGAATCTCCGAAGACACTCAGAAATTTGATCCTTAAGTCGATTGCAGCTTGCAGACCCATGATACATGCCTCATATTCTGCCATGTTGTTGGTGCAGTTGAAACATAATCGGGCGGTGAGTGGAGTATGAGTTCCTTTGGGAGATATGATTACAGCGCCGACGCCGTTACCCAAAGCATTGGAGGCTCCGTCAAAATGCATAGACCATCGGGATCCTTCCTCAGGTCCTTCATCCGGTCCAGGTACTTCACAGTCAGTTACCACCATGATATCTTCGTCCGGAAAATCAAAGTTCAATGATTGGTAATCGTCCACAGGTTGGTGTGCCAAATGATCTGCCAGTACACTTCCTTTAATTGCTTTATGAGTTGTATACTGGATATCATATTCTGTCAAGATCATTTGCCATCTTGCTATTCTTCCAGACAGAGCAGGCTTTTCGAATATGTACTTGATGGGATCCATCTTTGAAATCAAAAGAGTAGTGTGAGTCAGCATATACTGTCTCAGCCGCGAGCAGCCCATACCAGAGCGCAGCAAGTTTTCTCAAGCAGTGAGTAACGAGACTCACAGTCGGTAAACTTTTTGCTCAGGTAATAAATAGCGTGCTCTTTTCGGCCAGACTCGTCATGCTGCCCCAGCACACACCCCATTGAATTGTCAAGTACTGTCAAGTATAGTATCAGAGGTCTTCCTTCCACTGGTGGCATAAGAATGGGTGGCTCTTGGAGGTACTCCTTTATCTTTTCAAAAGCGGCCTGACATTCATCGTTCCAACGTACTACTTGATCTTTCTTCAGTAATTTGAAGATTGGCTCACAAGTAGCGGTTAGATGTGAGATGAACCGGGCAATGTAATTCAGTCGTCCCAGAAAGCCTCAGACTTCTTTCTCTGTCTTGGGAGTTGGCATCTCTTGTATGGCTTTTACCTTGGCAGGATCCACCTGAATACCTTTATCGCTTACAATGAAACCTAGCAATTTTCCGGACCTTACCCCAAAGGTGCATTTGTTGGGATTCAACCTCAGCTTGTATAACTTCAATCGGTCAAACAACTTCCTCAGATGGTCAAGGTGCTCCTCCTCAGTTTGGGACCTTGCAATCATGTCATCAACATATACTTCAATCTCATGATGGATCATATCATGAAATAAAGCAACCATGGCACGTTGGTAGGTTGCCCTAGCATTTTTCAACCCGAACGACATGACCTTGTAGCAGAAGGTGCCCCACTGAGTCACAAAGGTAGTCTTTTCCATATCTTCCGGAGCCATCTTGATCTGATTATACCCTGAAAAACCATCCATGAAGGAGAACACCTTGTGTTGAGCAGTATTGTCAACAAGGACGTCGATGTGAGGTAAGGGGAAGTCATCCTTGGGGCTTGCCCTGTTTAGATCCCTGTAGTCGACACACATTCTGACTTTATCGTCCTTCTTCGGCACTGGCACCACATTGGCAACCCACTGAGGGTAAGAAGTTACTGCTAGAAACCCGACATCGAATTGCTTCATAACCTCAGCCTTGATCTTTTCGGACATCTCTGGGCGCATACGGCGGACCTTTTGCTTTACCGGAGGGCAGTCTTCCTTGGTAGGCAGGTGATGGACCACAATATCGGCATCCAAACCGGGCATGTCTTCGTAGGACCAAGCAAATATCTCCATGTAATCATGTAGCATCTGGATCAATCGTTGCTTCACGCTGAGCTCTAGATTGGCACCAATCTTGACCTCTTTCCTATCTGTCTCCGTACCCAGGTTCACTGTTTCCACTGGCTCTTCATGTGGTTGAATAGCCCTTTCTTCCTGGAGTAGCAGTCTTGCGAGTTCACCAGGTACTTCACAATCATCTTCACCTTCGTCCTCGGCCAAGTTGATCGGATTCTCGAAGTCATAACTGGTGGTAGCAGAGTTGTTACCAGTGAGATCCAGAGTGGATTGAAACCTGTATGAGTGAGTGTGTGTAAATATAGTTGTTTTGCAATATATAACACAGAAAGAAAAAGAGCAAAAGATTTGAAATGCAACAAACGTCCAATGTTTTGATTGATGATATATGGAAATGTCATACAAAAAGCCCTCACAAATGGAGCTACGATGCCCCGGGTAGGACACCGAGCCAATAAAAGTTTCAACATATTTGTTTGTTACAAATTGAAAATCAAAAGAATTAATTACTGCGTGACAAATGTGATAGGTGTAAAATCCTTTGTCGTCCAGTTGCTTGGTCCGTCGCTGGTGGTTGGATAGATCCAACTGTCAAACTCTGCTTCCTCTACGTCCTTCTCGATAGCATTCACCCTCAGATTGGTGATAAACACCGGAGCCTTTCTGATCTTGTCCTTGCGCACTGCCCTCCGAGCCTCTGCAGTAAAGCCCAGCCCAAAATTGTCGTTCTTTTGAGTGAAGTCAGGAAGCTGACCCCAGTTTGCACAATTGCCTTTCTCGATTACATCCCGGGCATCCTTCAATGACGCCATTTTCATTGGAAAGTCTTCTTCAACCACTGTTTCAGTTGATGCCAACGTTGGAGGTACCTCCTCAAAATGCTGAAAGGGGGTTTCAATAAACTCCCCGTCCATCTCGATATACCGGAATGAATTCAAGTGACTTACCATGTATTCCTCCTCACCCTGCACAGTAACAATCTTCCCTTTGACAGGGTATTTGAGTTTTTGGTGTAGAGTGGATGTTACTGCCCCAGCCTTGTGAATCCAGGGTCGACCCAACAAGCAGGAGTAAGATGGACGAATATCCATTACATAGAATGTTGATTCGAAGACTTGGGAACCCACACGAATAGGAATGTCTACTTCACCGTGCACCATCCTCTTAGAACCGTCGAAGGCTCTAACAATGATGTTACTAGGTTTCAACTCCAGACCCTCACAATCCAAGCGATCCAATGCCTTCTTGGGCAAAACATTCAGGGAAGAACCGGTATCCACCAACACGTGTGCGAGAGTAGTGCCCCTGCATTCTATAGAGACATGCAGGGCATCATTGTGATTTTTCCCTTTGGCGGTGAGGTCGGCATCCGAGAACCCCAAACCATTGTCAGCTGTCAAATTAGCTACACAGTCAGTGAATTGATCTGCAGAGGTCTCTTGCAGCACATGGGCCGTTTTCAGAAATGAAATCAGGGCTTTTGCATGGGCCTCTGAGCATAGCAGCAATGATAGCATAGAGATTTTGGAGGGGGTATGCCCCAACTGTTCAACAACATTGAAGTCACTCTTTTTAATGATTTTAAGGATTTCCTCCATTTCTTGTTGGGAGGCTTCAACAGCAGTCTTTTTTGGTGCCTCCGTCCTGGCAGGAAAATCGGTAGCAATTTCTTTGCCCCGAGCATCAGAGGACTCGGCGGCAGTAGTGGACACAGGAACTTGAATTGGAACATGCACACTTGCGGGTGTGATGGTGAGAGGTTTTCGGATAACTGGCGGTGCAATGTCAGGCGAGAAAAGCCTGCCACTACGGGTAATCTTGGCGGGACCAGTGATGTTACTGATACTGGTACCGGTGTTGAACTCCTGCTTCACTCCAAGCACATACACGTCGGCCCCATAATGCCATGGGACCGCTTTATCAGACTCATAGGGGAGAGGCCCCGGAACAGTAATAGTAATGGGTGCAACAGACATAATTTGGACTGGTTTCCTCAGGGGAGCTTTGGTAGGATTGTAAATTGTGACAACAGATACTTCTTCAGCGGAAACAAATGGAACAGTAGTTTTATTGAACATAATTTCTTTGCTATCCATCAGGCTTTGGATGCCTGATTTCAGCAGCGGACAACCGGTAGGGATAACAGCACACAGGAGGCAACCCTTGCTACAACCCGGAAATAAACCGGCTAGTAGTAAGTTCCTCTTAACAGTCAATAGAGGGTTAGCAACATCATTCACCGAAACAGCATATAAATCTTCCTCAATGGCATTTACTCTATGCTGGGGCATAGGAGCAGTTACAACATTTGGCCTCTCAGGCGCCTCAAACTGAATTTCCTTCGCGTCGATAAGGTCTTGCACCTTGTTTCTCAAGGCCCAGCAATCATCAGTAGTATGCCCGGGGCTATCGGAATGATAAGCACAACGGGCATTTGGGTTGTACTTAGGGGATGCAGTATTCACAACCTTCGGCGCTTCTTTGATGGTCACCAAGTTGGTTGATAATAGTTGCGGTAAGATTTGTGACAAGGTCATACTCAGCCTAGTATATTGCCTCTTGGGCCTTTCACCTCTTTGTTGATTGTACTGCTGAGAAGCAGCAACAGGCTTTGAAATGACCAAGGCATTGACAGTTTGGCGACTTTCTGGCTTGACTTGTCTTCTAGGACCATAGACGGCGCTTGCTTCTTTCTTGAAAGGCCTCTTCTCAGTACTTGGGGAGGCAGCTTTTTGTATCTTTCCTGACCTGATGCCAGCTTCAATTCTTTCTCCTGTCAGAATCAAATCCGTAAACCCAGCGGAGGAGTTACCAACCAAATGATTGAAAAATGGACCAGACAAAGTCCCTAGGAACATATCAACCAGCTCACGATCAGTCAATGGAGGCTGCACCCTGCCAGCCAAATCTCTCCATTTTTGTGCATATTCTTTGAACCCTTCACCCGTTCCTAGAGACATACCCTGAAGTTGGTTACGCGTAGGAGCGAGATCAGAATTGTATTGATATTGTCTATAGAATGCGGTTGCCAAATCTTCCCAGTGTCGGATACTAGTTCCATCTAGTTGGTAGAACCATTCAAGCTGTGACCCCGAAAGGCTATCTTGGAAGAAGTGAATCCAAAGGTTCTTATCCGCCGTGTAAGGTTGGATCTTCCTTACGTACGACCTTAGATGCATCTTTGGACAGGAAGCCTCGTCGTATTTGGCAAAGGCAGGCGCCTTAAACTTGTGTGGGATTACTACCCCAGAAGACAACCCCAAATCTCCGAAATCCAGCACCGGCACATTCTGAATCTCCATGGAGCTCAAGCGGTCCTCTAATTGTTTGTATTTGTCAGCAGCAAGTGGGTATTGTTCGTCGTTGTAGTCCGTCTCGTTGTCAGAGACTGCAGGGCTAGGAGCTCCTCCCCCTTGGGGACTGTTTTTCTCTGCAGAAGAAGTAGTTGGATCAGCTTCATTATGGAGTGTGTTCCCAAATCTGCGTCCAGTGTTGAATAATGCAGTCCTCTTTTTCTTCTTCTTCTTCAGGAGTAGAGTCTTCAACTCTTGCTGACCTTGGGCCAGGCTTAGGACCATCTCTTGAAACTGGGCACTTTGGGCCTGAAGGGCCTTGATTGCTTGCTCACTGGATGAATCTGGATTCATGATGACTGTTCAAATAAACAGCGAAGAAGATTAAGCAACCTGTGAAAAAGGGTACCTGCTATGCATATGGTGCAATGAGATGCGTATGTTTTATGTTTTCAAAGACAAACAAGATTCAACTTTGTAGACAAAAGGGAAACACACTTCATTAGATTCAAATTTTAAATTGTTCAACAACTTGCCCTTAGGCATTACAGGAATGAAAAATACTGAAAAGGAAATAAAAAACTGTAGAAGGAAATATCCAAAGCCCATCAGTGCTCCCATGGCCTCCTCTTCTCAGTGTGGATGTAGTTGTTCAGGACCCGCTCTTCCTCCAATTGCTTAGTCAGCCTCTGGATCTTCCGTTCCTGTTCGTTGAACTTTTCCCGATAAAAATCCCGTTCTTCCTTTAGCTGCGCCCAAGATCTCTTCATTGTATCAAAATCAGTGGGTATCTGAGGAGGGAGGACAGTTGGAGGAACCCCATCTTCATCAGGAGATTCAAGAATGATAGGTCGGACAGCTTCGTACGGCATACCTAACTTCTGAGCACGGATGCAGACCCATTTGCAATAGGGTTCCATTGGTAGAGAAGTCTTTGGTCCCAACTCATGTGGGTCAGCTTTGTGAATTCTGTCCCAAGCTTTAATGAATCCATGGCGTAGTTTGTCGTTGTCTGCCTGAAACTCAAAATGGAAGTGAGGAACCAACATTTCATGAGGCCCAACTCTTCTGGCTCTTCCAAACTGGCGGAGAGCTAAGCATGGATTATAAGAGATTCCTCCTTGGATACCAATCAACGGAACATTAGGGTATTCTCCGCAACGATCAATGACAGCTACCTCATCCAAACCTCTGAGAGTCCAAGTGATGTCATTATCAGTGAGAGACATTAGCCTATGAGCCCAACCCTTTCCTTCTTCATTCTTCAGCACGAACTTAGGAAGGTGCGAAATAAACCACCTCACTAGCAAAGGAGCACAACACCACAGAGTTCCCCATTTTCGAGCGGTACGAGCATAGAGTTGTTGCAGGATATCATCCAAAAGAGTGGGTACAGGATTCCGAGACATGAAGATCCTTATGGCATAGATATTGATAAAGTTGTCAGGATTTGGGAACAATACCAGACCATAGATCAAAAGAGCCAGAATGTCTTCGTACGCCTTGAAGTCCAAGTCATTCCAGAAATCATTAGCTTTGCCAACCAGAAATTTGACCAAAAAGCCCTTAGCTCCACTTCTAGTTTCCCAGTTAGCCAATACCTCTTCTTTGGTCAAGGGGAGGACTGCAGCAACCTCTTCAGGCCTAGGAGTCTTTTCCAAACCAGTGAATGGAGTTTGCTCCAAGACAGGAATCCCAAGCAAATAAGAGAGCTCTTCCAGGGTAGGAACCAGCTGGAAGTCTTGAAAGGTGAAACAATGATACAGGTGGTCATAAAACTGGGTCAGAACACTTATCAGTTGTTGGTCCCATTTTGTAGTGATCAAGCCAAGGAGAGAACCATGCCTGTTGATGAAGGAGGAAGTGTTTAGAATCCTACCAACCAAATCCTTGAGCAAAGTTGGTGGTTGAACAAAGTTAAGCCGGATAGTATTCCTACGCACGGGCATCATGATGTCCTACAAAATAGAGCAAAGATGAAACTTTTTTGTCTTTGAAATGGGTTAGTCCTTTATACAGGATGCATGCAATGGTATGATGGCATGATGTTATGATGAAGCACACCACAAGTATTCACATAGGAAAGCATGATAAGGCACACAAGTCACACAAGACAACCCTTAGGTTTCAGGCCAGCATGAAGTTTAGGTGTTACCCTCTGTGATCGGTGGATCTGGAACTGACTGTTTAACGCTGGTTCGCGAAATGTCGCGGAAGCAAGAGTCGCCACCGTCTTTTATTTTCTCCAAATGGAAAGGACAAAAGCACAGAAAAATTCCTTAAAGAGATTGCTCTCGGTTCGGGAGGTAGATTATAGAAAGGGAAGGTGTTAGCACCCTTTCTATCCATGGTTATCCATGGGCTCTTAGATACTTGCTCAATGTGTTTTCAAAATTGTTTGTTTGCTTTTCAATGTGGGTTTAAAAAGTTTCTTTGAAAAATTTCAGTTCGACTCGTACGTCAGAGTGTTTGAAAAATTTGCTTTGAAAGCTTTTGAAAATGTGTTGGTGTGAAAAGTCTTTTTTGAGTTTGTTTTGAGATTAGAGCAAGTATCCTTGAGAACCTACCTACCCTAAGGAATTCGTCTGTGTAGATGTCCTTTAAAGTAGTGCCATCCCACCATTGAGAGGTAGGTAGCACCACCGTTGGAGGTGTTCGGGTCAATTCGAGGTTCGGGACGTGGTGATCACCGGAGCAATGGGAAGACACCTTAGAAGCTACCCTCATGCCAGGTTCCCGGATCATGAGGACTTACTAAGACATCCTCTACTCGACGATCACCTTTCGAGGCAAGGCAACAGTGAGGCGTACCCTAGGGGTGGTGTGTGATTTGTGTGTCAGATTCATTTATTTTTGTCTTGTCAGGTTATTGGTGATCTAACGTTTTGTTTTTATTTTTGTCATTCATTCTTGCATGCATTTATTTAGCAGTTAAAAAGTGCGGAAAGATAAAATTCCTAAACTATTACAAAGGCGCGGGTCCACATCGCCAAATTAAACCAGGACCCGATTTGACATAAAAATAAAGAAATAAAATGCGGGAAATATAAAATGTCCGAGTTACATGGCTTGAGCAATTACATAATATTTGAAAGAAAATAAATGTGCGAAAGAAATAAAAATAGAACGTTCGAGGGCGTTGGACCCTTTAAAGAAATTAAATGAAATTAAAAATTAATTAATTATTTATTGAAATAAAAGAAGTGTTTTTTAGGTTTTTTTTGTATTTATGAAATAAGAAAATTAAAATTAAAATTAAAAGAAACCCTAATTCTAAGTTATTTTTAATTATCTGAGAAAAATGTTAAAGTTTAACTTAATTTACTAAAGAATTTATGTACATGTTTATTTACAAAATATTAGTAGTTAATAATAATAATAATGATGAGAAAATTATTTATTAAAAAAAATGATGAAAAAGTTAAAAACCCTAATTTCTACATATTTAATTTATTAAGAAAAATATTAAAGTTTTGAAACCTAAATTAATCTAATTAATTGTTTAAAGTTTATTTACAAAAATAATAATAGTAAAATTAATATTAATAAAATAAACATTTTTTTGATTTTTCTGTATTTTATATTTATTATGAAAATTATTTTATGCAATTAAAAGAAAACAATTAAAAAACAATTAAAAGAATAAAAAGGAAAAACAAATAAAAATTAAAAATTGAGCAAACCATAGGGGGTGTCTGGCCCAAGGGGAGGTTTTTTGAAGTATTGACTCCTGAGTACCGTGGTCTGCATTCTTTGGCCATTGGATTGAGTTTCATGCATAAGTTGTTCTACTTTGGCCATTTGGCTTTTGGCTTTTGGCCATTTGTGTTCTGGCCTCAACGTTCCTTAATCTTCTCAGGATGTCTGTCTCGCCACGTATTGGGGTCATGTGTAAAATGTTCTGTTTTGGCCATTTGGCTTTTGGCTTTTGGCCATTTGGCTTTTGGCCTCAACGTTCCTTAATGAACCTGCATGGGATCCTGTCTAAATCTGCAACCTCATGAACACATTAAATAAAATCATAAAAATTCAAATAAAACCAACATATGAAGAAATTTAATGTTTAGGCACAATATGGCATGTATGAATGATTATACCCTTTTGATCATGGAGATCAAATCAATCTTACCCTTACTGGAAAAGTAGTGACATGAATGCTTTTATGCCCTTTGGATCATGGAGATCAAGCCAGCCTTACCCTTACTGAAGAAGTAGTGAGGTGTTGGTTTGTTTGTAGTGAGAGAGGGATTTGTAATAAGGATTTCAAGGTTTTAGGGTTCTTGAAAGAGTTTGATATTCTAACAGTATTGTGGCAAAGTTTTTTTCTCTCTTTTTTTTCTTCTCTCTTTTTTCTTTTTTTTTCCTTTTGGTTTGTGTGACAAGAAGGTGATTATATAGTGGAAATCAGGGTAAAGAAAATGGGCTTTGAATGTGCAATTGGGCCTCCAATATTCACTTGAATTCGTCACTTTCCAGGCTAAATCGCAGGGACTTAAGTGCATTTTTTGAAGTTGAAATGTGAAAACAAAATGTAGCCGACATCGAGAACTAACTCCTGTCCGAAAATCGACTCAATCGGATAAACGGTGAATTAGTTATGAATTTTTGAAGTTTCAGCTCAGACAAACTTATTTTGGGCTCCAGTGTCGGCTCTGACACGTTCTTCAATAAAAAACTGGTATTGATCGGTGCATAATTTGGTCTCGACTTTTGAAGCAAAGTTGTAGATCTATGAGTCAGTGACCTTGTGTAAAAATATGAGTCCAATCCGATAAAAATTGACCGAGTTATGAATTTTCGAAGTTTCGGCTCAGATGAAATAATATTCAGCATTCAGGATTTTCAGCGTGTCACGCACTCTGAGCAAAAAACGAAGGCCTTTTGAATACCGTTTGAACTCAATTCCTTCTGTGAAAATGTATTCAACTCAATTTGTGAAATTTTGGCGCCGGAACCAGCTCGATACGATGAAAATCGACCAAGTTATGATTTTTTGAACATGACGCAAATAAACTTCTGTCACAAATTTTCTGTGCAAAAATACTTGATAAATCCACATTTTTGAAGACCTTCTGATCGAAATTGGCTTCCAGCCGTGAGAGATGAAAACGTAGATAATGTCAAGACGGAATTTTGGCCACCGGAACGGGTTCAAAACGAGCCACGATCTTCAAGTTATGAATTTTTTAGCGCGTAAAAACTGCACTTTCAGCACACTTTTTCACCATATTTCTTTAAGAAAACTCGCACATTCGGATACCTTCTTTAAAGAATTGACGCTTGAGCCGAACCTGAATTTGAGAATACGTTATCAGAGATATCTTGGCGAAAGAATACCTGAATATGACGCGCCGGGTTGGACTTGTGAATTTTTCTTGAAATATTTTGAGAAATATGGGAGGGCAAATTTTGGGGTACAACAGTTGCCCCTGTTCAATCTTCTTAGACCTGAGGATGCAGATTGGCTGACGTGCCTTTCGTAATCCGAGGGTAGAAGATGATTGAACACTAGAGTGCCCAGAAATTTGCGCTCACATAGTAGCAGTGTGATGGAAATGAGCTTATAGATGCCATTTGGAGATTGCTGGATAGGATGATGGGCTTATAGATGCCATCCGGAGGTTGTTGGATAGGATGATGGGCTTATAGATGCCATCTGCTGGATAGGATGATGGGCTTATAGATGCCATTGGGAGGTTGTTCGCGTAGGATATTCCTTAGCGAGAACCTGCATACCTGCAAAAGAACAAATGAGTACCTGACACGTTGCAGGAGCTAATTTTCAGATGCTTGGTAAAGATGCGTCCTGACTGGTTACAGGAGCTGAGTCTGGAGCTTCAAACGGAGATGAATGAACCAGGAATGGTTACTACCTTAGCATGAATGGTAAGAGAACCTTGGGTGATTTTAACTTCAACAACGCTCGTTGAGAAAAATCTTAGTGGGAAATACCATCTTTGCAGGATCGGAACGGGAACCATAGACCATTATAATCTGAAAGGGAATTACCTCACTCGCCGTCGGAGAGGGGAATCATAGGAAAAGGAATTGTCACCTCACACACCGTCGGAGAGGGAACCATAAGAGACTATCACCTCACACTCATCGTCGGAGAGGGGAACATCTGAAAAGGACTTACCACCTCACACACCGTCGGAGAGGGAACCATAGGAGACTATCACCTCACACTCATCGTCGGAGAGGGAAACATCTGAAAAGGACTTACCACCT
This sequence comes from Vicia faba, assembly GCA_948472305.1. NCBI lineage: Eukaryota > Viridiplantae > Streptophyta > Magnoliopsida > Fabales > Fabaceae > Vicia > Vicia faba. The sequence goes on along the minus strand of OX451740.1, from coordinate 31,795,233 downwards.
CACACACCGTCGGAGAGGGAACCATAGGAGACTATCACCTCACACTCATCGTCGGAGAGGGAAACATCTGAAAAGGACTTACCACCTCACACACCGTCGGAGAGGGAACCATAAGAGACTATCACCTCACACTCATCGTCGGAGAGGGAAACATCTGAAAAAGGACTTACCACCTCACACACCGTCGGAGAGGGAACCGTAGGAGACTATCACCTCACACTCATCGTCGGAGAGGGAAACATCTTGAAAAAGGAATTACCACCTCACGCACTTGTCGGAGAGGGGACCATAGGAGATTATCACCTCACACTCATCGTCGGAGAGGGAAACATCTTGAAAAAGGAATTACCACCTCACGCACTTGTCGGAGAGGGGACCATAGGAGATTATCACCTCACACTCATCGTCGGAGAGGGAAACATCTTGAAAAAGGAATTACCACCTCACGCACTTGTCGGAGAGGGGACCATAACTTCTGCTGAGTCTTCATCAGGAAAATCTGTTGGGAGTCGATTTAGCTGGACTGGACAAGGTCTTGAAATGTCTTCAACTGGAATAAGAATCGGGGAGATCTTAGGGTCGATCTAACTGAACCAGAGGAGGTTTTTTTTTGATAAGGATGTGATGAAGGAATCTGAGACGATTGCTACTCCAAATCTATGATGAAGGAATCTGGGACGATTACTACCTCAGCGGAATGATGAAGGAATCTGGGACGATTACTACCTCAGCAGAATGATGAAGGAATCTGGGACGATTACTACCTCAGCAGGATGATGAAGGAATCTGGGACGATTACTACCTCAGCAGGATGATGAAGGAATCTGGGACGATTACTACCTCAGCAGGACGATGAAGGAATCTGGGATGATTACTACCTCAGCAGAATGATGAAGGAATCTGGGACGATTACTACCTCAGCAGGATGATGAAGGAATCTGGGATGATTACTACCTCAGCAGGATGATGAAGGAATCTGGGACGATTACTACCTCAGCAGGACGATGAAGGAATCTGGGATGATTACTACCTCAGCAGAATGATGAAGGAATCTGGGACGATTACTACCTCAGCAGGATGATGAAGGAATCTGGGACGATTACTACCTCAGCAGAATGATGAAGGAATCTGGGACGATTACTACCTCAGCAGGACGATGAAGGAATCTGGGACGATTGCTACTCCAAATATATGATGAAGGAATCTGGGACGATTACTACCTCAACGGAATGATGAAGGAATCTGGGACGATTACTACTCCAAATATATGATGAAGGAATCTGGGACGATTACTACCTCAACGGGTGATGAAGGAATCTGGGACGATTACTACCTCAGCAGGACGATGAAGGAATCTGGGACGATTACTACCTCAGCGGAATGATGAAGGAATCTGGGACGATTACTACCTCAGCAGAATGATGAAGGAATCTGGGACGATTACTACCTCAGCAGGACGATGAAGGAATCTGGGACGATTGCTACTCCAAATATATGATGAAGGAATCTGGGACGATTACTACCTCAACGGGTGATGAAGGAATCTGGGACGATTACTACCTCAACGGGAAAAGACTTTTGTCTGTTGATCGTTCTTTCCTGAAAAAGTAACGAATTAGTTGTATGCAATGTCATAATGCATGAATTGCCTGATTTTAAGATGTTCTAAAAAATAAATGAGATTGGGGTGATATGATACGTCTATGCATGCTATAATGATGTATGTGACGTTTTATGAATGTGTTTTTCGTCTAGGAAAGTAAATCCTTGACGGGTGCCGGGAAGTCGTATCCTGGGCTGATGTTGAGGAATAGATTTTGCTTCCGCTGGGGATGATAGTTGCAAGAATACCGGTAGGAGAAGATGACTCCGTTGCGGAATAAACTTGGCGAATGGAAGATTCTGCGGGGATAAAAGATACTCTAGCGACCGTGCTGGGAAGCAACACTCTGTGGGGAGAGAGGTGCTTTGCTGAATGTTGATAGTAACTTGCTGAGGATGTCTTGTTGTTGGAAGACTTTGTCGACGACGCTCTTTCTGTGGCTTTTGGCTGAGGATAACCCAGTTATATCCTGTTGAGGAAATAACTCTTTAAATCAAGCCGGGAGACGCGTTCGTGCTTCGCGAAGGATAAGCTTCCAGAATTTACTGGGGATAAGCTTACTGCTTGGGGATATGAATTCCAACTTTCCTGGGGAAACTGGATTGGACTCTTCTGGGGAGTTTTGAACTATGTCGGGGAAGGAATTCCTTTGAATGCTGGTATGCCGCCGGGGAACAATCTTTAGGTCAAGACTGCCAGGGATGCTTGTATTGCTGCTGGGGAATGTTGATATCTGTTGGAGGATACCCAACTTCCTTTTTGATAATTTTGCTTGGAGAGAAATGTACTGTTTGGCTTACTCTCTGGGGAATTAAGATGTACTGGTCGTGTTCTTCAGCTGAACCTACCTTGGTACCTTGGAAGATAGAACAATCAGATTGCTTAGACCACCCATTATTGCCCCTGTTTCTATGGGGGAGGCACTTGTGGGGTGCTGATAGTTGTTGATGGACAAACCTTCTTCTGGTAGACAGATGACAGGACATAGTCGTACGCTTTAATCCCTAACTTTTGCCTGGACCGCCCTTTCGGGTTTTCAGTCCACCGGGATACCCATTTTTGCTCAAGCCGCCCTTTCAGGTTTTCGACTTGCCGGGTGTACAGTTTTTTTCATTTCATCCCTTCATTTTGCCCGAACCCTTTTGGTTCGCCGGGAAGCCCTTATTTTTGCCTAGGCATGTCAGCCTAGCGGGTCTTTGACTTTGCGTAGTATCTTTTCGACTATGTCCGTGCTTTTAGGATGTAGGGAGTTGCCCCTGCTAGAAATGTTTTGCCATGCCCCAGAAGGTGTTTGACCAGGCAAGATTCGTTACTGGAATGCCCCAAGTGGCTCAGGCGGGATTTGCCCCAAGTTATTTGACCTTTGAGAGATTCTCCGAATCTTGATTGGATTGCCCCAGATGATGGACCATGCTCATGTCTGCCCCTTGATTGGAGGTATTTCTGTTCATTAGGCATTCGTCGTGCGAATTTCTATGCTGTTCAAACAAAAAGTCATATGCAAACAAAGTTATGTTAAAAATGCAAAGCCTATGTCTGTCTTGAAGATTTTGAAAATGCATTCTTTTTCATAAAACAAATGAATGTTTGTAAAACGTGATGTCAACTCCGTATTTTACCGCAAGCCTTAAGGAGTCAGGATACCTTTCGTAACAGTATGCTTTCGAACTAACCCATGCTTCAGCTAGGACTTTTAAGGGTTATAACGTGGCCTGGTTCATGGTTCAAGAAACAAAGGATAAAGGCTCAAATTATTTGTACCCACCCGCTCTTCGTGATGTTCTTCAAACCTAAAACTCAGTTGATCGTGCGTTAGACCTTGTTCGAGTCTTTGCTCTGATTTTTCGGTGATGATTCAGATATTGATGATTTATTCTGAATAGGCAGTCATTTTTGTTTTTGTTGAGGGTTTGTATGACCTCTTTCTTGACTGATTTTTTTTTGTTATCCCTTTCTTTTTTTGCCTGAACTGTTTCCTTTTTCTGGAATTACAGTCAGCGGGATGCCCCAGTTTCGTAAGTCTCCTTCATGGATTTTGACTTAATGGGTTCTTATTTTGAAAGATACTGACTGCCTTTCTTTATTGATTATTCGGAACCATCATTGTCTTTCTTTGTTTTGTAAGGACTCTTTGGTGCCATTTGTTATGCACTTGGATCAACCGAGAGAACTACCCTGCCCCAGGTTATGATTGAGGGTTTTAAATTTCGAAAAGAAAAACTCCTACTTCTTTGGCTCAGAAGGGTTGACGAGGGATTATCTTCCTTATAACTCCAGTGTTTAGGGATTGAAACAATGCCTGTACCTCATCAGCGGGGTCTGTTCAAAAGCATACTGTAGATTATGGTATCGTTTTCGTCATCCTTCCTCAAGAGGCTTAGAATTAACGAGAGTTGACATCAGAAAAATATGAAAACAATTTGCATATAGTGAATGCGAATATATTGATTCAAAATAGACATAAGCGGTGCATTAATGGAATAACAATGTTTTAACATGAATAAATGTTTGAACGGTCAAAAGAAAAACACAACTTGAACATTCGAATGAACAAAAGTTTCCTAGTCTCGGAGCTTGTCACTTCAACTGGTGAGCCTTGGATGAATGGTAGAAAAATTCAGCCTGTCCATCTTGTGTGAACTCCAATGCCCCTTCATCGATCAGGTCCTGGATTTTGTTCCTCAGATCCCAACATTCATTGGTATCATGTCCTGGGCTAGCAGAGTGGTAGGCACACCTCTTATTGGGATCATAGGCAGGAGATGCTGTGTTGGGGTTCCGGGGATGAGCCCTTAATGTGATCAGATTCAACCTCAATAGGCGTTGCAAAGCTTGATACAGCGACATGTTGAGCGGGGTGAATTGCCTTCTGGGCTTGTCTGGCTGAAGCTGGTGAGGTTGATGCTGAATTTGTGGCACTGGAGCCATTTGAGGAGCTTTCCCCTTATCCTCTTGTCTCGAGGATGATTGGATGATGAATGGCTTTTTACCCTTAGATGTTTGCCCCAGTTGGTTACCCTGAAGCAGTTGGTTGACGAGAAACCCGAGCTCGTCTTGTCTTTGAGCCAACCCTTGAATGGCAGCCACCTGCCCCAGCATTTGGGCTTTCATTATATCCACTTCAGCTTGCAGATGTTTTAGCCGTTCGTCCTCAGCGCGATTCCTGACCAAAGTCTCCGTGAGAAGTGTCCTTAGCTCCTCCTGCCCCTTGGATATATTCAGGAGGATTTCCCCGAACCGAGTCTCTTGATCAAGAAAGTCCTGGTTATCTTGTTGGGAAGCCATGGCTGAAATAAACAGCGAGAAGGGTAAGTGACCTGCAAAGAACGGGTACCTGTAATGCAATGATATGTATGATATGCATGCAATGTTTTCAAGGACCTCGCGGGGTAAACAAGAAAATTGTTAGCATTTGAGTTTGGTAGCCTGATTGAAGGAACTTCATATTGTTGAGAGCCCTTCATCAAGGGTCAAAGGCTCACCATATCCAGTGGGTCATAGCCCCTGATAACCTTAGCTAGGGGAACATAAATCCTCTTTGCCCCTTGCTGGGATAGTTGATTCACCATGACCTGCATCACAAACCCTTGAGAGCCTTGAAATGGGTTAGGATGTATGCAATGGTATGATGCCATGATGCATGGGGTAGTAAGTAACCCTGTTATGAGTCCCAATTAAGGACTGCAAACCAAAACCTGCAAGAAACTCAGTATCCCTGTTATGAGTCCCAACTAAGGACTGCAAACCAAAACCTGTTATTAACTTAGATACCCTGTTATGAGTCCCTATTAAGGACTATAAACAAAACCTGCAAGTAGTTCATGTGTCAGATAACAAGCATGCAAGTAGTCAAGTACGAAGGCACGCAAGTCACACAAGAGAAACCCTTAGAGTTTAGGCCAGCATGGGGTCTGGGTATTACCCTCTTGAAGTTGGTGGGCTCGACCTGTCCTATTAGAAGTAACCGGGTTCTAAGGGTCCAAATATCACTGGATTGCTTTCATTGTTCATCGTTTCGATTTAGCCACTGAACTGGCGACCGAAATATTCCAGGAAAGCAACCCTCAATTGAGTGTAGTATCGAGTATCAACCAACCTCGGACTGCACCAAAGTCAGTTATCTCACTACCCTAAAGAGGCCAAGATAATTCAATTAAGGTTCCTAAGGTCTGTTGATGCTTCACGACACCACGCGGAGGCCCCGTACTCTCCTTGACTGAACTCAAGGGTTACCGGTACACACCAAAGTGCCACATCAACGTAGCAGACTGTTTCAACCATGTCGGTATACCCCGCACAGTTCCCTCACAGCCTTGTTGCTACTTTCTAAGAAGGTATCCCCAGATCCGGGTTTAGGATCTATAGAACTCCCAAGCAACCCACAATAATAAAGCAAGCAAAGAAGACAATTGAAAACACAGTGATCTTAAACCTAAGGTACACCTCACTTTAAAATATTCCCCAGCAGAGTCGCCAGTTCTGTGATCGGTGGATCTGGAACTGACTGTTTAACGCTGGTTCGCGAAATGTCGCGGAAGCAAGAGTCGCCACCGTCTTTTATTTTCTCCAAATGGAAAGGACAAAAGCACAGAAAAATTCCTTAAAGAGATTGCTCTCGGTTCGGGAGGTAGATTATAGAAAGGGAAGGTGTTAGCACCCTTTCTATCCATGGTTATCCATGGGCTCTTAGATACTTGCTCAATGTGTTTTCAAAATTGTTTGTTTGCTTTTCAATGTGGGTTTAAAAAGTTTCTTTGAAAAATTTCAGTTCGACTCGTACGTCAGAGTGTTTGAAAAATTTGCTTTGAAAGCTTTTGAAAATGTGTTGGTGTGAAAAGTCTTTTTTGAGTTTGTTTTGAGATTAGAGCAAGTATCCTTGAGAACCTACCTACCCTAAGGAATTCGTCTGTGTAGATGTCCTTTAAAGTAGTGCCATCCCACCATTGAGAGGTAGGTAGCACCACCGTTGGAGGTGTTCGGGTCAATTCGAGGTTCGGGACGTGGTGATCACCGGAGCAATGGGAAGACACCTTAGAAGCTACCCTCATGCCAGGTTCCCGGATCATGAGGACTTACTAAGACATCCTCTACTCGACGATCACCTTTCGAGGCAAGGCAACAGTGAGGCGTACCCTAGGGGTGGTGTGTGATTTGTGTGTCAGATTCATTTATTTTTGTCTTGTCAGGTTATTGGTGATCTAAGGTTTTGTTTTTATTTTTGTCATTCATTCTTGCATGCATTTATTTAGCAGTTAAAAAGTGCGGAAAGATAAAATTCCTAAACTATTACAAAGGCGCGGGTCCACATCGCCAAATTAAACCAGGACCCGATTTGACATAAAAATAAAGAAATAAAATGCGGGAAATATAAAATGTCCGAGTTACATGGCTTGAGCAATTACATAATATTTGAAAGAAAATAAATGTGCGAAAGAAATAAAAATAGAACGTTCGAGGGCGTTGGACCCTTTAAAGAAATTAAATGAAATTAAAAATTAATTAATTATTTATTGAAATAAAAGAAGTGTTTTTTAGGTTTTTTTTGTATTTATGAAATAAGAAAATTAAAATTAAAATTAAAAGAAACCCTAATTCTAAGTTATTTTTAATTATCTGAGAAAAATGTTAAAGTTTAACTTAATTTACTAAAGAATTTATGTACATGTTTATTTACAAAATATTAGTAGTTAATAATAATAATAATGATGAGAAAATTATTTATTAAAAAAAATGATGAAAAAGTTAAAAACCCTAATTTCTACATATTTAATTTATTAAGAAAAATATTAAAGTTTTGAAACCTAAATTAATCTAATTAATTGTTTAAAGTTTATTTACAAAAATAATAATAGTAAAATTAATATTAATAAAATAAACATTTTTTTGATTTTTCTGTATTTTATATTTATTATGAAAATTATTTTATGCAATTAAAAGAAAACAATTAAAAAACAATTAAAAGAATAAAAAGGAAAAACAAATAAAAATTAAAAATTGAGCAAACCATAGGGGGTGTCTGGCCCAAGGGGAGGTTTTTTGAAGTATTGACTCCTGAGTACCGTGGTCTGCATTCTTTGGCCATTGGATTGAGTTTCATGCATAAGTTGTTCTACTTTGGCCATTTGGCTTTTGGCTTTTGGCCATTTGTGTTCTGGCCTCAACGTTCCTTAATCTTCTCAGGATGTCTGTCTCGCCACGTATTGGGGTCATGTGTAAAATGTTCTGTTTTGGCCATTTGGCTTTTGGCTTTTGGCCATTTGGCTTTTGGCCTCAACGTTCCTTAATGAACCTGCATGGGATCCTGTCTAAATCTGCAACCTCATGAACACATTAAATAAAATCATAAAAATTCAAATAAAACCAACATATGAAGAAATTTAATGTTTAGGCACAATATGGCATGTATGAATGATTATACCCTTTTGATCATGGAGATCAAATCAATCTTACCCTTACTGGAAAAGTAGTGACATGAATGCTTTTATGCCCTTTGGATCATGGAGATCAAGCCAGCCTTACCCTTACTGAAGAAGTAGTGAGGTGTTGGTTTGTTTGTAGTGAGAGAGGGATTTGTAATAAGGATTTCAAGGTTTTAGGGTTCTTGAAAGAGTTTGATATTCTAACAGTATTGTGGCAAAGTTTTTTTCTCTCTTTTTTTTCTTCTCTCTTTTTTCTTTTTTTTTCCTTTTGGTTTGTGTGACAAGAAGGTGATTATATAGTGGAAATCAGGGTAAAGAAAATGGGCTTTGAATGTGCAATTGGGCCTCCAATATTCACTTGAATTCGTCACTTTCCAGGCTAAATCGCAGGGACTTAAGTGCATTTTTTGAAGTTGAAATGTGAAAACAAAATGTAGCCGACATCGAGAACTAACTCCTGTCCGAAAATCGACTCAATCGGATAAACGGTGAATTAGTTATGAATTTTTGAAGTTTCAGCTCAGACAAACTTATTTTGGGCTCCAGTGTCGGCTCTGACACGTTCTTCAATAAAAAACTGGTATTGATCGGTGCATAATTTGGTCTCGACTTTTGAAGCAAAGTTGTAGATCTATGAGTCAGTGACCTTGTGTAAAAATATGAGTCCAATCCGATAAAAATTGACCGAGTTATGAATTTTCGAAGTTTCGGCTCAGATGAAATAATATTCAGCATTCAGGATTTTCAGCGTGTCACGCACTCTGAGCAAAAAACGAAGGCCTTTTGAATACCGTTTGAACTCAATTCCTTCTGTGAAAATGTATTCAACTCAATTTGTGAAATTTTGGCGCCGGAACCAGCTCGATACGATGAAAATCGACCAAGTTATGATTTTTTGAACATGACGCAAATAAACTTCTGTCACAAATTTTCTGTGCAAAAATACTTGATAAATCCACATTTTTGAAGACCTTCTGATCGAAATTGGCTTCCAGCCGTGAGAGATGAAAACGTAGATAATGTCAAGACGGAATTTTGGCCACCGGAACGGGTTCAAAACGAGCCACGATCTTCAAGTTATGAATTTTTTAGCGCGTAAAAACTGCACTTTCAGCACACTTTTTCACCATATTTCTTTAAGAAAACTCGCACATTCGGATACCTTCTTTAAAGAATTGACGCTTGAGCCGAACCTGAATTTGAGAATACGTTATCAGAGATATCTTGGCGAAAGAATACCTGAATATGACGCGCCGGGTTGGACTTGTGAATTTTTCTTGAAATATTTTGAGAAATATGGGAGGGCAAATTTTGGGGTACAACACCCTCTTTTGGTTTCGTTGGTTAAAACCTGTCCTATCAAAAGTAACTGAGTTCTAGAGGATCTCAAATCATTGGCTACCCTCAATCGATCATAACTCCAGCATCACAATCTTTTCTTGCAGCCAGAACCATCGCGAGAGTTTAGCCTCAATGAGTGTATCATACTGCTACTGTTCTAATGGCCAAGTTTGGTTAATTTAGGGTTCTAAGGTCGGTTGGTGTTTAATGACTCCTTAGAAGACCTATATTATCCTCATTGCAACATAAGGGATATAGGTACAGACCAAGGTGCCAAACCAACGTAGCCACTGCTTCACCCATGTCGGTCTACGCCGGACAGGTCCCTCACAGATTATGCTACCTAAAAAGGGTATTCCCCAGATCCGGGTTAGGATCTATGAAACTCCGATGCAAAACCCACAAATATAAAAGCAAACAAGGCAAACAATTGAAAACAAAGGTGATCTAAGCCCTAAGGTTACTCCACTTTTAAATTTTTCCCCAGCAGAGTCGCCAGTTCTGTGATACGGTGGGAGAACTGACTATGGTTTTGCGTTTGTTTTCGCAAATGTTTCGGTTGAGCAAGAGTCGCCACCGAATTTTTATTTTATCCTAAGGAAAGGTTAAAAAGCACAGCAAAAACCTTTTGAGATGTTTTCTTGGGTTCGGGGAGTAGATTATAGAAAGGGAAGGTATTAGCACCCTTTCTATCCATGGTTATCCATGGGCTCTTAGTTACTTGCTTAGATCAACTTGCCTTAATTTTCAATTGTTTGAAATGGTGCTTTGTGTGTGTGGGTTTGAAAATGTTTTGAAAAGAAGCCAATGTGGTGGCAACCTTTGTAATGATCCATGTTGGGATGTATACAAAGATGTATGTCTTTTGAAAAGGTTTTCATTTGTTTTTGAAAGTTCGTTTTGAAAGTGTTGTGAGGTGTGGTTTTAGAAAATAGGCAAGTGTTTTGTTTTTGCAAGTTTGATTCAAGTAACTAAGAGGTTATCTACTCCTAAATTTCTTAAAGTTTATTGTTATGTTTTAACCCTTTTAACAAGTTTGTTCCACCATTGTATTTAGTGGACAATCTCATGTTAGGGTGTGAAAGGGACGGGCGCGGGTCATCGTTTAGACCATAATTGCAATGGTGTCAAGTATCTTTGGGCAATTTTCTTTAAGGGACTTGATCATTTGTTTAGGCAACTTTTTGAAAGCGTCATCGAGGGACTATGATCATTTGATTTGTGTTTGTTTTGCCCAAAGAGACCTAACATGCAATATGACCCATTTATTGAAGGCAACAAGTGGAATACCCTAGGGGGTGCAAGTGTGATTTGCGTGTCCATTTTCATGCTTGTTTATCTTGAAATTAGGTCAAACTATTTTCGTTGTTTTTTCACATACGAACCCTAATTCTAACATGGTATAATTAGAAAGCAATAAAGTGCGAAAAATAAATTTACTAAGCTATTACAACACAATATATGGGAAGGGGGGTACAAATGTTCAAATGGGGATTTTGACAAGGAATTTAAACCTAAACTATTACATCAATATTGAATTATTTACAAGATAATTTAATTGCACAAATTAAATAAAATAAGAATAAATATGCAAGATGCAAAAATGGTTTTTGTATGTATGAAAAAAAGTATTTTTATATGTCAAAATAAACAAAAATAAAAGTATTATTTTTTGGAGTGTTTATGTGTTTTAGGGCAAAACTCTAATTTTATTAAATAAGATGTATTATTTATTTATTATGTACAAATATTTATTTATTATATACAAAAATAAAAAATGAAGTATATTTGTCAAAAGGTATTTTTTATATTAAATATTAATAAGAAAAATAAAAGTGTGTACATTTTGTAATTTAACCTAAATATATTAATATATATATATATATATATATATATATATATATATATATATATATATATATATATATATATATATATATATATATATATATATATATATATATATATATATATATATATATATATATATATATATATATATATATATATATATATATATATATATATATATATATATATATATATATATATATATATATATATATATATATATATATATATATATATATATATATATATATATATATATATATATATATATATATATATATATATATATATATATATATATATATATATATATATATATATATATATTATTTTCTAAATATGTATTATATATACAAAATAATAATATTTAATATTTATAAAAAAAGGTATTTTTTATATAAAATATTTTCAGAAGATAAAATGAAAATAAAAATGGATTTGCACTATTTTAGCATTTTTTTTAAATAAAAGTATATCTATTTATTTATTTATGTTCAAAAAAACTAATCTAAACAAATAAATATCTAATAAATAGGAAAATGGTGAGAAAAATATTTTTTATATTTTTAATATCATAAGAAAAAATAAATAAGTCAAACCAAAAAAGAAAAAGTCAAAAAATCACTAAAATAAACAAAATGGGCTCAGGGGGTGCAGAAGTAAAAATATGGTGTAAAAAGAAAAGTCAAACAGGCCCAGCCCAGAACCAGGTCATCTTCAACCTCAACATCTTTTGTTCAAGCAAACACGCGTTTCCTATCTCCCAATTCCTGGACTTTTAAGCAAAACTTACAACATGAAAAATGTAGAGCATGAGAAGACGAATCCAGGGATATAAAGAACTTGACTTTACTCTCTAAGATGAGGGAGAATTTCTTCTCCCCCAATTCCTGACCTAGTTTTTCATCAATGTTCAGACTCAAAATTCTCTAAGCATACATAATATAAATGAAATCTAATCACATGGGCATGTTCAGGGATATGATTGTGACATGTTTCCTTCACAAACCTAAAGCTAACAATGCCTATACTGAGAGATAGAACTTCATGAATATACCTGTTCAGTTGGAATCGTGCCTTGCAATGGAGGAGCTTTCAGGGCAAGATGATGATTTGTACAGCTTCCTTGAAGTGTGAGGATGCTATTCCAAGCTTTACTTTGCCTTGAAACCTTTTGAATCGTGCTATAGAACTATAGAACTTCAACTACAAAACAAGAAAATGAAAATGGTGATGATGCCTGGGAGTGTTACAGGTCGTGTCTTAGGTTTTGGTTAGCTTCAAGGGATGTTAGGGAATGTGTTTGACAAGTTTTTAGTAAGAAAGCATGGAAGGTTTGAGCTATGGAACTCAAACTGCAGGGATGCCCTGTTTTGAGCAGTTTGAAGGTGATTCTGGGAATGGGGAGGTATTGAGGATCTTAGGGTCGTGCTTCAGCTTAGGATGAATGTTTAGAATGTGTTTGATAACTTTCTCTAAGCCTTGGTTCACTGATATGAGAGTTGGTATGTCATATGCAATGTTTCTTACACTTTAAGCTAGCAATGGTCAAGTTGTGTTTCTAGCCTGTACAGGCCCCCATACTATACTGCTAAACTTCCCCTTGATCAGTGTGATTAACCCATAAACTTGTGCCAATTAGATTTCCTTTGTACCTTCTTGATTTACCAATTGACATAAAGTGTAACTTTTGCGAAAATGGATATAATGCTTTTTCCAATTTGGGATTAAACCTTTAGGCAATGCTTGAACACATAGAACATGGTCTTGGCACAAAGGATTGGCATTAAATTTATGAGTGTAATTGAGATAAAAGACCTGTAATCAAGCTGTGCAAGCTGAGATTGAAATGCATAGTGTTATGAACATGTAACTTGGCCAATTCAAAAGTGAGTTTTTCCCATATTGCAAAATTCGATTCTCTCTAACCATGAGGTTGTTTGATGAGTTCTTGGACATTTTGGAAAGCTTGGAATGTGTACTACAATCCATCTTTGAAGTGAAAATTGAAATTCCAATTGGAAGTGTATGGAAAATGGTCTTGAAGTTAGGTAAAAAACTTGAGATACAAGCTTCTTTTGGGAAAACTTTGTGAATCAAAGTTGTAGATTATGCAATAGGCTACAACTTTCATGTTTTGACTTTTGCTTGAATCCAAATGAATCTTGGTGAGAAAGTGGGGCAAAGTTAGGAAAAAATTAGGGTTTTTCATAACTTAGAAAAATTCTAAGTTATGAAAAATCTCCATTTCAAACTCTAATTTGCATTTCTTGATTTCTTGATGGACAAGTTTCATGATTTGGCATGTTTTAATGAAAAATGATTCTTGACACTTGATTTTGACCAAAAAGTCAAAGTTTGACTTTTCAGTATACAGTCAAAATTGATCAATTGACTGGGAAATTCAACTGTCAATTTTGTGTATTTGGGATCTTTTGAACTTGTTGAGCATGTCAAGACAATTCCATGGGGTCCTTGAGTCCACATGTGAGCTTTGTTTGCCATTGGCTAGGTCAAACAGTCAAAAATTGCCTTTGTGCAGTCAAAACCCTAAAAATGACCATTTTGCCCTTTTGATGATCTGATCAAATTCCTTGTGGAATTGTGATCCAAACTTGATCAAATGATCCATGTGATTTCATAATGTTGATGTGGGTCAATTTTCATGAGATTTGACTGTCAATTGGCCACAGTTGACTTTTTCCCCAATACAGTTTATTTCTAGGTCAATTGTCCAATTGATTGGGCAAAATTTGGAATCAAGACTTGAAACTTGGTATGGATAAACTTGGGAGTCCAACATGAAGCATGAAAGTCATCTTAGGCATTTTAGGTCAAAATATCTTTGTGCAATCACAAACCCTAATTTGGGTCAACAGTGCAAGGAGAAGTCTTGAGCAGAGGAAACCCTAACTGGATCTTGATCTTCAAGGGTCTTGTGATGAGAAAATGTTGAGGAAATGGGAGGGAAAATTTTGGGGTACAACACAACCCGATATAATTTTGATGCTCCCATCAACCAAGCCGGAGAACAAAGTGATAAAGATCTTAAACTCTCTGAGAAAATGGCGAGGGAAATAGAGAAAAAGGCCGACAATGTACAACCGTATCAAGAGGATATTAAGGCCGTTAATCTAGGCACAAAGGAAGAAATAAAGCTAAGGGGAAATGATAGAGCGGAGCCACAAAGAAGCTGATCAAATTATTGCACATATTTGCTTGTTCCTACAGAAATAGGCCAAGGTTAGATACAAACATGATGGTGGACATATCACCTCTTTAAAGAAGGTTGTTCGCCAGTTAGGCAAAAATCAGCGGCTACAAAATACCAGGACCTAACGAAAAACCCGAGCCAGGGGCACGTTGGACATTCACGTTCGACGGGGCTTCAAATACACTAGGGCACGATATAGGGGCATTTTGGCTTCTCCAAAGAGGGCTCACGAGCCATATACTAAGTCAAAGGCGAATGGGATACTAAACATCCAAAACTGATCCCATATCGGGATCATGTTTTGAAAAACTGGCTGCGGAATTTGCAAAGATCACTTTCAGTCACATCCCACGAAAAGGAAATCAAATGACAGACGCCCTAGAAACTATATCGTCTATGTTCAAAGTAACTTGGTCAAACCACAAACTGTGCATCACAGACAAACACAATCAAGAGCCCACACTTAGTCTTGCTATCAAAGAAGGACCAGATGACAAGCGTTGGTTTTAGGACATCCATAAAATGCCTCTAGCATCGACAAATGAACTCTACGGAAATTAGCCTCAGAATTCTTTCAGAGTAACAGTGTACTGCACAAGATGAACCACGACGTGGTCTAGTACTCAAGAAGATTCTGCTACCTCGCCTCAATTCACATGGTCGTGGACACCCAACTAAGAAGGTCCATACGTAGTCAAAACAACATTCTCTGGTGATGGTCTTATCCCCACAACAATGGATGGGGAAGAACTACCGCATATGGCAAATTCAGACGCAGTCGAAAATACTATGTATAAGAAGCTCGCTAAGCTCGAACCTCAAACGGGAGACTTAGGCAAAAAGGAGCGTCCCGGTGGAACGAAAACCCTAAAGGGAAATCCAGGAAAAAATTAGGGGCATATAAACAAAAAAATTATCCTGGTGGATTGAAAACCCGAAAGGGAAATCCAAGAAAAAGTTAGGGATTTCATACAAAGAAATAAAGAACAAAAAGATTGCGATCTAAGAACTGCGACTACGAACCACGAAGGGAGAGATAGATCTGAATCATACAACTCAGAAGAAAAAGAGATAAGATCATTAAAAGGATATTGGGGAACAGTAGTAGCAATTATAATTTTTATTGCGATTTACATTTTTAAAACCTTCTGTAATTACCTCTTTCTAGGAATTGCATCTTGTATTCTCGCCTATTCAGAGGCATATCAATAAAACATTTGCTTTCTTTGCATCTTTCAAATTGTGGTTTTTCTTTTCTCAGACTTGTTTACAAAATACTACGATCATTACTTGTGAATATTATCTTGAAATAATTTCGGGGAATTAACAAAATAAAAGCATTTCACAAAACATCGAAAAAGCATTTTGGGTTAGAAAAACATCAAAAGAAAATCCAC